>JAGSMR010000066.1:1472500-1972500 GCA_029286605.1 Sericinus montela | reverse complement strand
CTTTACTTACCCGGCATTGATCTAAGTCTTATTAATTATAAGTCTAAGTCTATAAATGTAAATAAAACTGAAATGTAAGTTTGTAATTACAAATTAAAAGCTTTTCACTAAATACATTTGAAAGAAAGAGATAAAAGAAACTCCTTAGGTCCCATCCTCTTTTTTGCATTAAAAAATATCATCACGCCAAAAATTTCGAGTCAAGAGACCCGAGTTCGATCCCCAAGTTGCAAGCTCGTACCAATGGGTTTTTCAAAAACTTATATATGACTTATATAGTTGGCTTGGATATAAAAACGGCGACGGGCTCACCACCTGTCACGTTATCTCGAAATGTCTTCGGTGGAAGGAGGGTCAAAAGAACTTAATTGTCTAGACTAGACCTCTGTCTACCCCTGCATTGCTAATTGTGTAAAGATATTTATTTATTTATAAATAAAGGAAAGAAAGCAGATTACCTACTTTGACCAATGAGTTAATAATTTAATTAACGGTAAAATAGGTTAGAATGCGTTACAAATGAAGACCACTTCTAGAACCTAGAAAAATCTAGTTCTAGGAATATTGTCCGGTCACATGTATCTGTCACATATACATAAAATTTAAGTGTCTGTATTTAATTCAGAATAATTTAACTTTCACTAAATTTATATAAAAATGTGTAATTACTTAAGGTACTTACATAAAAATCATTTTTATCTGTCTGTGTGTCATCACGACCTATTTTAAAGGGACTTTCACTGGCTGATAGCTTATATTAGATTTTAGAAAAATAATTAGGGTTCCGCATTGTTGTATTTAGTCTGAGATACTTATTTTAGAGATAGCTATGCCACTTATATTACTTATATTACAATCATACAAACATACGGAATGTTTGTTTTAAATGTGTGTTTTGCCGTGCCTAAGATAGTATAGTTTTTATCAAGTATTTGTTATTAATTCCAAGACAGGATCACTTTCTCCGAGACAGTTAGTTAAATGCGTAAGTGAGTTCGTTTGTTTGTTACGCTAGAACCCTGGATAAGATTACAGACTATTTTCTCTCACGATATATTTAAAGGCTCCTTTAATGCAGGTAAAGTTACGATCAAAAACTAGTGTGGTTACTTTAAACCTAAATTTTTCTACGTTTAGACGCTTTGATGTTGAATGTTTATGACGCTATCACGCCAAAACGGCTAATGCGATTTCAATGAAATTTAGCAAACGGGCAGCTCAAAGCCTTGGTTTAATATATAGGATACTTTTTGGTTCGGCTTTTCCTATGGAACTTAAATTTTTTCAGGATAACAGACCTGAAGTATCTTTAGCTTAACCATTGTTTTTTGTGTAAGTGTTCCTATGGCGTTATTTACTGCTGATGGCTACATATACTGCGATACTTTTTTTTATCTTCACGCATATTCCTAATACTGAAATAGATAGAGATTTAATCCTTTCGAGTCATCTTTCACCGAACCTTATTTGGGATAACTTGACAAGCCAACATTTTACCGTTCAACCCAACGACTCCATATACTCATATAGATAAATATTTACATACAAACATACATACTCGAGAGCAAAAATTCATATCCATCGCAAAAAAATTTTAACTCCCAGCGATATTCGAACCCGCAACCCTTAGCATTGAAGGCGTTGTCACTATCAACATCGGATCGCTATGACTATTTACTCTGAGAAACTAAACAATCTCTGTAAATTTCGATCGGTAAATATCGATATAATGCAGGGGCTAAGTCGCTGGCAGAAACAAGTTAAGTTATTTACGATAATACTGCAAGGAATTGCCGCTTGGCCGCACGAGGACTCAATTAATACACATCCGTGCTAAAAGAGATTTGTCACAGACACTTATAAGGGTTCCTACACACGACCTATCGATCGAATACTCTTGATATACCCGCAGGATCGCTTTCGACGTCCTGCGCTTTATCACACTTAAATAAGCAACGTGTAATTAGTCACAAAACGTTTTAAGATGCAGTGACAAAAATGAACCTAAATAGTAGCCGATTTTATCCATATACATGGATAGTAAAGATATGCATAGATAGGGATAACATCACACACATTGCTCTGACCCCAAAGTAAATAGCTAAAGCAAGTGTTATGGAATCGGAAACAACTAAGGTACCACAAACACTCAGACCCTAGAAAATGGAGAAAAAGTGTTTTCTGCATTGAATCAACCGGAAATTCAATCCGGGACCCCGGGGCTGGGCGCGCCAGGAAAATCGGTGTATGCGTCACTACTCGTGTTTGTCCATGAAGGTTAACAAACATTAGTGTACATATCTCTAATTTATCTTCCTCTATGTCTCTAAATTTAGCTAAGCAGAGGTCAAGACATTAATCGTTTTTTTACTCACTGCATTCGGACAAAATGACAGGTGGTGAGCCTATCGCCGTTGTTTATGACACTAAGGTCAAAATACCTACAGTATACTAAAAAAGAATCACGATAGCTAAGTGGTTGGGTGGTCGGAATCTCGTGTCAAGAAACCCAAGTTCGATCCCCAGGTGACAGGCTCTTATCAATGGGTTTTTCAAAAAACTTATGTACAAATTATATCGTTGGCATGGACATACGGCGACGGACTCAGCACCTGTCACGTTGTCCCTAAAATATCTTCTGTGGAAGGTGAGTCGAAGGGACTTAATTGTCTAAAAGATAACTGTTCATTTATTTTTTATTTTAATATACTTACATAGATAAATCTTTATATAAACATATTAACTGCCCGCAAGTTATATTCAAAGTCACACTTATTCCAAACAGTGACAAAGTTAAGAATTTGTGTGAGACAAATAAGTAGAAGGATGTTTGCCGTAGTTTGTTCCTAGAAGATTATGCAATGTTCTCCATTTCTGCAAAAGTTGCGCTGGCTCAGTCTCTTCTTTCACTGATCCTTGACTGCAGCCAAGCTTTTTGTCTTGGCCTAACAAAGAAGAAACTAAATAAATATATATAATAATATATAGGGGCTTCAAAATTATTGCACAAGGTTTTTATTTGTATTTGCGAATGTATGTCTACATGTCCGAATTTCGACATAAGCTCAGGTGGTTCCCGATTTGTCTTCACAGGAATACTCACATTGTTCATCTTTTTACTGTCTTATGTTCGATCCACTTCTCGAAAGATCGATTTATATATTTAAGCAATTTACGCTTTTATCCTCTTGATTATGTTCTGGAAATAATTTTATTTTAAGTACTCCTAGACGCTCCTCTTACTTTGATTCTAATTTTTTTACTGTTACAGCTATAGCGCTTACTAATTCACCCTCCATACATGTTAGAGAATCTAAATCTCTTTTAATTTATAAGGTCTCTGTAATTATTTACTTTCTTTCAAAATATCGTCTGCCTACAGTAAGTAATGTTGTCTGGAATAGATCGCTGTTTTAGTGATAAGGCTGCTTGTAGTTCCCATAGCTCTTGAGCTGTATTAATACTGCTGTATATTTGTGGGTGTATAATAAAGCATTTTTAGCTTAACCATTGTTTTTGTGTAAGTGTTCCTATGGCGTTATTTACTGCTGATGGCTACATATACTGCGATACTTTTTATCTTCACGCATATTCCTAATACTGAAATAGATAGAGATTTAATCCTTTCGAGTCATCTTTCACCGAACCTTATTTGGGATAACTTGACAAGCCAACATTTTACCGTTCAACCCAACGACTCCATATACTCATATACATACATACATACATACAAACATACATACTGAGAGCAAAAATTCATATCCATCGCAAAAAATTTTAACTCCCAGCGATATTCGAACCCGCAACCCTTAGCATTGAAGGCGTTGTCACTATCAACATCGGATCGCTATGACTATTTACCTGAGAAACTAAACAATCTCTGTAAATTTCGATCGGTAAATATCGATATAATGCAGGGGCTAAGTCGCTGGCAGAAACAAGTTAAGTTATTTACGATAATACTGCAAGGAATTGCCGCTTGGCCGCACGAGGACTCAATTAATACACATCCGTGCTAAAAGAGATTTGTCACAGACACTTATAAGGGTTCCTACACACGACCTATCGATCGAATACTCTTGATATACCCGCAGGATCGCTTTCGACGTCCTGCGCTTTATCACACTTAAATAAGCAACGTGTAATTAGTCACAAAACGTTTTAAGATGCAGTGACAAAAATGAACCTAAATAGTAGCCGATTTTATCCATATACATGGATAGTAAAGATATGCATAGATAGGGATAACATCACATACATTGCTCTGATCCCAAAGTAAATAGCTAAAGCAAGTGTTATGGAATCGGAAACAACTAAGGTACCACAAACACTCAGACCCTAGAAAATGGAGAAAAAGTGTTTTCTGCATTGACTCAACCGGAAATTCAATCCGGTACCCCGGGGCTGGGCGCGCCAGGAAAATCGGTGTATGCGTCACTACTCGTGTTTGTCCATGAAGGTTAACAAACATTAGTGTACATATCTCTAATTTATCTTCCTCTATGTCTCTAAATTTAGCTAAGCAGAGGTCAAGACATTAATCGTTTTTTTACTCACTGCATTCGGACAAAATGACAGGTGGTGAGCCTATCGCCGTTGTTTATGACACTAAGGTCAAAATACCTACAGTATACTAAAAAAGAATCACGATAGCCGAGTGGTTGGGTGGTCGGAATCTCGTGTCAAGAAACCCAAGTTCGATCCCCAGGTGACAGGCTCTTACCAATGGGTTTTTCAAAAAACTTATGTACAAATTATATCGTTGGCATGGACATACGGCGACGGACTCAGCACCTGTCACGTTGTCCCTAAAATATCTTCTATGGAAGGTGAGTCGAAGGGACTTAATTGTCTAAAAGATAACTGTTCATTTATTTTTTATTTTAATATACTTACATAGATAAATCTTTATATAAACATATTAACTGCCCGCAAGTTATATTCAAAGTCACACTTATTCCAAACAGTGACAAAGTTAAGAATTTGTGTGAGACAAATAAGTAGAAGGATGTTTGCCGTAGTTTGTTCCTAGAAGATTATGCAATGTTCTCTCCATTTCTGCAAAAGTTGCGCTGGCTCAGTCTCTTCTTTCACTGATCCTTGACTGCAGCCAAGCTTTTATCTTGGCCTAACAAAGAAGAAACTAAATAAATATATATAATAATATATAGGGGCTTCAAAATTATTGCATAAGGTTTTTATTTGTATTTGCGAATGTATGTCTACATGTCCGAATTTCGACATAAGCTCAGGTGGTTCCCGATTTGTCTTCACAGGAATACTCACATTGTTCATCTTTTTACTGTCTTATGTTCGATCCACTTCTCGAAAGATCGATTTATATATTTAAGCAATTTACTCTTTTATCCTCTTGATTATGTTCTGGAAATAATTTTATTTTAAGTACTCCTAGATGCTCCTCTTACTTTGATTCTAATTTTTTTACTGTTACAGCTATAGCGCTTACTAATTCACCCTCCATACATGTTAGAGAATCTAAATCTCTTTTAATTTATAAGGTCTCTGTAATTATTTGCTTTCTTTCAAAATATCCTCTGCCTACAGTAAGTAATGTTGTCTGGAATAGATCGCTGTTTTAGTGATAAGGCTGCTTGTAGTTCCCATAGCTCTTGAGCTGTATTAATACTGCTGTATATTTGTGGGTGTATAATAAAGTATTTTTTACTTTACTTTAAGAACTATGACTAGCGTATGAATATTTAAATTTAGAATTATTTCTTTGCATGAAAAACTTTGGACAAACCTACATACATATATCGATTAAATTTTCTGTAATTGTTTGTAATTAAATTAAGTGACACGGACAGGATTCGAATCCGTTACCTCTATCATACGTGGCTACCGCCCGTGTAGGTGTGATTTTAAAAATTTCATTTCATTAAAAAATAAATATTTCAGTATATATTGTAATATCTAAAAACACAATAAAAATTGTGGAATATTTGTTCGTTGTTGTCATCAAATGTTTTTTTAAGCTTAAATTAAAATAGTATTACTCACTCGTATGTATCGATCGAACTACAGCCACTTTTTTGTAATTGGCTAAAACACAATAAGCCCGAATTGAACGATTGATCTCTAATTGTTTTAATTATCGCGTACAAATTAAGATGTTTCCGAGAGGATGACCCAAAGAAAATTTAATACAGCTGTTTTAATTCATGAGTGACCTGAATATGTTTTAATACGTCATCAGTTCTGACTGAAGTCCGGCATTAATTACAGTATAAATGAATTTCACAAAAAAAAAACACATCCAACAATTGTTTATTTGAAATTCCAACAAAATAACATTTAGTCGGTATGACAAAACAAATGCTGGCCAGGATTGTTGGCGGAATACTAATATGGCTTAAAGAAGAAATAAAGAATCGCATAATGTTGTGTCGTATTTGTAATATGGACATCGATAAATCATAGGGAATCGACGACAATCGTTCCGATGACATGGTATGCCCACAAAAAATAATACAAGCCATCATTCAGATGCCCCGTAGAATTGGGTGGGAGCACAACTCTAAAATAGGGCTGTACCTGAATTTACGTAATATATTTTTTAATAAATTATTAATTACTTTAGTGAGTAGTAAGTAAACTCTTTCTTACCTAAAGGCCTTTTTACTGCATGTCAGTTGTTTGCTTCATTTTACATACATATATAAATAAACACATTGATAGTGACGACATCAGATACATTGCTCAGATCACGAAGTAGCTAAAGCACTTGTGGTATGGAACCGTTAACAACGAAGGCTTCACAAACACTAACACATAGGAAATAAAATCTGGTATCTTAGAGCTGGCAATAGAAGAAAACCGGTACTCCACTCGTTCACGGTGGTCATCTATTTTGATGTGATATCTTGCGATGTGGTTAAATCAATAAATATCTTTACACATTCCCAATACTGTTTTGTGTATGAAAACAAACTGTGTACAAAACTTATGTATGAATTACATCGTTGGCTTGGACATAAAGACGGGCTCACCACCTGTCATGTTGTCCCGAAAACATCTTCGGTGGAAGGTGGGTCGAAGGGACTTAATTGTCTAGACTAGACCTCTGTCTACCCCTGTACTGGAAATTGCGTGAAGATATTTATTTATTATTTATTTATTTACATATGGAACACATTACCGCTAACAGCAATATCTTCTAGGAAAACCTTTTGCTGGAGAAGAACAAAATTAAGTTTATTCCCTTCAATCGACTAGTAGGGTAACCAATGGCCCTTTTTACCCTTTAATTATTTACTTGAAAATGAACAACAAATACTCCTCACCAGCATTTCCTCTATCAGACAATTACCTGAAGCTTAGGTACAGAAAACAGACTTTTAGGAAAATTGAAAAATGGAAAAGAAGTCCACCATGTAATATAATTTTCAGCACCCAATAATATAGATTTTAATTGATACCAGGGTATATATCAAAAAGTCAACTGAAAGCCTTGTCTTTCGCAAGAAAAAGCAAATATTTTCGGTAAACGCCACACTTGGCAAACGGCTCGGTGATCCCGAAACAAATCTTGAAGGAATGCTGCTATCCTCTCGTTGATTCGTTTAACGAATTAACGAGAATTACGTTGCTCGTACCAATAAGTTTTTCAATAACTTATGTACGAATCATATACGGCTTGGGCATAAGGGCGGCGACGCGCTCACCACCTGTCACGTTGTCCCGAAAATATCTTCGGTGGAAGGTGGGTCGATGGGACTTAATTGTCTAGACTAGACCTCTGTCTTCCCCTGTATTGGGAGTTGCGTGAGGATATCTATTTATTTACTTTATTTTATTCAACTAGAGAACAAGTCTGACAGAGGATTATAATAATAGAATTACATGGATGCAAAAATCTTTAAAGAAGGTTTGGTTCATTATCTCAACAAAAATCCTAATGTCCCTCTCTTTAAGTATGGATTAATTCATGTTATCTCTTTTTAATGTTTTATTTTCATTTTATTGATTTTAAATCACATTGGTGCTAGAGAAGTTTTAACTTCAAAAATAAGCACACCGATAAAATCTAGTATAAAATTTTAAAAAATATTTCAATCTTTCTTTTTTTATACACATTTTGCCAACCATAGCGTTTCGCGAATCGTACGCTTACAGAACACGAGTTTGTATCGAATGTTTGGTAGAATTTAGTCCCTAATTTATTTATCTATTGTATCAAGCATCGTCCAAGATGAGAGATTAATTCGATGTTATCAGAACAAAATTGATATTTTCAGAGAATGTAATTAGCGATACATAGTTTTTTGTAACTTCCAATTTATTTTCTGTACGTTCTAAAGTCTCATATTTATCATATTTAAAAGTTACACCTTAATAAACTGTTTATCTTCATTGTTTGAATTACTATTACCCATCAGCTTCCTAAGATGAAATTATAACCACGTGGGAGAACAGTTTTTAACTTATTTTAAAATATGCATACATTCCCCTGACTGTCCCGGCTCATTGTTTGTTCACAAAGAAAGAGCAAAACAGCAACCAAGATGGAGATGTCCAATATTTTAGATGGCATAGCAGTCACCGCTACGAAATCGGAATTTCTGCCTCAAGGATTCCTAGCCACGGCGTTGTGAAAAATATTCTGTAAAACAATATTGATTAAGTTCCGTTTCCTCTGCACAAACTATTGCTCGATGAGACTGTATCGGAGACGCTCCTACAACGCTTTAGCAACCAGGTATGCAATAGATAATCTTGTTTTATGCTAATCCTACCAAGAGAAACATAACTTACAAATTTTCGAGCGCATTCGGGAGACGTAAGTTTGAATGACAAAACGATGGATTTTACATGCTATGCACCGGCAAACGGATGTGTGTATACGAAATTATGAGCAATCAAGTGTTTGATTGTTACATCGACTTGCCCGTCATCGGCTATTAAGAATTCTTTGTTATAGAAACATGTTAGACTATTTACACAACACGTAGCTCTAGACGGCTTTATAAAAATAACTTTTCGATTTTTTTATCTCGTTTTGGCGTTGTCGGACAGTGTGTATCGCTCTCACGATGATGAATAAAATCTTCGAGTCACTTAGCGCGATGTGACGTTAGAATTTGCTTTTAACATATGAATCATTCCGATGGCTTCATTATATGAACTGAATGACGGTGTTATAGATTGGAATGATACAATAATAAGAGAGTTTTGGTGTTGACAATGACGCGTAATTGCTGTGTGAGAGTTTGTAATTGAATTTAAAAATGATTTCGAGTACCTAAGACTGAGTCATGGTTTAAAAATGTTGATTGCTCTCGCTGTTTTCATTTCAGCTCGGTAATACATCTGTAAGTATATAACAATACTTTTTCTTTCCAAAACTTTATATACGGAAATATTTGTTTTTATATTTATAATGCTTACGACCTAAAACTCCTGTAATAAAAAAAAACCTGACCCTGGCATACAACAAGAGACTCGAGTTCAATTCCCAAGGCTCGTACCAATGGGTTCTTTCAAAAACTTAGTTATGTACGATTTATATCGTTGGCTTGGATATAAAGAAGTCGACGGACTCACCACCAGTCACGTTGTCCCAAAAATGACTTCATTGGAAGGTGAGTCGAAAGGACTTAAATGTCTAATTGTCTTCTGTTGTTGTGGTAATAGTTGTATGGGAAGGGCGTGAAGAAATTTTTTTTGCTTTTTTCTAAAGCGAAGTTGCTATTCAGCTACATTTCCTTTGTTCTCATGCTTATCAAGAGCGGCTATAAAGGCGAATTCACCGTATGGGCGAAGCCTTCTTTCAGTTAACATTAATATTTTGAGTAATATGGTCTTTTAGTTTATATTTTCTTTGAGAGTATGTTGAGAAATATACAATTATAGCAGATATTTATTAATTATGGTAAGCGATGTTATAGCTATTAAACTTGTAACCAATTAAAAAAAAATAACTTTATATATGCGTTATCACCAACTGGCTCTATATTTTTCAAATCGGATCATAAGAGTTTTTAATGATCTAGACAATGCAAGAAATGAGTCCACCAGCTATATATTAATGGTAATGATTAACATTAACGCTAAGGTATGAGATGATCGCAAACAAGCTATTTCAAAGCTATTTTATTTTGTGTTGTTGTAAAAAAAGAAAAACATGTAAGAGGAACCTCACTACGAAACAGTGATAGATTAAAAAAATTATAACAAATAAACGAATATGTTCTTAATTCGATGAACAAATTATTTTTATTGGTGCGTTTATACTTGTACTTACTTATCTTCATGTAAAATCCCTGATAGTGTAGCTAGAGTAAACAGATCATCAAGAGTTACGATCCTTACATACTTCATTCACTTCTTTTAGATTCATCATCTTCATACATGCACGTCTAGGTATCCGAGTACTCTTGATCCTCCCCTCTTTGAGCAATTTGCTCACATGGTCCACGAAAGTTAGTCTCGGCCTAACTCATGATTCGGTGAAGAAAATATATATTTCCTTCACCGAAATGGTGGTGAGGTTTTATAACAAAAAATCATCATGGTTGGTATGATATGGTAAATTATTAAGAATACCTTTAAGTCACGATATCCGAGTGGTAGGGTGGTCGAAATTTCGAGTCCAGAGACCCGAGTTCGATCCCCAGGTGGCGGGCTCGTACCAATGGGTTTTTCTAAAACCTATGTACGAATTACATCGTTGGCTTGGACATAAAGACGGCGACGGGCTCACTCATCATATTTTTTTTTATTATTTTTTATTTTTATATTTTATAGTAAGAATTATTCTTCAATACTATAATACGTTATCATTATATAAGTTAGTCTTTAATCAGTGTAATAATCAGAATTCTAAAAATATATTGAACGTACGATTGTGTGCAATCTCGCGTTTGCCATCGTATTTTGCAATACTTTAACAAATACCAGCAATACTTAAAACGACTGCGAGACATTATGGTTACACGATGTTGGAGAAGTATGTGACGGCTTTCAAGGCTAATTCGATTGTGTTAAGATGGTTTGAACATTCAAGTGCGAAAAATACCATGCACTAAATGCGTTTATTTGGTTCGTATATATATATATATATATATATATACGAACCTTATATATCCTTTTGACGTATTTATGTTATTATCAAATCTTATCATGTTTTATTTTTCTAGATTTATTGTATTTCGACCATTTGTAGCCAGCCATTGCTATTATAGCTACTTGAAGAGGAATTGTGGTTACGCGAATACCATTCATCACGTACAATGATTATTCTGCAAAATTATACTTGTTATGATAGTAATAATAGAAGTCACAATAGCCGAGTGATTGTTTGATTGGAATTCGAATCAGGAGACACGTATTCGATCCGCTGGAGGAAGAATCTTTCCTATTTTTAAATTGTATATTTCTATGTGAATATGCGACAAACGACCTAAAAAATTTAGAGGAGGGCTTGCCATAACTGCTAAGTCTAATACTATGACCGCCAATGCCTCGAAGGTCCCCGAAATACTTGCCTTAGACCCTTCCTCCGCCGACACTGGCGCCCTTTAGTATTGGCAATAGCGTGAAGATATTAATTTTATTTAATATGTAACAAGTTTAGCTAAGAAAGTAATTTTATTTTTTAACATTGAGTTCTTTTGAAGGTGATCCTATTAAAAAAGTTTATAGTCTATATAGAGATATTAGGAAGGTAGTTATATCGAAGAAAGATTATATAGAGATATTAGAAGGTATTATTAAGCTGAATCGAGATGATAAATACACGGATGTAAGAATTAGCATCGACTTTCAAGTCGTCGTGGCCGATGCAGTCAACAAATCACTCGATGACACCTGACGTAACTATGTTATAATCGAACCGATGAAAGTAATTGAGTAGTTCCCATGAATTCCAATATAATTCCATCATGCGTCCCTTCAACGCCGTCACATGCTGCACTTCACACGATTTGTTTATTTATATTATAGTCGCCTTTCATCTATTATACGTGAGCAAATAATGAATGTACGACATATCACGAAGTTGGTGCTGCTGACGGCGTACCGGACACGGCGACATCAAAGCGTTATATGTCAATGATTTATGTGTATTTGTTAGAATTTGGCCCAATTACTACGGTGAAAATTTTGTGCGTTTCCATTATATGGAGTTTAACGCTAGACCGCTTTGATGTCTAATTAGGTGCGCGCGATGAGCTGGATATGCGCCCGACTAGGACCGCTATTGATTGATTTATTGAAGCGTACAAGTATGAGAAGTTGAGCATTGGAGTAGGTGCCTAGGTAATTAACGTCTGCTTGAACTCTCTGTGTAATCTGTTTCGTGGATGCGAAAGCACACTTTGTACTATTTTATTTTAATCGCTATACTGCTGCGGCATTTTTCTTTGAACATTTGCGTTGTTTTATTTATTTTTAATTGGAATTTGAATGGTATTGTCAACGGGATTCCATCTAGATTGTTCTATGAGATTACGAGAGTATTTTAAAGGTCGAATACCATTTAGCGAACGTGCGAGACGACGTGGATTGTTCGAATTACAGAGAAATCTGTATTATTAATAAGATCGACTATTTGTACTTAATTTATAGACAATACTTCTATACTCTGTGGTTTATTATAATATCGGTATTTTGTTTTTGGAATGTTTGCATAACGTATAACTAATAAGTAATTATGATTATGAAAGTGGGCTTCATTTTATATGATAAGTGACTTTGTGAGTGACAATTTTTTCATCAAACATTTCTGAAGTGAAATTGTTGGAGTGATCAGAGGTCTAGATAATTAAGTCTCTAACATACAATATGCATTTGAGCATATGTGAAACAATGTCAACTATATAAATCGTACATAAGTTTCGAAAAAATTACTTCGAGCCTTCCTCCTGAGGAAGAACTTGAGTTTTTTTATTTGAATTCAGATCACCCGACCATTTGGATATCGCGGCTTAAGTGGCAATTTGAACTGGAATTTATCAACTTCTAAGTTTTCGGATACATAGATAATTATCGTTAGTAATAAAACTATCTGGGCGTAGTTGAGCAGGCATTTTGTATGAAATGATCCCATGATTGCGTCGATGCTAACTTGAATGTTGTCTAAGACGCTTCAGAGATATTTATTGCAGCTAATAATATAAGATTTTGAGATAACTCATCACCAACTTCCCAAAAACTACATGTTTCAATTATAACTTGACGACCTCCGTGGACGAGTTGCGTAAACACTGGTTTTCAAGGTGTCGCTATCTCGAGGTCCCGGGTTCGATTCCCGGTCGGGTCAATGTAGAAAAACCACTTTTTCTAGATTTTCTCGGGTCTGGGTGTTTGTGGTGCCTTCGTTGTTTGCGAATTCCATACCTCAAGTGCTTTAGCATCTTACATTGGGATCGGAGCAATGTATGTGATGTTGTCCCTATCTATCTATTTATTTATTTATTTATCATTAAATCGCACCAAGGTATTTTTAAAAGCGTTTCATATTTTTATTTATGCTTTCCATGTTGTCATGGTGCATTTGCAAAATAACACTTTATGATCTTAATGTTTGAATACTTGACGTAAATATTTTGAAAAATCAATAGTGTGTATGAAATATTTATGCGGCGAAGTGTTAGAAATTTTTATATGTATTTTTATATATTCACTGTTAATCGTTTTATACGAGACATTGGCAGCTTCTGATGTTGGATAAATGGGCTCAGCACCTTCACCGTCGGGCCCTTAACCACGGCCTGGAAGAATAGCGTGAAAGAGCGGAGTCTTGTATATCTGCGTTCCATCCAGAGAGTGAAGTGACTCGAGACCCACGCACTTGTCCTATTCGTTTACCACTTTCTCCTTCACCTAACCCAATCATTCTTTTAAAGGCAGGTAACCCATCTGCAGTCCATCGGTGTTGCGAGTGTACATTGTCGGTGGAAGTCACTTACCACTTGGTGAAGCGATTGCTTGCTTCTCCTTCTCTTATAACAAAATAGCCGGAGTATTATAACGGTATATGTGCTAACACCTTGAACTATTACTATTGTTTTTACTGTAGGACACATATTACCTCAATTATTATTATGTCTTCCCGTATAATCCTTGACGGGGTAGCAAGAGACGCCAGATTGCCAAGTATCGCGATCCTTACATACGGTTTTTTCTGATTCATCACTTACAACATGCACGCACGACCAATTTGCTCACATGGTTTTCGAAAGTTATTGTCTTGCTCTGTATATTTTCTTCACTATTCGGTCTCTATATGTGATTTAGTATATTTATTACCTTGCGGTGTACTGGCCTAAAAGTTTTGACTTTATCAATCTTTAGAGAATTTATAACTCAATAAGAGTCAACACAAAAATCACGGCAGCCAAAGGTAGACAATGATAGACAAAGTCGCGATAGCCGTGTGATTAAGTGATCAAAATTCGAACGAGGAGACCCGATTTCGAGCCCGAAAGGCTCATGCGAATGAGTTTTTTCAAAACTTATTTTCGATTTGAGCATTGGCTTGGACATAAGGATAATTTAGGACTTAATTGTCTAGCCCTCAGTCAACTCCTGTATTGGGAATGGCGTGAAGATAATATGTTCTTCAAGAATAAACTGTGTGTGTTGGTGTTATACCATAACCTTTAAAATTGTACACCCCATTGACTTGAAGTTTAGCATAGTATATAGTCCCTCATTTCGTGATGTAGACGCTATTTAAGAACTGATTCGAGTCAGACTGAGGCGAATTCTCTCCATAACATTTTTTCATTTACCGTAGTCATTTTTGAATTTATACTTATGGGAATTGGTAATTCTGCTTCCTTCTATTGACAGTCTACGCGGGCAAAGTCACAAGCGAAAAGCAAGTACTAAATATCATTTCTTTTTACTCTATAAACCACTTCAACAAAGTTTCGATGCATTTATTTATATAATCCGTCGACGAATCTGAGGCCATTTTGCACGGTTTTCATCTTAACGATAACTTAAGCAATGATTGATGTAAGGAAATAAATAAAAATCAATATTATTATTTCTGTATTAAATTTTATTGCATCTATTCACACATTTTCCAGGAAAACGGTTAAGAGACGTTTGAAGCCAACAAATATAAATATCAAAACATAAGACTTTATTAATATAACGTCAAAGAAGATATCTAAAGAACCAATCTATCCGGAAATGAAAAAGGACGACAACAAATAAGAATATGAGTGAAAGTGTTAATTAAAGAAAATCGTTACATCGTCTAGTACTCTTTACATCTAACACACAGTGCTACTTTGTTATAAATCTTGAATTAGATGAAATTAATGAATCATCACAAATTCCTATTTCAACATCATGATAATTTTATTCGTTGTTTACATTACTAATGTGGAGATCAACGTCTTCCCTCCGCTTCATTTTTAATTAATTTATTTACAACAAACGGTCCTAATACAGAAAATCAATGCTTTTAATATTTGCTTAAATATTTATTATCGTTATGTATTACTTACAACTGTGAAGTAATCTATGTACAAAACTATAGACTCAATTTTGGACTTTCAGTCTCTACAATATTAAAAAAAAAAGAAATTATTTTACATTGTTTTCGAAACGAATCCAGTTTGATAACTATAAATACATTTTTTATTACAATTATACAAGGCCTTTGTAGACTTCTTTTGTAATGTACTCGTAGGTACTAAATAAGTACAATACATCATTTACTTCTATAAAAAGGGTTGACGGCCTGCTCTGTACAGTGTTGCCAGCAGACGTTATAAAACGGTGAGGTGCTGTTAAATTTCTTAATATAAATTTGTTATAATTATTATATCTAATGAATTATAATACCAACTAAATTTGTCTATATGATAAAGTGAGATCAGCGCGAGCAATTAATATGATACGTGAACAGAATACGGTATGATGTATTTATTTGGACATGTTTATTGGATTCTTATCTCATATTGTCGTGATATGGAATAACTATTGCTTAAATATGAGGCAGAAACTTTGCGATTTAATTTGTTATTAGAACGTGTAAGAAATAATTGTGGGAATAATGATTAACTGAAGTAGCATTTCAAACCTGTTTCTTTTATATATTTTTGATTGAAAATCACTTCTTAACTATATGAGTTGCCTGTTTTATTGAAGCATTGGGAAATGGTTATTGTAAAGAGAAAAGTTTTTCGTTGATTCAATTTTCGAATGTACTTATTGAAACTATAATAAATCTATCTGCGTTTATGGAATTTTTTATATGTGTAATATAGTTTTACTGCCAGTTTGATTATATATAAAATTCTCGTGCAGTCGTTTAATTTGAAGCTTATCATTAACTCGTGTGATTTCACGGCGAGCAAGTCATTGACAATCTTAATGAGGTATTTTCTTCCTTATTTGTCATACTACACGCTGAAAGTGGAAATACTAATTCACAAAGGAATTCTGCTTAATTATACCTTATTATTTAAATTTTATCGTTTTTCTAATTAGTCAACGTAGAGTATTTTTCTATCGGTATACTCTATATGCTATTATTTTCGTGCTAGCCGATGAAACTTTTCAAAATCTTTTGAAAAGGCAAGAAGACATTCGTGTAATTTTTCATTAGCCATTCATATTCTGAATATCTTTCTGACAGTTTTCTAAAGAAATTCGTAAATATGCGAAGTAAAGACGTATCGCAAGATTAAATGAATAAAATGACAAATGCTTTATTTCTCATACTTAAAATCATAAACTGAAAATGTGAATTGGTGCTCATATTAAGTTAAAAAAAAACTGTGTCAGGACTACTCGCTTTTCCTTAAGTTTTTTTGCGTGACAATTTTATGGCATTGCGTAGATTCTGCCATGTATATAAATGAGATGTTTTTTGACAAATTTTCATACGTGACTACCAGTTTATAGAGTTGAGGACGGAAGAAGCCTGTGGTGGATTTTAAAGATAGTTGTGTGTTTTTTTTCATGATGAAATTCTTCGTCTGCGTATTTTTTGTTTCTACATATCCCCATTGCACTCATTTATCTCGTTGCTTTCAACGAGCTACTGATGTGTATATAATAATTTACATATTAATGTCTCGAGGGCTACTCTGATGTGAGTAAATAGTTTATATAAAAACAATCATATTTATCAATTATTTGATACAGCGCCATCTGTTTTTCGCCAAGCGAAATATGGTCGCCCTTTTTTTTATCATGATCCTGTTTATCACTACTACTGAATCTCGAAAATTTTTCATTAACGTAAATCATCTTCTTTACGAATCATCTTTATTACGAATTAGAAGGATGAATGAAACCGCATTGATTAAAGTTACATGATGTTAATCAATTATCATTTCGATGTAAAATTAATATTGTATCTAACATTATTTAATCTAAAATTTAAGAGATTTTTAATTCAGGTAATTTTGTTTTAAATTATCACATAAAATAAATAGAAAGGTTAATTACTTTTAATTGTTTGCTTCTTTCTTTCTACTTCTTCCTTCAAACGCATCCACAGAAGTTACTTTGATCGTTTTATCACGGCCATACTAAGAATTTAGAAACATGCTAATGTTACATAAAAAGTATAGTTTACTCCAGAAGAATTTGATTATTATACTACTATAAATAGGCAATTTTATAAAACAGAAAATAATAATTTCATGTTGTGAAACATCATTATCCATTCATTATTATTTCCTCTTGGTGAAATATTGCTGTGTTAAGTTCAGCACTTGAGGGTGTTTTGTTTCAATGAATGTTCGTCGGGAACTTTATTTAGGCAGAATTTGGTCACCTCCTTTCGACACTAGCCTGAAAATGCGGATCGTGTTTAAACATTTTTAGCCTTATAATTGTTTTGAAGTTGCTATGACATAACTTTTTTTTGTTAAAATGACATCAGATGAAGAGTATATTTTACAGTTCGTTAATTAGTTATAGATGAAATGAGTCGATCTTCAAACTGATTTTGAACTTTGTCCAGTACGATGTAGAGATGATGTAGAGACTGATGGCCGTCTAAAAACCCTTAGAAATGTTTCGATAAATACGTAAATACACATTAATAATAATGCTAAGTTATTAAATGACATTTACCATAATAACATAGACATTAATATAGACAATCATAGTCCTGTGACTAGAAATGAATCAAACAGATATCTCTCGGAGCTAAAAGAATCTGGTGAGTAGCGGTGTTTCATTTAAGTATTAAAATGTAAATAACTTATTGTTATACTGACCTCATATCAATAAATATTATAATTCAAAGTTTAGACATTTTTATAAAACAATAGACAAAAATCTGGACGTAATTAGGCACTAAAATGTAAACGAGAACATTTTGAAAATAATTTACACTCTACACATATTATTACAAAATTAATAGTCTAGAACGAAGACGTTCATCTATAAAGAAACATAACACGTATTAATACCTATTTTCACTTCGTTTAACCAACTCCAATAATAACTACAGCAATATTTCGCAAGGTCCAACTTGTATTAGCACCTAATATTGTCGGTCAGTCGGCGCTTCAATACGCCGACATCGTTTGCGAGTTGTCAACCTCACGGTGCGGGCGGCGCGCGTGCACCGCTCGCTTGTCTCCTCTATCACATATCTAAGCTTCTCTACCGGTGCATAAATTAATTATTATCACGTATATATATACGTATGTATACATATTTATATATAATCATTATTTACAGACGAGAAGGCGCTCGTGGCACTTTGCGGCCGAGATCGCGGTTATTGTCGGTGCACCAGCGGTGGACGCGAGGCTGATGGTCAGGCGCGAGACGGTGGTGGCGGTTCGGCCAGCGAGGAGGTGGAGGACGAGGAGGGGGAGGGGGCCGGGGGTGCTGGCGCCGGAGCAGCCAGAGCTAGTGATCGCGAGTACTCCAAAAGAGCCACATCCGCGGGATGAGTAGGAGGGTATAGTCCTCTGTATAATTCGGGTCTACTGTAAGGATGCGCTAGGCGTGCCGCAGCCGCTGCCGCTGCGGACTGATAGAAAGCAGAGGCCGAAGGCGGCGGCGCCGGCGCCTCACCTTCCTTACTGGCCATGTCAGCCAATGACCAAATTCTCGGTTTCGCTGAAGCTGGTGTACTGCCAGGAGGAGCTCTAGAAGGTAGATGCTGATATGCTGGATGAATGGGCCTTTCGTAAGGCTCCGGTGATTCTGGTCCACTGTCGGCGCGGGACTCTGACCATTCGGACTCGGTCCGTTGTCCCAACAAATCTAACCTCTGCTGCGGTCTCTCGCCATCTTCACTTGAGCCCGTACCCGAATCTTTACCATCTAAAATAAGAGAATTGTGTCACGAGTTTATGTAATATATGGATAGAGAAATAAAGAAAATGCTATTTGATGTGTATATTCCGTTAATGCTCGTGAATGTGAAAGCTCGTATGTTTGATTATTCGTGTTCAACCTTGCAAAAACGAATGATTTGAATGAAATTTGGCACACGGATTGTAGCCGGTGATAATGATCATATTTAAAAGAGTTTAATTTGCAGTATTAGAGGTGATGGACGAAGATAGACATGGTTGCTTTTGTTCCGCGAAATTAAAGGATTCCATTAGATTTTTATTACATTGCTATAAATAGGCAATTTTATGAAACAGAAAATAATAATTTCATGTGAAACATCATTATCCATTCATTATTATTTCCTCTTGGTGAAATATTGCTGTGTTAAGTTCAGCACTTGAGGGTGTTTTGTTTCAATGAATGTTTGTCGGGAACTTTATTTAGGCAGAATTTGGTCACCTCCTTTCGACACTAGCCTGAAAATGCGGATCGTGTTTAAACATTTTAGCCTTATAATTGTTTTGAAGTTGCTATGACATAACTTTTTTTGTTAAATGACATCAGATGAAGAGTATATTTTACAGTTCGTTAATTAGTTATAGATGAAATGAGTCGATCTTCAAACTGATTTTGAACTTTGTCCAGTACGATGTAGAGATGATGTAGAGACTGATGGCCGTCTAAAACCCTTAGAAATGTTTCGATAAATACGTAAATACACATTAATAATAATGCTAAGTTATTAAATGACATTTACCATAATAACATAGACATTAATATAGACAATCATAGTCCTGTGACTAGAAATGAATCAAACAGATATCTCTCGGAGCTAAAAGAATCTGGTGAGTAGCGGTGTTTCATTTAAGTATTAAAATGTAAACGAGAACATTTTGAAAATAATTTACACTCTACACATATTATTACAAAATTAATAGTCTAGAACGAAGACGTTCATCTATAAAGAAACATAACACGTATTAATACCTATTTTCACTTCGTTTAACCAACTCCAATAATAACTACAGCAATATTTCGCAAGGTCCAACTTGTATTAGCACCTAATATTGTCGGTCAGTCGGCGCTTCAATACGCCGACATCGTTTGCGAGTTGTCAACCTCACGGTGCGGGCGGCGCGCGTGCACCGCTCGCTTGTCTCCTCTATCACATATCTAAGCTTCTCTACCGGTGCATAAATTAATTATTAAATATTATACAATAAGTTCTACCTAAGCCATTACATTATAAGTACACGTTCACACACACTCCCGGACATAGATTTTTCTCGTATTCGTGTCCTATTGGGAACAAAGTTCACTTCTACAGAAAAACGTAAATATCGACATATTATTTAATTATTTGTGTTGTATGTGGTGATGATACATCGCAAAATTAAATGCAAATTCAGCCTTAAAAATCCAAAAAGGATTTTTCATGAAACACTTCATTTGGGAGGCTGTTATATGATAGTGCTCCTTCTAACTACAGTTTTAAAGCCATACATTTTCGTTCTGGTCTTTGGTACTCGTAACTGTAATTTATATTTGTTTTGTATGCAAGGTTTGCCATAATCAAGCTAGGCAAGCGGATTGAAGATCGCGGTATCAGAAACCCTGCATTAGCAAAGTTAGGCATATTGAAAGAAAGATTGATAGTATGAAATTCTTACGCGATAACCGCATGGTAACTGTTATGTCTAAAGATTGAAACATTTCAAGCAACGTGGCTCGGCTAGATGAAAACCTATCACAATTATTCAATATAACCGCATATGGGAGGGTCAAGAGTACTCGGATACCTCAACGTGCATGTATGAAGAAGATGATGAATCTGAAAGAAGCGAAAGAGGTATGTAGGGATCGTGACACTTGGCGATCTGTTCTCTGGCTACCCTGTCAGAGATTGTGCGTGAAGATAAGTAAGTAAGTAAACCACGCTCCTATCAGAATAACGAAACTTGTATAAAAGGAGCTTCGCTGTTTCCGACTCCATAACTCCACTACTTGAACTACTTTGGGACCAGAGAAATTTATGTAAATTTATCCCCATCAGTGCATTTTTTATTTCATATTTCGGAATACAGGTCGTTAAGCTACTTTGGATCAGAGCAATGTATGTAGTGTTGTCCCTATCTATGCATGTGTAATAATTTAACGTACCGAGTGCATCCTTTCCATCATTGCTCTTGTGATCATCATCGTCATTATTGTTATCGTCGTCATCGACCCTGTTCCTCGGCTCCCAGGTCATTTTGTTCTCCTTTTTCAAACGACGGCGCGCATTCGCGAACCACGTGGAGACCTGCGTCAGGGTCATCTTCGTTATTATCGCCAGCATTATCTTTTCCCCTTTCGTCGGGTAGGGGTTCTTCTTGTGTTCGTTGAGCCACGCTTTCAGTGTGCTGGTAGTTTCGCGCGTTGCGTTTTTTCTCCTCGCCCCGTTCAGATCCATTCCATACCTGTTGAAGAATTAATTATTAAATATTATACAATAAGTTCTACCTAAGCCATTACATTATAAGTACACGTTCACACACACTCCCGGACATAGATTTTTCTCGTATTCGTGTCCTATTGGGAACAAAGTTCACTTCTACAGAAAAACGTAAATATCGACATATTATTTAATTATTTGTGTTGTATGTGGTGATGATACATCGCAAAATTAAATGCAAATTCAGCCTTAAAAATCCAAAAAGGATTTTTCATGAAACACTTCATTTGGGAGGCTGTTATATGATAGTGCTCCTTCTAACTACAGTTTTAAAGCCATACATTTTCGTTCTGGTCTTTGGTACTCGTAACTGTAATTTATATTTGTTTTGTATGCAAGGTTTGCCATAATCAAGCTAGGCAAGCGGATTGAAGATCGCGGTATCAGAAACCCTGCATTAGCAAAGTTAGGCATATTGAAAGAAAGATTGATAGTATGAAATTCTTACGCGATAACCGCATGGTAACTGTTATGTCTAAAGATTGAACATTGAACATTTCAAGCAACGTGGCTCGGCTAGATGAAAACCTATCACAATTATTCAATTTAACCGCATATGGGAGGGTCAAGAGTACTCGGATACCTCAACGTGCATGTATGAAGAAGATGATGAATCTGAAGAAGCGAAAGAGGTATGTAGGGATCGTGACACTTGGCGATCTGTTCTCTCTGGCTACCCTGTCAGAGATTGTGCGTGAAGATAAGTAAGTAAGTAAGTAAACCACGCTCCTATCAGAATAACGAAACTTGTATAAAAGGAGCTTCGCTGTTTCCGACTCCATAACTCCACTACTTGAACTACTTTGGGACCAGAGAAATTTATGTAAATTTATCCCCATCAGTGCATTTTTTATTTCATATTTCGGAATACAGGTCGTTAAGCTACTTTGGATCAGAGCAATGTATGTAGTGTTGTCCCTATCTATGCATGTGTAATAATTTAACGTACCGAGTGCATCCTTTCATTTTAATTAAAATTATAAGAGATGATACGTTAACTTTATTCAATAAATTTTAATAAAATCTAATCCGTCTATCTGCAGTTGCTATTTTCAAATGATAAAAAACTTTTCCATTAGAACCATAGGCACGAACATTGCCCAGCCCATATGCTGCCAGTACAAAACTGTTAGTAACCGAGAGGGTGAAAAATGGGGATGAGTAGTATAGAAATTAATAAAACTGTCACTTAAATCGCAGAAGTGACACGCGGATCCCCTTATCAACAGAGCGTGTTTTCCGACTTTATCCCTTAACGGGCAACCAACACGGTAGGATTTGGTGTGCACGCGTTCACACCACACACTCGGTGTCTATTGTTACGTCCTTTGTTGACTTAATACTTTTCGCCCTCGATCGAATGAGATGGTCGTAAATAAATATTAAATAAAAAAATTGGAAGTATAGAAATCTTCATGAACGATAAGTGAAGTAAACAGGTCGACGATTCAAACATTATCCTCGAACACTTTTAGGTGGACATAGTGAAGCGTGAATGGTGTGATTTGGGCGAGGTTTTCAAATAACTCGAATCGTGAACCGTCCCCATTCCCTGGCTCTATCCCGCCCCACTCCAGTGCTATTGCCGGTCCAATGATATCAAGCAGCATCATAATTGAAATCGAGATAAACCATCCGTTGCTACGCCAGCGTTAAGCTGTAGCTTATCTCAGACTCCGCTATACGCATTTGTTGGACCACGCAACTTTAGTACAATTGTTCTATCTTTATTACGATGCAGACCCCGTATCGCGATTCTATTAAGCACGATACACGTTAGGGCGTTTCTATTATTGTAATTATTACTTCGCTGTACGATTTAACGGATAAATATAAAGACTACTCGATTGGCTTTCGATTTCGCTTCTGCAACGCTGGTCAACTGTAGATGTTTGAGTGTTGCATTTGATCTGATTTGTTGTAGCATTGTCTATTAAAAGTTATATAAAATAAAATGGTGTCAAGATAGTCGAGAGATTGGGTAGTCCGAATTCCCAGGTTCGATCCCCAGCTGGCAGGCTCGTACCACCAATGCATATTTCAAAAACTTATGTACGAATCGTATCGTTGGCTTGGACATAAATATGGCGACGGGCTCACCACCTGTCAAATTGTCCCGAAAATATCTTCGGTGGAAGGTGGGTCAAAGGGGCTTAATTGTCTAGACTAGACCTCTGTCTACCCCTGTATTGTGAATTGCGTGAATATTTATATAAATAAAATAAAACAGAAGGTGTAGTGTAATGCCTGTTTGGTAGTGTAATCCTGATAGGCTGTAAATAAGAAAACTAAGACTAAAAAGTGTCTATTTATTTTCTGCATTACGCATCCTTTCATTTTAATTAAAATTATAAGAGATGATACGTTAAAAAACTTTATTCAATAAATTTTAATAAAATCTAATCCGTCTATCTGCAGTTGCTATTTTTCAAATGATAAAAAACTTTTCCATTAGAACCATAGGCACGAACATTGCCCAGCCCATATGCTGCCAGTACAAAACTGTTAGTAACCGAGAGGGTGAAAATGGGGATGAGTAGTATAGGAAATTAATAAAACTGTCACTTAAATCGCAGAAGTGACACGCGGATCCCCTTATCAACAGAGCGTGTTTTCCGACTTTATCCCTTAACGGGCAACCAACACGGTAGGATTTGGTGTGCACGCGTTCACACCACACACTCGGTGTCTATTGTTACGTCCTTTGTTGACTTAATACTTTTCGCCCTCGATCGAATGAGATGGTCGTAAATAAATATTAAATAAAAAATTGGAAGTATAGAAATCTTTATGAACGATAAGTGAAGTAAACATGTCGACGATTCAAACATTATCCTCGAACACTTTTAGGTGGACATAGTGAAGCGTGAATGGTGTGATTTGGGCGAGGTTTTCAAATAACTCGAATCGTGAACCGTCCCCATTCCCTGGCTCTATCCCGCCCCACTCCAGTGCTATTGCCGGTCCAATGATATCAAGCAGCATCATAATTGAAATCGAGATAAACCATCCGTTGCTACGCCAGCGTTAAGCTGTAGCTTATCTCAGACTCCGCTATACGCATTTGTTGGACCACGCAACTTTAGTACAATTGTTCTATCTTTATTACGATGCAGACCCCGTATCGCGATTCTATTAAGCACGATACACGTTAGGGCGTTTCTATTATTGTAATTATTACTTCGCTGTACGATTTAACGGATAAATATAAAGACTACTCGATTGGCTTTCGATTTCGATTCTGCAACGCTGGTCAACTGTAGATGTTTGAGTGTTGCATTTGATCTGATTTGTTGTAGCATTGTCTATTAAAAGTTATATAAAATAAAATGGGTTCAAGATAGTCGAGAGATTGGGTAGTCCGAATTCCCAGGTTCGATCCCCAGCTGGCAGGCTCGTACCACCAATGCATATTTCAAAAACTTATGTACGAATCGTATCGTTGGCTTGGACATAAATATGGCGACGGGCTCACCACCTGTCAAGTTGTCCCGAAAATATCTTCGGTGGAAGGTGGGTCAAAGGGGCTTAATTGTCTAGACTAGACCTCTGTCTACCCCTGTATTGTGAATTGCGTGAATATTTATATAAATAAAATAAAACAGAAGGTGTAGTGTAATGCCTGTTTGGTAGTGTAATCCTGATAGGCTGTAAATAAGAAAACTAAGACTAAAAAGTGTCTATTTATTTTCTGCATTACGCATCCTTTCATTTTAATTAAAATTATAAGAGATGATACGTTAAAAAACTTTATTCAATAAATTTTAATAAAATCTAATCCGTCTATCTGCAGTTGCTATTTTTCAAATGATAAAAAAAACTTTTCCATTAGAACCATAGGCACGAACATTGCCCAGCCCATATGCTGCCAGTACAAAACTGTTAGTAACCGAGAGGGTGAAAAATGGGGATGAGTAGTATAGGAAATTAATAAAACTGTCACTTAAATCGCAGAAGTGACACGCGGATCCCCTTATCAACAGAGCGTGTTTTCCGACTTTATCCCTTAACGGGCAACCAACACGGTAGGATTTGGTGTGCACGCGTTCACACCACACACTCGGTGTCTATTGTTACGTCCTTTGTTGACTTAATACTTTTCGCCCTCGATCGAATGAGATGGTCGTAAATAAATATTAAATAAAATTCGTTTCCATTCATTCATACCGAACGTGAAATAATACTCTTCCGCTGGAACTTAGTCGTTATGTTTATCTTAAAGTTTTCCACTGAATTAATTGTTTACCAAGCATCTCATGAATGTGGACGCGCTGCACGGAGAGTCGCTTCTAAAGAACCGATTAAATGCGACGTAAATTTAATGACTCCCCCAACTGTGCGAGAGTCGTGAATGAACTAACATCTATAGAATTCAAGTGACAATGCTAAAGTGGAGCGTCGCCAGGCTTAGGCGTATTCCGCAAACAAAAAAGCTTCATTTATCCACGGCGTGCCACTTTCACGGCATCCGCGCTCGCGGGGATGGCGGCAGAGCTTCATTTTTTTTATTATTTCGCAACCCCGGGGCCCTCGCCCCCGGGGGAACAGTGGCTTCCCTCCCTGCTGACGCCACCTCGCCTTCAATTAAATCCCTATCTCGCCCGCCACCTCATGCTTCCTACTTAAACTCATAAAAATGAGATAAACAGAAAAATATTACTCGTAACCTAACAGTTTTTTTATTAAAGTTAACTATGCTGTTTCGCTTAATTGGGTCGGGTTGTTTCGAATGATCATTTCGTCAGGTCCTTGTTGTACTCAAAAGGAATTGGGACGCAGTTGCTTTTTGGTGATTCTTTTTAAAGACTTACTTTATGAATGTTATTATAGAAGAATAAGTTTGAATACAGTTCACGACCCCATAGCCTAGTTGTTAGTGATTCTGTCTTCGAAACTGAGGGTTGTATGTTCGTATGCGAACATTTGTATGATTTATGAACGCTTGTACACGACTCTTTATATGTTTAAATAAAACAAAATAAATAAATATCTTCACGCAATTCCCAATACAGGGGTAAAAAGAGGTCTAGTCTAGACAATTAAGTCCCTTCGACCCACCTTCCACCGAAGATATTTTCGGGACGTGACCGGTGGTGAGCCCGTCGCCATGATCTCTCCAGTACAAAAGCAAAGAACAAGTAAAAGAACAAAAGATAAAGAAAATTCTCATAGTTGCGATAGATGCTGTGTGAGATGGGCCTTAGAATTACGCCTCTTTTATCTTTTAATGGGTGTAAAAAATATAAGTAGAAAACCTTCTCTCTAGCAACTTACGACAGATGGCGTTTTGAGAATTGTTAGGTCAAAGTAAGCAGAGTGGTGACGTGGAGGCGTGTCTAATGTCTAACGCTTCTATGGAAGTTTGAAATCGTTGAATAGTTAGAAATAAATGATACGAACATCAGCAAAATTTACCCCTAAGAGGGTGAATTCGGAGTTAGAAATCTTTTACAAAACCAATAACATGAACTGTGCGTAGCAGGATCGAGTCGATAATTGCTATATACATAAAAACATGGACATACGTACATACATACATACGTAACGGGCTTTAATACCATCCATTGCTACACTAAAAATACACTGCAGGACATAGACCTCTTCTGTGTGTGAGTTTGCCGTAATCGCCATTCCCAGCAAGCGAATTGGCGATAGAAAGCCGGAAGACCGGTTTGCTTAATTTGGACGGGTATTTTTTCGAGATGGTTATCCCGCTATATAGCCATAGATAAAGTCTTGGTTTTTCTATTAGTCGCCTTTTCCGATATCCACGGGAAGTAAAGGGATGGCATATATTTTTTTAAAAAGATTACTAGTATTCCTTTTAAACACTCTAATTAAGCTACGTGGTTTCCGACATGTCTAAAGCTGCGACGTTATTTTGCGCAGTCCGTACCCTATTAATAATCTATATCCTTATAAATATCGCTATAGTAAGTTTGGTATAAATGTAATAAATACAACAAATTTTAAACACCATAGTCATGTGGTTGGGTGTTCGGTCCCGTGAGTTGGCTCGTACCAATGAGTTTTTTTCAAACCTGCCTTACCACCTATCACCTAGTCCCATAAAATAACTTCAGTGGAAGGTGATTAGATAATATCCGATCTCTGTCAACTCCAGTGTTTTAATTGGTCTGAAGATATATATACACACACATTTAAATAATTATTCATCCCTGTAAAGTGACAAGCATGTTGTACAGTTGAATACTTAGTCGCGGATAATAAAAGCGGGCGGACTTAGCGGGCACAATTCGAGAGTCATAATCATGAAATAAAGGGAAAAGAATGAGCCACTACGGCCGGCGATTGTTGGTAATATCCCGGAACGGCCGATCCGAGGCCGGGTGAACAAAAAAAAAGAAAAAATAATAAATCAAAACCGAGTAGGTGCGCTCTCGCTTTGTTTTATTTTTAATATCGCACGTTCGTGTTTTTGATGATACTGCAAAAAGTCCGATGCCGGTCCGGGACGGAAAAGCGCGTGGGGGGAGCTTTTGTAGGTTCGAAAGTATGGTTTGCAGCTTTCGTATTTTAAGTAGCGAGTTTATCGTACACACGCCGATGAAGGTGTAACAATGTAAGGATGCTGGTTGCATGTCAAAGAAATATAATAAGTTAGGATTAGGGTCATGAGATCCGAGTGGTTGTGTCGAGTCACGAGACACGTGTTCGATCCCCAAGGCTAATAGATTTTTTCAAAAACTTATGGACGAATTATATCGTTGGCTTATACATAAACACGACGATGGGCTGACCATCTATCACGTTGTCCCAAAAATGTCTTCGGTGGTAGGTGGGTCGATAAGACTTAATTGTCAAGACCTCTGTCTACCCCAGTATTGGGAATGGCGTGATGATATTTTTTTAAGGTTTAGGAGCACCGCGGCGGACGTTTCCCGGCACTAAACTCTCACAATTAATACTTGACGGAAGGTCTCCTAGCAGTGGGCGATTACAGGCTATTACTATATATTATATATTATTATTATTAAGCGACGACTTGCAGAATGTTGCGGGAAGTCGATGGACGCAGGTAACTGAGGACCGTTCTATGTGGAAGTTTTAGGGGACGCCTATGTTCAGCCGTGGACTCTTGATATGCTGTAAAGAAGAAGACGTTGCCTATGACTAACAAATTTAGGAGCTACGTTAGTTAAGGTTAGATAGAGAAAATCCAAGGAATTTTTATAAATGAAAGTATTCATTGGCGTATTCTATGGAGCAGTAGTTTACATCTGCTTGGCGTTTTCAGCTGTAAAGTCTCCGGACGATTTTACGTAGAAATTTTCTGTAATCTCGGTTCAGGGTATTTATGGCGTTTTCGTTGTGTCCGATTCCATAGCTCAATTGCTTTAGAAGCTTACATTGGTTTGAGAGCAATGTATGTGATTTAGTCTCTATCTAAGTATTTATTATTTATTTAATCGAAGTCAGGTCGGGTCGCTAGTATCTAAAACAGTTACAACAAGTTAATTTGGACTTTAACCAAGTGGAATTATGTTAGCGAAAAGTTATTTCATGTGCGATAAACTAAACAAACATTAATTAGCCTCCATTTCTGAACTACTGAGATACTTAACGCCACACAATACATAATAGAGTAGTTTATTGTTTTGTGTTGTGTCTGCGTGCATTTATCAGTAATATTTTATGACAAAACGTGTTGGTCACTTATGTACTGGAAACGATAACTGTAATTAATTTGAAACGAAATTGGGACTACAATTGACAGCATTTCAAACTGCTATCTTGTTTTATAACATACTGAAGTGTATTACATTACAAAACGTTGTTTTCTGTCTTTACATGTTGATACACCGAAAGTACCGATCTTCTTAGTACAGTACACCTTCCATTTCGTGCATAGACCTCCTGGTAAAACACATGCGCGTTGGATAAGCAGATTCATCCACATCCACTATCATCCACATTTTTTACTACCTCCGTTGACGAGTGGCGTACGCACCGGTTTTCATGGTATCGACAGCTCTGAGTTTTCGAGTTCGTTTCCCGGTGGTTTCAATGAAGAAAACACTCTTTTTACATTTTCTGAGGTCTAGTGTTTGTGGTGCCTTCGCAGTTTCTGATTCCATAATACAAGTGCATACATAATACACTTTATATGATGTTGTCCCTGTGTATTTATTTATTATTATCCTTGCTGATATGACATTGTTAATCTGAAATTAAGTCGAGCGCACTCTACGAATACAATATAATGTTCTCCATGGACAATGTGGAAACTCAACATTAACCCAACAGAAACGCGCATGTAGATGTAACCGTATCCCTTTTAATACGAACGCCGTGCCGTGCTCATGGTGGGTGAGAGACCTAAACTGTCACCAACGTATAATGTTACCCTAACAATTTTAAAACACCAATGACACCGACAGCACCCATACAAGAACCAGCCGACGTTCCGTGAGGCAATAGACGCACTTTTCTTCACACTTCGTAGGGTTCGTTCGTGTGATGATACGCGGCCTATGAAATAGAAGACACTTAATTCACGGTGACAGTTTTGTGTAAAAATCATTCGGGGATTGTTTTTTATAGATTAAATAACGCGTGCGCAGTTCAAACGCACGCGTTATTTAATCTATAAAAAACAAACATGTTAGAATTATAGGTAGAATAGTAGTTCATTTTTTTATATTATCATTATCATTATCTGTGGAGTGAAAAAGTTTGAGCTCGTTCATGTCCCTTTTCGTAATGCCTTTCTAAAATAAATAAATAAATTCACGCCATTTCCAATACAGAGGACTAGACAATTAAGTCCTTTAGTCCCACCTTCCACCGATGACATTTTTTAGGACAACGTGTCAGGTGTCGAATCCATAACCGTCTTTATATCCAAGCCATCGATGTAAATCGTACATAAATCTTTGAAAAACCTATTGCTACGAGCGTATCATCTGGCTTTTCTCGAATACCGATCACCCAACCATTTGGCTGTCGTGAAAGATCTTTCTAATCATTTTGTCTCTTTCATAATTTAACTTTTTCGCCTTTTAAATAAAAATTCCAGCCGACTATCGAAATTATTATCTCGAAAAACATCACACCAAAATTTCACAGACTGGTGACCGGCAGCATAAACAGCGTCTAAGATGCGAGATGTCAGGTACTGCGATCGCCAATCCACTTGCCAAGTTATATACATCCCTAAGTGTACTTATACAGGTCGTTTTGTGTGTATTTTATAATTTTTTATAAGTAATGTACGTCCATAATCTTTTTACGGCATTTCCAAAGAGTGAATTGAAAATCTAAAAAGGTGAAATAATATAAACACTCATAGTTTCTAATCATGTAATTTTCTCTGTATAAGGAAATTTAAGGAAAAAATTGAAATTTATATAAGTATTGTAAATATTAACATAATTTTGTTTCTGTACATAAAGTATTTGAAAAAAAAAATCTGTACGAAAATGAAGGATCTGGAAGAAACGAATCAGCTATGAAATGATACACGAAGCAAGCTGTTCCCCTTGGCTGTTTTAGATGCGTGAATATATTTCTCGAATGCATAGCGTAAAGAAATCACGTTACGAAATAACTAAACATTCACCGAAAAAGCATTAGACGAATACATTAAATGTTTGGTTTATAAAAATGTCTCATTAAAATTACGAATCTGGAAAAGCAGCTCGCACAAACATCGCCTTTCATGCTACAAGTAAATTACCATGTTCGTGAAAAAAAAAAAACAATATCAGATAAAGCTAATTATACGTAGTCGTTATGGGTGCACGAATCCGAATTCGGATATGTACGAGGTATTAAAAGCCAGTCGGTATACAGTTAGTGAATATTGTATGGTAGATGTGGCAGCGTAGGGCGCGGCACGCCAAAAACACATTACTAGCCGGCAAAGCGCTATTACGGGCAACCGCACGCATCCGCGTCCACCGATACCCGTCGCCCGTACATGCTAACAGTCTACTAATTGGCCAGTTTCATGCTTAAAAAAAAGAACCCCTAACAGGTACAACCGTGTAGAGGGGAACCACCGTTTTCGTACTGAAACGGCGCCCACCAATTCAATTGGGAGGACCAAACAGTTTCGTCGTTCAATGTACATAAAGCTACAGTCATTAGGTAAGGTGGTGTGAAGGGCGTGTTATCTACGGACTTGGGCGGCGCATGTCACGTGACTAACGAAGCGTAAAGTCACCACCGGTGCCACCGAACGCCATCTTTGTTTTTCGTTCAAGGGGTGGTTATATTATAACTTTCTTTTTTTCGGGTTAAACTTTCACATGATATTTAACAGTTTCATTTTATAGGATAAGATATCAAATGTTTACTGCCACTGCTTCAATATTTAAAGTATTTTGAAATATAATTTTGTATTGTATTAAACTGGTAATTCTTTCAACATTCTTATTCAAAGTTCGTTTGTAATGTTATTCTATAACGGAAAATTTGAATAACTTCATCAAAATTTTGTTCTTATGGCTTCGGCAAATTTAGTTTCTCACCTTGGAAGTTTTTTAATATTTCATTTAGTTTCTTAATTCGTACGTTGGAGAAATTTGTTCGTTTATCTTATTTGTAAAATGCAGCTCTTTAATTCTTTGATGTCGTTGAAATAGCTTAAGAACAGAATATTTATTTGTGAAACGCAGGTAAGTGTTTTACATTTAGGTGTTGTTTTACAGCTACAGGCTCAATATATTTCCACTTAATCAAGGTATATAAATATTAATTTAGTTATTTTAGTCTCATAAAAGTTACAAAATGAAATTTAATCAAAGATATTAAAGAAATGTCAATGAATAAATAGTCATAAAAAACAAAACACGAAATTAAAAATAAATGGATTAACAACTATGTGAAATTAAAAATTAAAGAAAATTCTATCAAAAAATTTAAATAGGTTACAAATAAATAAATCAAAACCAGCTTTCTTTGTAATGTTTGAGAGGTACCTACGGTAAAGACCAATGAAGGTAACAATTTTTCGTGGCTATGACCATACATATAGTTTCGAGTTAGATTAAACGTGTAAGTAAAGATTAAACGTGAATTCTCGTGACTTCACGTTTAATCTTTACTTAGTCGTATTATTCAGTGAAACGTGGGTAGAGAGGACTTAATTGTCTACCCAAATATTGTAAATGGAGTGAAGTTTTTTTACTACTAAACGTGTAGAAATTCCGTGCTTTGATAGGCTAACTGTTAAATATGGTTGTATAATTCCGAAACCGTTATCGGGCACAAATCCTTGTTACACCAATCACTACTCTGGTGTTCCGCTGTATTTGAATACATGACATCAATTATTATTGTTTCCTTATCGCTGGCAAATTATTTTTCTGCTTCACTTGTCTTCTGACCTCTTGCCGTACTCAGTAGATAACGTTGGGTGGTACGGACGGATGTGTGCGTTGTGAAGTGTATTCTTAAATATACGCACACATTGAAAAGGGACAAAAGCAAACTAGGTCAACCAAAGTTTAACACAGTTCTACAGGTGTATTGAAGGAAGTTACCTTTAAGAGTTATTGCACATAGTGACTAATTATACTAGAAATAATTTAGGAATATTACTAACGTCTTTCAATGTACGATAATGAAGTAAGGTTGTTTGAACTTAAAGTGTGAAAGACAAACAAATATGTGTTTTAATATTACACCATTGAAATTTCAGATCTCTATTTTGTGATTTTTAAAAGTCACAATAGCCGAGTTGTTGGGTGGTCGGAATTTCGAGTCGAGAGACCCGAGTTCGATCCCCAGGTGGCAGTACCAATGAGTTTTTCAAAAAATTATGTACGAATTTCATCGTTGGCTTGGACATAAAGACGGCGACGGGCTCACCACCTGTCACGTTGTCCCGAAAATATCTTCGGTGCAAGGTGGGTCAAAGGGACTTAATTGTCTAGACTTGACCTCTGTCTACCCCTGTATTGGGAATTGCGTGAAGATATCTATTTTGTGACATATTTAATTGTCAAATTAATTAATACATGCGGTCTGTAAGAGTCTACTGAAGGCTATAGGTATCTTGTATCCGTTAGCGTGGGTATTATTATCCCGTAATCGCCAAGCTAGGTAAGCGATCAGATATCAGACATTGAAACTTAGGCGCTGTTTCTCGTCAGCGGTCTGGCTAATTTTAGTTTGATATTTTTTGACATTGTTTGTTCTATGTGACGGTGGCCATTGAAGTTTTTAAGACTTTTCCCATAGTCGACGTATCTACGGGAAAAAGCGGGTGGAATATTCTTATCAATACAGGAAGCCCATATTATTAGTATCATTATATAAATATTACTTTAACACTTGCTTGGTTTAATACTGCATACGTACAAATTATATTAAGGTATATTATAATAAACCTATATGAATACTTTGTATTGTGACGGTTTTCATGTCATCACCAGTTCTCTTCCTGGTTCGATTCCCAGACGAATCAGTGTAGGAAAACATTTTTTAAATGCTTTAGTTAGTTGCTTCGAGATCAGAGCAACGTATGTGATTTCATCCCGATCTATGTATGTATTTATTATTTATTTTTTATTTCAAGACAAAGCCTAGCCCGTTTCTCACTTAGCCGTACTGTACATAAAATCATTGAATCCTTTGATAAATATACTCATGTTCTACTTGGGTGCAATAAAACATTTTTTTTTGATAAGAAAATTTAATTACGAGCCATCAGCAAGTACACTCGGCAACATAAATTGTTATTGATGTAAATGAGGTGAACATTTTATTACATTTCTTTAACAAGAGCATTTCGTTTAAGTTCTGCTTATCTTTAATGCGTGTCTGTGTTAATTTTGAATTTGGAAAATGATTTTAATTCGTCTGTGAGTTTTGTTGAATTTTTTTGCTTTTTCTTAGTAACCAATACTGGCTTCTTTATAATACTGCCTTCGAAAATAAGTCACGATAGCCGAGTTGTTGGGTGGTCGGAATTTCGAGTCGAGAGACCCGAGTTCGATCCCCAGGTGGCAGTACCAATGAGTTTTTCAAAAACTTATGTACGAATTTCATCGTTGGCTTGGACATAAAGGCGGCGACGGGCTCACCACCTGTCAGGTTGTCCCGAAAATATCTTCGGTGGAAGGTGGGTCAAAGGGACTTAATTGTCTAGACTTGACCTCTGTCTACCCCTGTATTGGGAATTGCGTGAAGATATATTACATATTTTTTTAAGCAAAGGATTGCGGGCTCAAATCCCAATAGGTGCAAACATTTGTGTGATTAATATGAATATTTCTATCTTGAATCTAGCTTACTGATAGAGCTGAAGGAAGAAGGATCAAGAGTATTTGGATACCTAAACGAGGGTGTATAAACTATGAATTTAATAGAAGTGAACGTATTTAAGAATCGTAACAAATGGCGCTCTGTTCTCTCTGGCCACCTCATCAGGGAATATGCGTGAAGATATTAATGACGACCTCAATGGACTGGTGGCGTATTGGTTTTCATGATATCGATAGAAAATGTTTTCTACATTGTCTCGGGTGTCAGTATGGTACTTTAATTGTTTCCGATTCCATAACTTGCTTTGGGAACAGAGCAACGTATGTAATGTTGTTCTCTATCCTACCTATATATCTATTATAATTTAATTTAATGTATTATTCGACAAGAAGTAATCACGCTTGTCTATAATATAACGAGGCATATACTAGCGCTTGTACAATTAAGTAGCGCTTATAAAACAATTGCGAAACAGTGCCTCCGCGCCGCGTATAATTCACCTCACTCATCGATATCAACAATATGTCAGCAATAAAATGTGACGTGACCCAGTGATAACGAGCGGTCCGTGGTCATGACACTTAAATTTCACTAGTTTATACGCTCTACATAAGACGTCTTGTGAGGTCCAAGCTGCGTATCAGATGTAAGTTGGCGCCAGCTTAAACGGCGCAGCGACGTACTTGTAAAATACTACGCATTCAATATACTCAAATGTTGACTGTTGACGCTTGATAACATGGAGAAGTTAGTAAAAAATAAATAAATATATTCATGCAATTCCCAAAACAGGGATAGACAGAGGTCTAGTCAAGACAATAAAGTCCCTTTGACCCACCTTCCACCGAAGATATTTTCGGGACAACGTGACAGGTCGTGAGCCCTTCGCCGTCTTTATGTCCAAGCCAGCGATGTAATTCGTACATAAGTTTTTGAAAAAACCCATTGATACGAGCCTGCCACATGGGGATTGAACTCGGGTCTGTCGACTCGAAATTCCGACCACCCAATCACTGGGGTTCCGAGCATCACATGTCAATCTGATTCTACTACTGCTTTCTAAACGATAGTAACATTTTACTTCTAAAACAAAATTTATACGCCATTCCTATTACAGAGATAGACAGAAGTCTGGACAATTTTGTCCTTTCAACCCACCTAGACAAACAGACTATTTTGATAACGTTTAGATTGTAAATAAATGTATAAGTTATGTATGTATATATATATAACAAGGCTCGCCAACTAATACGTTGTCCCAAATATGCTTTGATGAACATTGGGTCGAAAGAATATAATTGTCTAAAAATATGTAATAAAATCAATTAAAAAACCAAATTAATTAGAAATATGTAATTTATAAATTAAATCGACAAAAATGTTCGTAACATACCTTGTACATTTTTTTATCTCACATAAATCTTTACGCATTTTTACAATAACACAGTCTAAACAATTAAGTCGTTTCGACCAACCTTTCGCCAAAGCTTATTTGGGATGTGACAGGTGATGAGCCCACCACCATCTCAATCTAAGCGAACGGCACACCTAACATAGATTTATTCATAGATAAGTATAAGACTTCTATATGGTCGGGATCCCTTGTCATCTTTGGGTGAGGCCTTTGTTCAGCAGTAGACCTTTGAAAGGCTTTAAAGAAGAAGAAGAAATAATTCTATAGTAATAAAAATCGTTACCACACGAGCGAAGTCACGTGTAAAGGTTAGTTAATAAAAACCTGGTATGATAGAACGTTCCAATTTCATATGAATCTGTAACAAGACCGGCCAGATCATACCTACTATCTTCAAGTATTCTTATCAAAGACATACATTATTTATGTAAATTTTAAAATCGATACTACATGTAGTTAAAAAATAAGCCATCTGCAAAATAGAACATAAAGTAGAGGTAATATATATTTCTATTTTACGATCGGCTAATGTGTTATTGTAGTTTCATTTTGAAAACGAAATAAAATAATTTGTTTTTTGAAATAAGAATATGCATTCGTTTATCACTAGTTATTTTTTTAACTAATCTAACAGAGTAAAAACAGGCGAAATCTTATTTTTATTAATTCATTTAAACATAAATAAAATTGAAATGTCTATTTATGATTCTAAATTAACAGCTTTTCACTAAATGCGTATGTTCGGTAATTAATAAGTATATACGGTAATTAAACAAGAAAAACAAATATTTAAAATTTTTGTCTATTTGTCTATATGTTTTGGCTAATTTCTGAAACGGCTGGACCGATTTAAAAGGAAATTTCTCTGACATAACAGATTAACCAAAGTCCAGATTCCTTGTTTTACTAGCGTAATTTTCGAATTGGAAATAGACGCATGTAGGGCATTCTTATTATTTGTTTCATCTTTTTTTTTTCAGGAAGTACGTAAGAGTTTAATTCACATAGTGGATATATTATGTATGATTTTTGTACATGCTCACAGGAGGCCTACTACCGTTGCTACTGCGCACTATACTGATACAGAGATACCTTAACGGCTTCTCCGCACCCTACATGGGGACTTAAAACACCTTAGACGCTTGTTCATCACAGGTCTGGTTGCTTTAGATCAGACAGTAGTCTATGTTTATTGTCATCTTTCGGTATCCTGTGTAATTACAAGACTTTTAGCCTTCTCACGCGATTCCCCTCGTAAGAAAGGGTGAGGTAGATCCTAAAGCGGATACCCTACGGTATCTTCTTAAAAATAAGTTTCGACAAGTTCTATTGACAGCTGTGTATTGTTACGAGTTGAAACATTTCCACAGTGACACAGACAGACAGCGACATCGTTAACTTATAACGTGAGTACTGTAACAATGTTAGAAGCATTAATATTCAATAGATCAGCCCTGACTATAATGTAACAGACGAATGCATACATAGATAGGGACAATATCACATACATTGCTCTGATCTTAAATTGGTTAAAGCACTTATGTTATGGAATCTGTGACAGCGAAGGTACCACAAATAAACTGAGCCGTGAAACTGACGAAAAAGTTGTTTTCTACTTTGACTCATGCGGGAATCGAACTCAGGACTTCGAAGCCATCCACGCATTCCATGAACACGGTGCATAAGCTAATATGGTTGCACAAGTACAATTAAAACATATCTTATAAAAAAGGTTTCAATGTAGGATATGAAGTCACGATAGCCGAGTGGAGGTTGTGGTGGTCAGAATTTTGATTCGAGAGACCCGAGTTCAATCCCCAGGTGGCGACGGGCTCACCACCTGTCACGTTGTCCCGAAAATATCTTCGGTGGAAGGTGGGTCAAAGGGACTTAATTGTCTAGACTAGACCTCTGTTTACCCCTGTATTGGGAATTGCGTGAAGATATTTATTTTTACTTTTATTGTATCACATTTATTAATAATATTATAAACTAGTTTATGCTCGCGGTTTTTCTGCGCAATACTCGTAATTCCCAAGTGATGCTCTGTTTCCCTGAGTAAAAAGCAGCCATTATCCCCCTAGGACACAAAACTTCGAATCTAAATTCGTTTGAGATCTCTCCCATAGGAATTCTAAATATTTCAGGAATAAAAAGTGTCTATGTCTATTTCCGGTTACAATCTATTACTTTGTCAAATTTCAAAACATTCAACTAAATATACAAAGTCTTGCATTTATAATATGTATTACTTAACAAAAATTGTATTAAAAATATTGAAATACACGTTCGTCAAAAGTGAAACGAAAAAAGTTTACTACACGTTGATATCTGTGTACATAAGTCCAGATGAAACAATAAAGTTGAAACAATTTTGCAACTTTTTAGCGTCACTTTTGAAGTGAGATGTCTTTAGAACCGTTTTAATTCGAAACTCCGTAATCCCCAGGGGAATTGCGTGAAAATACTCGGACAAAGTCGCTGACGGAAACTAGTAACGAATATTGCAATGGAATAATCTCGACGAAATATTATCGCAATACATTAGTATTAATTAGCCTTAATTTGATTGTAAAACACCTGCTAGCTTTTGGCCGTTTTATCTTTTTAACTGTCGACTTAAAAGTATATAAAAAAAAGCGGGCACTCGGTGAAATTTGATATCCTATACCAATGGCAGAGGCACGTTGTATAATAATTATGTAAGTTTGCTTCGATGCGTATCAGTCACAAAATTTGTAGATTCAGGTTTATTACTAAAGCTAGCGCTTTCTGTCTGCGTTTTCGGCAGCGAAGACCACTAGAAAGGGCAGAAGCCTTATACAAAGTTCCGTATAACTTCAAAAATGACGTTGGCAGATAAGAAATTATTTTTTTTTGAGGATTTGCGTAGTTGGTAGTGATCTTATGAGGATTTGCGTAAAGTGACCCCCTTCGAAGCTAAGGGTTCCCGCAATTCCTGCGAATTCCGCGAAGGGCATGGTCAGTTTTTTTAACCTTTACTGTCCCACTGCTGGGCAAAGGTATCCCCCACATGCTTCCAAATTTAGTAAATTAATTCATACTTAACTATGTAAAAAATCAATGTAAGTATATCACGATGGCTACGTCCCAAATTAGCTTCGATGAAAGGTGGGTAGAAAGGACTTAAAAGACAGGTCTCTTTCTGTCCCAGTACTAGGAGAATGCGTGAAAATTAAGTCTTAGCAAAAATTACACTAAATCTATATATGTATAAGGGCGGTCAATGACCTTGACAGCTTAATGCGATCCATATTTTTCCAATCTTGATATAAATGATATAATGATATATAAATTGTATATGTTTCGAAACATTCCTGAGAATCGAACTCGATTGTGAAAACGTGCTGCTACACGTAAGCAGCCTACTGTCATCTGAGACCAGCATCAATTGAACATAATTTCAGATGCGTTTTTAGACTGGAGGTCTAAGATAAATTAGGTCTTGTTTTTTAATTTTATTTTTACCTAATTTTAAATTTTTTTGTTTAAACCTTGCATGGTACTGACCCAGATGGCTCCATGTCAGTGTTCTATCAGTATCATCAGTGTTCTATCATACTATTCGTAAAAAAGTAGTACAATCTCAGGATTCCCGGAAGAAATTGATAGTGCATGGTTATGCTTTAAAAAAAAAACTTCGATGTCAAAGATTATAGATACCATATACTCATTGACATTAAAGAATTTTTTTTCAACCCTAGCTGCCAGTGACAATTGAAAGAAAATAAAAAAGAAATTAAACATGAAGTTATGTCGCCACTCGTGTCGACCGCAGCTCGCCTCGTGGCCGCTGCTGACCGATAGGAAAAAGGAAAGAGGAAGCGACCAATGCGCCTGGAATGAAATTAGCCCGTCGGTCAATTACTCCGTACCGAGAGTGGCTTACTAATGGCGCACGCGGCGTTCCCTGCATACGACACCGCTCATTTATATGCCGGCGCGCGTACACTTTATTGTTCCATAGATTGGTAATACACGGGAGGACTGGCAGTTTGTGCTGTAAATCGTTGTCTGTACACGTATTCTCGATTAACTGTGTGCTGTTACCATAGTTGGAGCTGGGTAACGTGTCAGTACATGCCGCCTGCGCGAGTGTGGTTTTGATGACATCATGTCCGGACCGGGCGGCCGCTTGGAGCACGTGAGGGTACGCGGTGGACGGCTCTTGATGTCGGCGCGCGTTCCATGATGCTCCAGGTGACGCATCGAGTCATCATCCACGCGCGCGGTGTTTTTTTTTAATAAAAAAACTTAAATGTCAATGAATACAAAACTTATACTCTTTGACATCAAAGTCTTTTTTAATAGCATAACCATGCACTGTCAATGCCTAGAATCTTAAAAATGGTACTACTTTGTGAACGAATATTATGAGAATAGAAATCTATCAAAGCTCTAAATATCTAGCATAGCTGACCTCCAGATGTCGTATTTATTGTCTATATTCAGTTAAATATGTCGTACTCTATGGACGCGTGAGATACATACATTTTTATGGTGTCGGCAACTCCGACGGTCATAGTTCGATTCGCGGACGGGCCAATGTATCAATCCACTTTTTATACATTTTCTCGGGACTGTGATGTTGTCTATATCTATGTATTTATTTAAATATCTTATAAAATTGTGTAATTCTTTTGTTACAAAGTGCCAGCTCGGAGGAGACTCATATTTGGTGCAGTCAAAGACTATATGGAGTAAGACTGCATAAATACAAAAGAGTATGTTTTTGATGTAGCTACTCCAAAATAAAGAATTCTGCCAAAAATAAGCCCGGTTTGGAAGTGACAAAAAAGTTATTAAAATTATAATAAATAGAAAACAATTTACATGAGAATAAAAAGTTATTAATTTAATTAATTATTAATTGCTTAAAGGAAGTCGCCAAGGATTTTAACAAACGAGGACTAAAGGACAAAGACTAAAGATAATAATGTCATCATGTTAGTAGGGCGAGGGTAATAGTTTGTTGTCAAAGAGTATATACACACTAAGTGTCTGTTGTTAAACAACCGTATAGACTAGAAGTTGCGGATGAATAATTTTAAAATGTTGCCACTTCATAATTAATAAAATTTTCCGAATTTCTACTGAAAAGGCCACAAGTTTAATCCTCTCTCAATCATCATATAATGTAATGCGTTCAAACTCAAGTTCCGTTTGTATTTGTAAAATATAATAATGTACCTACTTTGTTATTTTTTTAAAAAAAGCCCCCATCAAAATTAACGCTTCTCTTGAAGTACATTAACCACGAAAATACCGTATTTATACCGATATTTAAGTTGGATTGAAGTATAAACTGAACTCCTTTATTACAAAAAAATCACCAATATATACCACAGTAGGGTACATTTTCAGACGATGTCAGGGATGATACGTGATGATGCTTAAAAATAAAATAGCATTTATGTGTACAAGTAGTTTTAGTTATTTTCCGTTGTCTAGTTAGGTGTCCATGATGAGATTGTAGATGAGAGTGTGGGTTTTCGGTCACCTTATAAGAGGGAAGATACTCCTTATACATTTTAAATTAGGATTCGAATATTTTCAACATCATTATAGGAAAAATGTATTTAGTTTTTTTCTCACAAATATTCACGTTATATATATTACGTTTATAATTTTAGCATACGAGTTTTATATGTAGTATTTGATTTTATTACCGTTCAAGTTAGACATTTCGCATACAAGCGCCAATTGATTATGCAAAGAAAGGTTTTGTTTTTAGCATTATCATAAACGCGATTCGATCGGCTAATTATTATTTGGTCAAACAAGACACCGACAGGCGCCATCTTGTTGGGAAGTTATAACCATTAAGAGGACACAATCGCGATATCTTCCTGTCGTAAATAAACTTCGGCTAGCATGAGTAATTGTTACTTTGTGTGCACAATATCGAATCGGGCGGGGGCCAAATAGATTGCTACGTGCGTCGCATCCTGACCATTTCTGCCGCTTTCATGTTACTTCTAGAGCGTCGTTTAGCGTAAGAACAATCGACTTTCGCTCTTAATCCGTTGTCGTTCGGTGTACAATTGAAGTGTTGTTCACGTTGTACGAGTGGTGGTCGACGCTTCGTCGAATTTCTTGGATGTAATGTATGGTGTACTTCGATTTTCCGTTTGTAATTATGCCGGCGGAGAGCGGAAGTGTCGGCTATGGTTAGGACACAAGTCACGGGGCGGCGGTTGACGGCTCTATGTAACGGAACCCGGTGCCGCTTAAGGCTCGTGGCGCGACCATCTCTCTGGGGGACTCCATTTTTCGACGCGATGCCACATTATTAGGGACCAACTGTCGCACAATTCACTCTGGTATTCAATCTGTGAATATACTTATTTAACAGCGATCGACGTCTGCATTTAGAATTATGCAGGTGCCAAAATTGTATGTGAATAAAATTTATAAATACCTTTCCAAAATGTGTGGCACATTTTATGATAGTATGCGATTAAAATTTTATTAAAATTCAATGTAATATTTTTTGACAGATATGGTAGACAGAGGTCTAGACAGGAGGAATAGATAGAGTTTAGGTATTTTGGACTCAGCTTTCAAGGAAGACAATGTGAGTTTGGGGACATAGAAACATGTGGTAAGCTTGTCGCCGTCTTAGTATCCAAGCGATCAGGGTATTGATGTAATTCTTACATAAGTTTTACGTGCCTTGCGGATTGAACTTGGGTCTCTTGACTCGAATTCCGATCACCCGACTAATATGTCGTCATCGGAAATATAATTTCAAAATGTTGCCACTTAATTAGGACCTAGTCCTAGTTATAAAATATATTTGTCTATAAGTTAGTGCATATTAGAGATCTTCGTGGACAAGTGGCGTACATCCAGATTTCATGGTGTAGGTTCGGTCGGGTTCGTCAGATCTGCGGTCCAGAGTTTGATCCCTGAACGGGTCGATGTAGCCACTTTTTTAGATAGTCTTGTTTGTAGGTTTGTGGTGCCTTCGTTGTTTTAAATTCTATAACACAAGCTTAAACTAATTACTATCTATATATTTATTTAACAATTTTCATAAAATTATGACATTTGAAACTAATATAACATTTCCTATAACTTCTTCATAAAATTGTTGATATTACGTTCTAGTCTCCAAACTCATAGCTGAAGTCTTTCCACTCATAATGAGAGTCTCAATGATATCGCGAAATGAGTTAGTAATAATGAACACTTGCAGTAGAATTGGAACGTGCTATCTTTAACTACAAACATTACCGCCAAAAGCACTCATAAACATCACTTCTATGATAATATATCTGTTCCATTTATTATATTTTAACGCTTTTTCCGGTTAGACAGAGGGCTACAGTTAGGAATTCTAGTCTAGTCTGGCAACGTGACAGGTGGTGAGCCGGTGGAAGGTGGGTTGAAGGGACTTATTTGTCTAGACTAGATCTCTATCTACCCCTGTATTGGGAATGGCGTGAAGATATATTTCATTAGAATAGAATATATCCTTACTATATTGGCCTTAATACATTCTGGTTCATACTCGTGTAACAATATGGCGACCTTCGTGGACGAGTAGCGTACACCGATTTGCATGGTGCCGCCAGCTCTGCGGTTCTGGGTTCGATTACCGGACGGGAAATTAAATGGAGAAAAAAAAACTTTCTCCATTTTGTGGTGTCTGTATGTTTGTGGTACTTTGGAATCAGCGCAATGTATGTGATGTTATCCCTATATATCTATGTATTTATTTAGTTTCCGAGTGAAAGAGATTAAATAAAAAGGTAATTGGAATAAACAAGTTGAAATAAATTTACACAAGACAAAATCTTTCTAAGCATTGACAACTTCTTTCGCCCAATAGTTTTTTAACTTGTAGTTTGTTTCCACTTATAAGTAACTTTAATTAACATAATTGAAGAAAAAGAAACTCATTAAAAAGTTTCTGAAAGTGTTTCATGAATGTTTCGACCTATTTAACGTTGTATATGTTATATGTTTGATATTTTATGTGCTGTTTTTTATTACTGCTTTGCCTAGACCTTAGTCTACCCCAGTATAGAGATTGGCGTGAAGATAAATATCTCTCAAAGGTCCTCGCCTACGTTAGTTTCCTAATAGCCTTAATTGATTGACCACTGACAGGGTATAGAATAGCAGTGAGAGAGGCTAAAGAGGGTTTGTTTGTTCAAGTCATTTCATAGATAGCCCCGTTGTCATTTTCCGACAGGCTGTCTGACTAATTGTGGGTGAGAATATCACGACGTACTACGTTTTGTATTGCTATGTATAATATTAATACGTCAATAGTTTTCTCCTATACGTTTAATTAACTATTATATATCTGTTATCTCCGTTTATCAATCAATAATTTGGATAGATACATAGATTATAGACGTTTTTTTATGCCTTACAATGTAAAACATGTTCTCATGAATCGATAATATATACCAGATAAGTGGCTGTTGATAAAAATATTTAAACTTAAAGCGCTACTTATGTCGGCTACGTAGCTCTTACCGGTTCGGATTCAGAACATGAAAATAATAAATAAATACATGCATAGATAGGGGCAACATTACATATATTGCTCTGATACCAAAGTAAGTAGCTATACTAAGTATGTTATGGAATTAGAAACAACGCATGTACCACAAACATCCATATCTGAGACAATATATAAAAAAGCAGCAAATTTAGCCGTCCGGGAATCGAAGCGGGAATTCAGAGGTGGCGACACTTTGAAAAGCGGTATACACCACTTAACTACGGAGGTCTACAGTGATTAATAATTGTCCAACATAATTATTTTCCAGGCTTTAAAAAGGGGTGATTTTATATGTCTATTCTATCCCAACTAATTTTTGATATTTCTAAAGACATCTCTGCAAATCAAGGCTTATGAAAACTTTTTGTTAATAAAACATTCAAGTTTTTCATTCGCATTCAAGAACTTGTAAAAAAATTAAGAATAATTACTCCTTGTATTTACGAGAAATGTACACCTTTGAAGTAAAGGTATAACACCTTTTTTTAATATACAAGTATTTTCCCCGTTACGACCAGTAATGTAAAGCACTTCTCGTAAAAGAAATTGATATTCGAATCTGTAATCGATAAAACCATCAAATAACAGTTTCATTTAATGCTTAAGAATATTTTCGTGGCTGATTTTTGTAAAAAAGAAAAACAAATAAGAAATTGCTTTATGTAAGACACTCAAAATAAGTTTGCATCTTTTTATAAAAAATAACGTTTGAAAAATTATTTATGGCCAGCATTTGTTCTTTACAAGAAAATACATCGAGGCAGGTTTTTTTATTAAATTATATTATCAACAAGTATGATGAGCCGATAGACTATCGGCTCATCATTTCATCAATTTTTAGTGACCCTACTTTCAACGCTTAACGTTGCGTGTTCGAATCACACGAACGGCTAACATTTGTTGGAAGAGAAATAGAATAATTTATAGACGAACAAGCTTGTTAATATTTTTTTTGGAATTGAAATGTTTCATGTTCTTCGGTGTTGTGTGCATACGGATGTCTAAAACCCATCCTAATGGCCAGTTTTCTGAAGTAGTCTTTAATAGACCTCGAAAAATAAGAGAAAGAAGAACAATATTTCACGCGCCGCGACCTTATGTTACCTTATAGAATGATCTTTATGATGACGGCCAGTTTCTAACAAATTAGTAAAAAACATTCAATTATATACGTAACAAATTATCATACCCAGTTCTGCTTAGATTTCTTTAATTACTCATTAATTGGATTACTAACTAACCAATCACTTTTTGAAAGTTACACACCTATATGCAAAATTATATTAAAATCGGTTAAATAGAATACACATAAAAACTATTATTAAATATTCCGTATAAAAACTTGTTTATTTATCTAATTAACAAATAGTTATTTAAAAACAACACTCCAATTTTGAATGAGGTTTTGCTCGGAATTAAAATATCCAATCCATCACATCGTACATTAATCGGACACGTATGATTATACAAGGAACTTTGTTTGATCGCCTAATAATCTTAATGACGAGGTTTCACTTTTAAAAAATTAGTGGGAGACATTACGGTCGGTTGCCAACATGAGTGATTAAGGTGTGAGATGTATCGGATAAGAAAATCGGCCGAATCGAATAGCACCTGCGTCTTCAACACGTAACCGCCTATTACACCGTTATTAGCGCGAAGACAGGCCTTGCGTTTAAAAACGTATTAATTGTGCTATTTAACACTCGTTATAATATCCGATTGTGATTTATTCACCGGATGTTTTCTGTTGTTACAGTTTTTGCATAATAGATTTTATTGGATTCGTTTGCGTCGATTTTAATATAATTTTTATTGTTTTTTTTTTTATGTTTGAAAATGCTGGCTGATAAGTTACTATTTATTACAGTTTTTTTTTAAATAATTGATTCGAACAGATATTGTCGTGTCAAAATTGTAGATAGCTCCTAATGGCTTTATAAGTATTTAAAATACAAAACTGTAAACAATAATACATTAAAAATATCAGAAATTTTTCATTACATTATCCATAAACTGTCATTCATATTTTATTTAGTAACGATTTAGTTAGAATGACAGAGCCCCCAACCACTTAAAGTTTGACAAATTAGAAAATTGCACGAAGTATGATTTTTAACATTGAATGTTTACGTTAAATATTGTTCTTAAATTAGCTTTTAGCAAACGCTAAACGTTTCTGTATATTTGTAAGGTAGGTAACATACTTATATATCTATCTACTATAATCGTTATATATGGTGAATCTGTCTCAAGATGTTGCCTTTATAAAGAAAGAAACTTTAATTTTTCTTCTATAACCGTAATGACAACTAAACTAACAAAAATATTAATTTAGAAAGACATCAAAAAAGTAACATTATAAATAAGAAACAAAATCAAATATAAAATATAATTATATACCATAAAATTAATTGTTATAGGTGCTACAGAAAATCAACAAATAAGTACATGCTAGTTCAGGTAAGGTAGGTAATAATTAATATTACCAAATGTGAAAGCTTTTCATAATAAGTCCGGACGATTTAATGTACTTACTTTGTAATGTATTTTTATATTTTTAAGACAAACTGCTTTTTTAATATCGACGATAATAAACTATGAAATCTGGCTGAAGAACTTCTACAAACAATTATTCTATTAAAAACTACATAAACTAAAATAACGTTTTTAATAACCAGCTATAAAAATATAAAAAACGCAAAACTGTTAGACAAGTAAGATGGAAAACTTGATTTGCATTCATAACATCTATATTAATTTAACTAAGCAAGCGCAAAGTCTACAGCGTAACAGCGCTGCAATTAAAAACGTATAAATCATTGTCTTTCTCACTTATATACCTTTCAGTCGACGCAATGATCTATTAACCTTTTACTGCAGATAATAAAATTGTTGGAAAATACTAGAATGTGAACAAGCTTTATACGTTTAACGCGCGACCGGTTCCACTATCGCGTTTTAATTCTAGTCCCTTCTTTCTTCTTTGATTTTTTTTCCTGATCCATCAGCTTGTGTTATAAAACGCCGATCGGCGGGCATTAGAAAATAGTATTACTTTTGTTTGTAATCATTTGCGGCTGTTTGTGAAATCTTATTTTGAAAGTCACGATAGCCGAGTTGTTGGGTGGTCGGAATTTCGAGTCGAGAGACCCGAGTTCGATCCCCAGGTGGCAGTACCAATGAGTTTTTCAAAAACTTATGTACGAATTTCATCGTTGGCTTGGACATAAAGGCGGCGACGGGCTCACCACCTGTCACGTTGTCCCGAAAATATCTTCGGTGGAAGGTGGGTCAAAGGGACATAATTGTCTAGACTTGACCTCTGTCTACCCCTGTATTGGGAATTGCGTGAAGATATTATATTATTATTATTTATTTTGAATTTCATAAAAATTAATAGCGTTGAATACTCACATAGAGGATATAAATTGTTTAAGATTATCAATTTCTTTTTAAATCTTACGAATGCATTAGATTGGATTAATGTACTTATTATAATTTTGTGTTATAATACTGGCCACATAACAACCACGTGTAATTATTTAAAAAGAAAATAATTATATCAATTAAAAAAAATTTCTTCACGCAGTTCCCAATACCTTCCACCGAAGATATTTTCGGGACAACGTGACAGGTGGTGAGACCGTCGCCGTCTTTATATTTAAAAATATCAATTTAAAAATAATATTTAGGTACTTTTACTAACCTCCTGTTTTTTTTTAAACAACGAATAAACTTCCAAAACTATTTATATATATGAATAACAATAATTCTATTGATTTTACTATGACATACCGTAAAAATATGTCATTAACATTTCATTTGCTTGGCTTATAAAGGCCAACCTTCGTATTCATTTGCATCAATGATTTTTGGTGAAGGTTATTTTTAAATAAAGAATTATCATGTTGTTAAATAAAACGTCAATGTAGTACTACTACATTCCGTTATCATCGATGTATACAGGATTATAGATACGTCAATGTCACTAAAGAACTTGAAACATTGACTTGTGTAAGTTAAAACTTGAAGCAACTACTCGTATATTTATAAAGTATATACATAAGTATACTTTAAGATTGAAGTCATGGCAGAAAAGCCACATACAGGCGCTAAAGTCTCATTTATATGCTTAAATTATACTCGAAGGCATGGCCTTTCTCCATTTATTAACAAAAAAACTTAAGGATTCCACACAATAATGTCCTGGCAGCTAAATAAACAGATCTTAATAAAAATAAACTATGTGTTTACAGTGTATGAATATACCAATATTTATTCCCGCGTAAGTCGTGAGAGGCGACTAAGGAAAAATCCTTGAAGTATAATTGGATACCGACGGATGGTGTGTCTCATCTCGAAAATAATAACAGACGAAAATTAAACACACCAACGACGGAAAACATCCTCTAAGGTGTGAGGTATCTGGTACAGCGATGGCCAATCCGCCTGCCAAGCGTGGCGATTATTACAAACCTTGACGGGCTCTTGTCCATAAACCTATGTCCAGCAGTACACAATTACTGGCCTTTAAGTAAGTACGTAATAAAAAAGTAAAAAAAAATCAAATCAATTAAAATAACGTCGCTACGCATCAATCCCACGGTAAAAACATGTAACAAACAAGCACTCATCTAAATCGCTGTAGATTTTCCCTTTAAGCTATTTCATCAATAACACATGCCGACATTTCCCCATAATTAGCGCTTCAGTAAAAAAAGGCGCCACCGTTCAAGCACAAGGCGTGAAACTAATGGCTGGCATCAACAACAAAAAGCTTGAAAAACATGTTGCTGTTTAGCCGGCTCGCATGTCTCTCTGTGCTTTAGCAATGATACCGTTGGCGCTAGACCATTTTTTCCACAATTTTGACTCTATATAAATTTCTTTAAAAGATCAAAACGGCGTCTCTTTACGGGTTGTTTAGTTATAATCTGCAATAAAGGTAATATTTTCGTGTGAAATAAAAAATAAATTGAAAAAAAAAATATTTGGCCAGTAAAAGTTCATAATTTAAAATTTTCGTCAGCAATAAAAAATAAATTAAGAGAAAAAATGTTATTTGGCCAGTAACGAAGCCATTAATATTTTATCAGCTTAAAAAAGAGTAATCATAGACCATATAAGAACAATAAATATACTAGTATTTATTGTTCTTTGTTAGTTTTTGAAATGAAAGAGACCCGAGTTCGATCCCCAGGTGGCGGGCTCGTACCAATGGGTTTTTCAAAAACTTATGTACGATTAATATCATTGACTTGAACATAAAGATGGCGAAGGGCTCACCACCTGTCACGTTGTTCTGAAAATATCTTGGCGGGTCGAAGGGACTTAATTGTCTTGACTAGACCTCTGTTTCCCTCTTTATAGGGAATTGCGTGAAGATATTTATTTATAATAACTCGGCACAAATATAAAGCTATGAAGATTCTGAGTTTCCCGATTCGGATTCCGGTCACTAAAACATTCGGACACTTTTCTATTATTATTATATCTTAACGCATAGTCCCTGACCAGGTATCCAGAGTCACGGTCAAATAAACCGCCAGTTGTCACGATCCTTACAAAATTTCGCTTCTTTCAAATTCATCATTCTCTTCATGAATAGAATTCTATGTAACGGAGTGTTCTTGACCTTGCCCTTCTTCAAATAATTTGCTTACAATTCGTAAGTTAGTCTTGGCCTACCTAGTCACCTTTTAATGTTAACTTTCGCATATTCTCTTCAGCAATCGTTCCGTCGCATGTTATCTCTCTTAATAGTATCTACTGCTAACAAGACTGGAGTTAATTTTATACTATTCGATTATTTTCGAGAGTAATTCGCTTCGGAACGAGGCAGAAAGATAAAATTACTAAAAATTATGATCGATGGCGATTGCGCATTAGGCCTCGACCGCCATGTTAGCAGACATGTTAGTTTCGCCGACAAACACCGATACTGCGCCCGATAATCTGATACAATATTCGTATCTAATAAACTCGTGTTTTGTAAACCTTTACGATTTGCCGCTATCTACTTACATAAGAACGTTGTCTATATCGAATCTACCTACATGTGTGTACGCTGATAGTGTGACATTCGTATTTGGAATGCCTTTATGCGATGATAGTCTCTGCGCGCGACTTCGTCTATTTAATCCGGAACTCTGTTCTAATATAATAAATAAATAATACCTTAAAGAAAGTAAATAAACAAGCTTTTTATAACTAGCAGAAGAAAATATTTTTTTATTTTAGACAAACCAAGAATAAAAGTTTTTTTTTTAATTTTTGAATCTATTATATTACTACGAACAAATCTATTCTCGATAAGTAGGCGAAGTTTCGATTTTATGTGACTTTTTCAAGTGGGTAGAAGTCACGTTCAAAGATTCCGTTACTCACATATGTACATAGCAAGCTTATATATAAAGCGTATTAGTAAAACTCCTTAAGGGGAATTCATGTGCAAGATGAAGAAGAAACAGGCCGAGACTACTTCTCTTATTTAAGCCAGGATAAATATATATCACCAGACTAAATAAACCAGAGAGCCTGGATAAATATATATACGTTATAGATAGATAGTTATGCATTATTTAGTATACGTATTATGATAGTTATGTATTATTTAGATAGTTATGTATTAATAGATAGATAGTTATGTATTTATTACGTAGATATTTATGTAATTTATTTTAAGTTTAGTTTAACAGTATCTGCTCAAACCAAATCAATCATCTAAATAAGAACATACATTCGTTTATCGATAGTATTTTTTTAGTCTACCAACTTATCGTAATGAGGTTATTATAAGAGAAGAAACAACAAAGAAACTCCCTAAATATCCTCTTTTTTATATTAATATTGTTTACTTGAAAATGCTTCGGACCTACCTTCGGACCACATTCTCTTTTGCTGTCATTTACATATACATTTATATTATATTATCCCTTCCCTGCACCCCACCCTGCATCCTGCATCCCACAAAATTTTTCTTTAATAAATTTCTTAAAACTCTTTCTAGTCTTTTCACATTTACAGCTAATTTTGTTGTAGAAGCGTATACATCGCCCCAAGAACGAAGTACTTGCTCTATGGAGTACAGTAGAGTTACAAACTTCTGTTATACAGTTATATAAACTATAAAGAATAGATGTAATATAAACTTACCCATTGAAGGGGTATCCGGCAAACGCAGCGTCATACGGATGGTATACAGTTGGGTATGGCCAGGTGGCCGCACTCGCCGCAAGGTTTTCCTTCAGCTCGATTCCAGCAGCCTGTTGAAATATATTTTTTTACTTACCAATACTAATTTTTTAAGACAAAATCACATACATTGCTCTGAGTAAGTACCTAAAGCACTTGTGTTGTGGATTCAGAACCAAAAACAAATACAAAGACCCAGACCGGGGACAATGAAGAAAAAGTGGTTTTCTTTACCCACACTCACATAACAATATTACAATAGTTATATGCTATACTATAATTTGTTATATTCCAAAGTTTTTAATTGACTATATCGTTGATAGCTAAATTAAGTTTAGCGTGAGCATAAGCAAGCAAGCAAAACATATCTGACAATTAACTAAAAAAAATTAGTGATATCAAAAAAAATTGTGGGTTTGATAGGTGTGACGAGTGGTTAGGTGATCGGAATTCGAGTCAAGAGACCCGAGTTTGATCCCTAGGTGGCAGAGCTATGGGAGTACCTATGGGATTTTTCTAAATCTTATGTCGAATAATATTATTGACAAGAGCATTAAGACGGCGACGGCGACGGCCTGTCACGTTGTCCCAAAAATATCTTCGGTGGATGGTGGGTCGAAATGAATTAATTTTCTAGACCTCTGTCTACCCCTATATTGGGAATTGCGTGAAGATATATTTTTATTTACTTAGTGATATTAGTCTACACACAATTATGTTTCGGATAAAAGCGCCCTCTACTGCCGTTAAAAGAAAGTACGTGTGGTGAAGTACGTAAAGTGTAAGGTCAACACTTTGCCGTTATGCTCGAAAATGGCTTGTCCATTTTGTTTAATGAAAAAGGCGAATATCTTCTACAATGTCTATACTTCGATTTCACATTGTTAATTCACACAGCCACAAATATGTATTGAATTGCGCATACGTTAAGACACAAACACACAATCGTACCTACACTATCACACAATAGTTTCTAAACTACAAAAATCAATAATACATCTCAGATAAAGCTTCCTCTTATAATTTATGTCTGTAATACATGTAAAGTCATAATTTAAGAATTTGTCACCACGGAAGCCCTGGTGCGTATTAACAAGGGTTTTCTTAAGCCTACATTAGGCACCAGAATGTTCGAAAGGTTTTCGAATTTTAAATGCGTAATCTTTTTCCCAATATTAAGACCCTTTTGTGTGTGTGTTTAAAGATGAAAATATTATTCCTTCCATATTTTATTTTATTATTATTATTTGACACGTGATTCCATGAGAGTATCATCCGCCATTTTAAATCGTTGTTACACTACAACTAATTTGTTTCTTTAAACAATGAAATACATAATACATACACAGTGACAACACCACATACATTGCTCTGATCGCATAGCAAGTTGCTAAAGCACTTGTGTTATGGAATGAAAAGCAACGTACCACAAATTCTTAGACCCGAGACAACATAGAAAAAGTTGTCCCGTCCGAATCGAACCCGGAATCTCAGAGCTGGCGATACCATGAAAACTGCTGGCGATTCATCCAAGAAGGTAGATGACATATTTAGAGAGGTTTAAAATATAAATCCATATTCAAGTTCTTTATTTGCTCGGGTACAGTGTGTGAAAATGTAAGATTATGTCTCATAAACCTACTAGGCCTTTTTCAAATACATTCAAAATAATGTCACCAAACTAATAATAATAATAACGAAACTCTTCATTATTCAAATAATATCCTAACAACTACAGGATGGAAGTAAGTTAACTAGCAAGAAATATTTTTAACGACCCAATGACTATGTCAGTCGTCCCTGCCTTCGAAGCTTAGAGATGCGGGTTCAAATCCCTCTAGCATAAAACATTTCTGTGGTAAAATTTCAATGGTACAAGCCTCTTAGTGATCGAACTCAGACGTCTTGATTCGAATTCCGATCGACAAAATCACTCGGCTATCGTGACACTTTTAAACATTACACCGCACACATAAAAAACACAACATCGTCCGATAAAAAGGTAACATTCGTTCAAAACCCTGCATCCGTCCGCATTAATATAATTATGTCGAGACGTATCAATAACAGAAGTACTAAAAAAGCGCAGGCATTTGTCCACGGAAAGATGATTGATGTCACTCAACTATCTAGAGCCATTAACTAATAATAGTTAAGACGAAAAGATCCGAAGCGATCGATCAAGAAATCAATAAGTCGAGAGCGTTACTTATAATGGATTATTTTTGGAAGCTACCGGTAATTTTTAAAGCGTATTTATAAGCGTATATAAAGCGTATTTAAATAAAAATAAAAATCTTCACGCAATACCCAATACAGGGGTAGACAGAGGTCTAGATATGCAATTAAGTCCTTTGACCCACATTCCACCGAAGACATTTTCGTGATAACGTGACAGGTGGTGGGTGCCCGTCGCCGTTTTTCCAGCCAACGATATAATTCGTACACAAGTACTCGGGTCTCTCGACTCGAATTCCGACCACCCAACCACTCGGCTATTGTGACTTAAAGTGCTTACCGTGGCTTATCGGAAAGCTTATTTGATAATTATTATTAACAAATATATACATAGATAAAAGCATCATTTGCATTGCTCTGACTCCAAAGTAAGTAGCTTAAGTTATGTTATGGAATTGGAAACAACGAAGGTACCACTAAAACCACGACTCGAAAAATTTAGAAAAGGTGTTTATTAATTGGAAACTAGGACCTCAGAGCTGGGAACACTGTGAAAACCGGTGTGTACGCCACTCGTCCACGGAGGTCGTTTTATTTATCATACTAATTTGTTGTTATATTTAACGAAAGTTTAACGTTAATCTTCACGCTTTCCCGTACTGAGATAGGAAGAGGTCTAGATAATGAATTACTTGCGACCTCGTTGTCACCGAAGATTATTTGGGACGTGACAGGTGGTGAGCCTATCGCCGTTTAAGTGTCCAAGCCAATGTCTGTTTTATATTATGGTGTATTTATATTTTATTTGATTAACACAAAAATGTTTATACATTTCTATATTTCTATGTTTTACCGAAGATTATTGGGGTGTATTTAATTTTAATACTTAAAGTATAGTATTATATAAAAAATGATTATTTTAGCTAGTCGATTTAATCTTATCTTTCTGTCGTTCTTTGTTCTACATAGCAAATTATTTATATTACATTCAAACGGTGTATACTTGTACAGTAGGTATTAAATTGTTATATTTACAACTAACATAGATAAAGCATATTTTCATAGAAACATAGATAAAGTAAAGATAATATAGGCTTTATAATATTAGAAATAATATATGTAACAAATTCGGATTGGATACACCATTTGTAATGAAAGACTAGACTGATTTTGATAATGTTTGATTGTTAAAGTTTGTCTCAATATTTGTCTGTATTTTTATTTATAAAACACAAACGTCAATAGCCTAATTATTTAAGGTCGGACGGCGAATAACGTCGCAGGTTCGAGCTCGCCATTCGACTATTGTCGTGAACCACTACAGACCAAAGAGTAACAGTTTAGTTGGAGTGATTAACTTGAATGTTATGTATTCTTTAAAAAAATTATACAAGATAAAAAATAAATATCATCATGCCATTCCATATACAGGAGTAGACAGAGGTCTAGTTTACAGACGCGGGTCTCTCGACTCGAATTCCGATCACCCAACCACTCGGCTATCGCTAGTAATAAAATAATAACATGTTTATTCTGACTCGGTACGAAGTACGCCTGGTCAGCTAGTAATAGTCATATATATATATATATATATATATATATATATATATATATATATATATATATATATATATATATATATATATATATATATATATATGTATATATATATATATATATATATATATATATATATATATATATATATAAGGAAAACCCGTAAAAGACTGGACCCGTAAAAGTATGTTGCTGACATAGGGGCACAAAAATTTATGGCGTCGCATTAAAAAATAAGTCAGGGGCGAATCTTAATGCGGTCAACATGGATAAATCTATCAAAAGATTTTGTTGTCCTACAACTTCATTGGTGGCCGAATCGAAAATCCTATAATAAATTTTACTCAAACGCGACAGCGTAATCCAGTCCTGCTGTCTCTCTTTGTTGCGACCACTCTGTTATAATTCCAGTTTTAAAGTTACAACAAAATAATCGTAATAAGCCGCGACGCGAATCTGTTATACGGATTTATTGTGAGGCGTAACGATATTGGAAGTAATGTCGCGGCGAGGTCGACGTTCGATATGGCGATATGTACATACAACGGTATGTAAAAGTTCATTGGTTATAGACGTCTCCCGTAAAGGAGGGTTGGTTCACGGATAGGCAGTGGTAGAAACCGGCTTATGCTGGTTTAGGCTGCCTCTTGCCGGTCTGTTTGATTTTGTATCCGAGATGGTTATATAGCCAAGGCTTTTCTCTTAGTCGCCTCTTACGACACCCACAGATAGGAATAGGAGCGCATATTCTTGCATCGTAACACATGATAAAAAGAGTGTGTTATACACTGGAACACAAATAAAAATGATAGGTTAGAAAATTTTCAATATCTTCATAAGTACCCGGATTAATGAAATGTATACTAAATTAAACGATATGTAAACCTACACAAAATAATATATATAAATTTTTTTATTTAATTTTGTCAATTCTTTAAAAAACTGAAAATGTTAAAAATCTTCTTTTTCTTTTTAAATTATTCTAATAAAATTCAATTGTTACTGGTTTGTTTTAGTTTTGCCTTTTTGCATTTTTCTTAGCGTATTTATAAATAATTCTTCAATCTATCGATGAATTGAATAAATGAAATTTAATTAAAGTTAAATTAAAGCTTGCCATATTTTAAATCTACCTCCGTTTCGTAATGCTCCTCTAACGGAGAAGAAACAAACTCAAGAAACCCCTTAACGTAACATACAATCGGTCGAGTGGAGTTAAAAGTCAAATCTCCGGTATTATTATATGTTATTTCAATGTTTCCGTCAATATAACGCCAACCCACGCTAGCGTGTAGTACTGAAAGCCCAGAGGATTAATCTACGAGTATACCGAACCATAAAAATATACCTAGCTGCCCATACAATTAATGTAAATGGTAAAATGGCTCGATTCCATTAATACGGTGTTGTTGATACCAATAAAGATTACGGGCAAGTTTTTTTTTTAATTCTCTCTCGGGAATATCTTCTTTGTTACAAACACATCGATATTTTATTAGGTAGGCAATGAATGAAGCGTTATCTAAACGTTTATTGTAATGGATTTAATATAAACTGGTTCTTATTAGGAGTTAGTTCTGGAGTAGCTTTAGACAGGACCAAAATTTAAAAATAAAAAATCCGCGTAAAAATAATAGGTCAAAAGACGGTGGACCGCCCATGCGCAGCGTCTAATGTGCCACGTGTACGGTACAGCGATCGCCAATCCGCTTGCCAAGCGCGCCGATTATGATAAAGCCTCCGGTATGAGGGAGATCTATGCAGTTGACTTTTATAGACCGTTATGATAATAATTCTACCATACTCCCATACAAACAGACCATTTATGTCTGATGTATATCGTTGGCTAGTATGTTTTCGGTTGTTTTTAGATTTAATATTTTTGGCTTTTTAATAATTACTTTTTATTTTCATTTACTTTCTTTCTGTCTTTCCAAGTGTTTTAAAGAAATTAAATACTTAAAAATGAATTTAAATACTTTAATTACTTACTTAATGACCAGTCACTATAGCCGAGTGGTTGAGTGGTCGGAATTTAAAGTCAAGAGACCCGAGTTCGATCCCCAGGTGGCAGGCTCATACCAATAAGTTTTTCAATAACTTATGTACGAATTATATCGTTGGCATGGACATAAAGACGGTGTCGAGCTCACTGCCTGTCACGTTGTCCCGAAAATATCTTCAATGGAAGGTGGGTCGAAGGGACTTTATTGTCTATACTAGACCTCTGTCTACCCCCGTATTGGGAGTTGCGTGAAGATATTTATTTATAAATACTTAATTATTTAATTATATAATTTATGATGATTTTACTATTAAAATCATCACTGATGTAAACGATTTTGAAAAAAGAAGCAAACAAATTAACATTAGCGGGATTCAACACAAATCTGAGCGATTTAATTAACAGATAAACTATTAAAAAAGAAGAATTATTATTCAACTACATGAATTTGTCTGAACGTCAGGACATCATAACACTTTTATAACATACGACCTCCTCTCACAACAAATCTATTAAGAGTTATTTGGCCGCGGGGATTTATTTTTGGGCCGCTTCATTGGAACTATAAATTATATTTTTTTAATACGACACAGTTCGTTTCCTGTGGCGATGGAGCCACATGTGCGAATGGTGCGGTCGGTTCAAAATCAAAACAGATTGACGATATACATATATGGACGAATCAGTGAAATTAACTACTTTTTTAAATTTTCCAAAAGTAAAAAAGTATTAAAATTCAAATTCTTATTTATATTATTAAAGGGACTTAATTGTCTAGACCTCTGTCGATCCCTGTATTGGGAAAGGCGTGAAGTAGTTTTTTTAATACTGTTTTTAAGTAGGGAAATAATATTGAAAACTCTAAAGATACATAAAAGCTCCACGTTTGGTAAGCTTAAGCCTTATAAATCTGATGTAAACAAAATAAAAGAATTAAAAAAAAAAAGAAGTAAGGCGGAACAGGACTCCATTGAAGGCGACTGATCGTTTTAACACTTTTGCCAGCGATGATATATGATCATATCTACATGAATGATTGAATCATCTGCCGGGACACGTCCAAGGGCCCCACCTTTTAACACCTTCCTCCAAAGTTTTATAACGCGTCATATATTACGTGCCTTGGCTACTTTTATGTTGTTATGTTCATTATCATTCAAAGTCACCTACACGGGAGACTTCAGTGAGCTTGTCCAAGCGCCGAAATCTATTTTATAACGCACCGAATACGTTCATAACGAATTTCACTTTGGAGATAATGAATTTAATTTCTTCGATGACCTCCGGGGACGAGTGGCGTGCACATCGGTTTTCATGTCGCCAGCTCTGTGTTTTCGGGTTCGATCCTCAGCCTCGAACAATATTTCTACGAGTGTATGTGATTTCGTTGCTTCTGATAGATAATTTTCAGTTCTGATTCGGAACAAAAGTGCTTGTTGTCCCTATCTGTGTATGTATTTATAATTTAATTTAATAAAATTAGTTTTTTCAGAAAACATATTTATATTTTAGCAATCACAAAGAAACTGCAACTCGTAAATGAAAGGCTTCTGTTCGTGCTTAAAACGGAGCGATATAAAAATGTTAATCTCTAAGAAAGAAATTGTTAGACGTATTAAGTTATTAAGCCCCGGCAAGGTAGGAAACAACCTTTTTTCTGTATGATATACAGAAGGGTATACGTCATCGGATTAAGAATCTAATTTATACGTATTCTTTGTGCCGTATCGCCTATTGTTGCGTCAACTTAAGTTGTGAATGATTCTTCTAACTGCCTCTGTAGCATAGTATTTTGACATCGGATCCTAATTATTTTAAGCTAATGCTTTTTATGTTAGGGTAAGTAGACAAAATAAAAAACGGAGAACCGGTAAGCCTCTCTGCTGTAGATTGATAATCCATTACATTTAGACATACCACGCCTGGGGACCGCCGTGTGGTATTAACTATTATAAACCTAATTATAGCATGTCATAACTGATCAAGTCGTTATGAATGTTATTGAGTTAAGTTGTAAAGGATGTTCTTAATGACTAATGACGAATATCTTGACCCATGTATGCTTTAACATTTCACTTTGACTTGAAACTTTGTAAAGATTGATAGCAAGCAATTTTTGAACAAATATTCGTGTATTTCCTTTGGTTTTAAAAGTTTATGTTATATACTATCATGCTATAATTTTTATTTACCTTATAATGATGATTATAACATCGACAGTTCTTTAAAGACGACTTCTCGAGTGAATTCGCGGGTAAAAGGTTGCAAATGATTCAAATATATAAGTACAGTTTTGTTAAAATAAACCTTGATCTACAAAACTACGTACACTACATATACATACTATCGTATGTTCTATTAGTCTAAACTACATAAAAACAAGTAGTCATCTACTTACAGCGTTTGTGTAGAAGGGTGGCTGATCCGCGGCGAGTGCTGGGAAGTAAGCGGCCATGCCGGCAGCGGTGGCAGCGGCTGCATCCGAATACGGAGCGCTGTACATGGAGAGCGGAACGCCGGACGCGAGCCGCTGGTAGTTGAGGAACTCGTACTGGCACGAGCAGACTGTCTGTCCTGTGATAGGGTCTTGAAATATAGGGCGGCCGGTATCACAGCATCGCGGCGCTGGGGCGGCAGGCGAGGTCGGGCGCCCCGTTCCACTCGTGCCGCCCGCACCCCCGCTCATCCCCGCCTGCGCCGGCGGCGGACTGTTGGAGGCTGTCGATATGGTGCTCTGTAAGTTGTAAATTTTGAAATGCCTTTATGGCGCGTTTAACCATTCGCAGTTGCGTAATTATTCTATGACGTTTGGAGGCCTCCTTGCGCATAGCGTGGTCGCAGAGCAGGTGGTTTGCTTACGTGGTAGATAGTATCGGAGAGATAATGCGACGAGCAATAAATGTGAATTTAACGAGTCGAAGGGGCACGCTAATGGGCGTATCTCTCGGCTCGTCAGCGCAGATCATGTATAAGCAAATCGGTCACGCATAGGATACCCCTTTTTAGCGCGTCGTACGAAATAATTAGATTACGAACCGTCACGATGCTAATGTTATGCGATAAAGGAATATCGAATGCGATGACAATAGGGATTAAGCTCGGTTTATTGTTGTTATAATAGATTTATTCGACGGACTACCTGAATCTCTGTCGCGGTCGCAAAATAAACATCCGAATGGTATCTAAGCACAAAGCGAAATGCGAGCACCATATGCCCATCTTAATTGAGCCCTGCGAGAATTCATACGTATATAAATAACTTTCTAAATATTTGTCATTGGAATGAAAAATGGTCTTTGGCCGTCTAACGATCATTGTGTTTCTCAATAGGATTAGGAACCGAGAAATGCCACCCGACCGCTTATGATACAACTCTCTGACAGGCGGCTGAATGAAAATAAGAATTAAAACTTTTGTATCCTCGCCATGTTGTTATAGGATATTTCCGGAAAGAACACGTCGTATTCGATTATAAATCTTCGAATGTACAATAAACTTTTGTGTTATCAATGATATATATTTGTAGTGTGGTATCAATGTAAATATTACCAACGCGACTAGGGGAAAAGCCTTGGAAATGCAATTGGCTACCGACAGATGGCGCGATAATCATCTTGATATTTCCAGACAAAATTCAGTATCAGGGATGGACAGAGTCTAATATACGAGGTGTCTGGTAACGTGGTCGTCAACGCCCGGGGCCTATGTCCTGTATTAGACTTATAGGCCGTTCGATGAATTACATTTAATAATGCACTTCCACCTATTATTTAGCACGATACTATTACGTAGTATCTTCGGTCACAAGCCGTTTAACTATGCATGTACGTATCTTATTACATAAAGATACGGCGGTGTATTAGTACGTAAGCCAAGTGAAGTCACGACGCGGTTGACTGTAGTCTAAGTTCGAACTGTGACCCGCCCGTTCGAGATATGGCTTCGGTGTTAGACTTGACAAGCGTCGAGCGCCATTTTACTTGCCGCCAATAGAAAATTTCCTACCTCTACATACCACGCCCGTCTAAAACATCCCAGTATCGAGAGGATTATTGAGTTAATCCGGTAGTCGTTAAACCAAGAATCCTACTGCTGCCTACAATCTACCTACATCACCTTCCTCGTCTTCCTTTAAGGCGTCACTCTCATCTATTAACCTTGAGTCTCTCGTCACATACAAACTCTGCTATCTCGCGCGTGACTTATGCTAATAAATACGCGCTAATTTATGAATAATTTGTTCCTAAAAGAATTGATCCGTTTTAAACAACTTAGATTATCTATCTATTAGTTTTAAGTTACATATTTATCTAAAATAAAATAAATGGCGATTTGATTAAAAATTTTTTCTTTATTTCTCAGTTCTTTTTAATATTTCATATATTTTAAATCCAATAAAAGAGTATATCTTTCAGTCAATGTAATATACAATGTCAAAATTAATTGCATAAAAATAATGTGTATATAATTTATAAGTATTAATGTGTGTATCAATAATTATTACAGAGAGAAAGAGAGAGAGGGAGAGAGGGAGAGAGAGAGAGAGAGAGAAACTTATCTTCACGCACAATCCCTGGCAAGGTAGCCAGAGAGAACAGATCGCCAAGTGTCACGATCCCTACATACCTCTTCCGCTTCTTTCAGATTAATCATCTTCTTCATACATGCACGTCGAGGTATCCGAGTACTCTTGACCCTCCCCTCTTCGAGCGATTTGCTCACATGGTCTTCGAAAGTTCTACATAAGAAAGTCTCGGTCTACCTCAACCCCTTTTAATGTTAACTTTCGAGCTATATATTTTATTCACCATTCGGTCTTCACTCATTCCCTCAACGTGCCCAAACCATCGAAGAGAGAGAATTTTTGTGTTATATGTTATATATTTATGTTTTTGTACATAAGTAAGTATGTATGTGCGTGTGAGAGTGAAAAAAAATAATATTGTATCATTCAAAGCTTTGCGAGAAATTCTGAGTTTCTTCAAAACTAAAGCCAATCTAATCACTTAAATATCACTATTTCCATTCAGAATATTGTCTAGAATGTTTAACTGTTTCTTAAAAGAAAAACAAAACACTATCTCTGCAAATTCGATTCATATTTCATAGACATTCGATTCTCAATATAACGTTGGTATCACGAAGGTGGCTGGCTTAAGTTTCGCCGCCTGTATAAATACCCCCCGAGAAATGGTTGCCGAGTTTAATGTAAATTGGAATTTCATGTTCACGGCAATACAGACGTTTATAACGGGTGACATTCAGTGCATAATATAGTTATTTGTACAGAGCAAAATGAATTTAAACTAGTCAGCGTAAGATGAGAGCTTGTGATGGTCACGTGGGACATAAAGATCGCGGACTACGCAAATACATCCGTGCTGTAAACGTTAAAGCATTGTTAATTATGTATTTAATGTGGCATTACATTAAATTTTATTAATATAAGCGAATCTTGTATATATATACATTTATACATCGCTTCCTTAAAATGTATGAAAGGTATTACTGAATATTTTGTCTTTTAGACAAATTTTACCTATATCACACCCGATCTGTGAGAAGGTTGTTTCACACATGTCAAAAATATGTTTTTTTACAATAAATTACTAGAAAAAATAAACGACTTTTCTTTAGATAGAGACATCATCACATATATTGCTCTGATCCCATAGTTAAGAGCTAAAGCACGCGTGTTATTGAAATATGAATCGAAGCAACCGCAAGGAATGACAATGTAGAAATAGTGGTAATATAATAAAAGTGTTATATCGCCATCTAGTTCTCACCAAGCGAAGCTCGGTCAATTGAGTACTTAAATAAATAATAGCGGCCATTTTTTTTCTTTTTCTGTTTCACGATTTATTTACAAGCGAGAAGAGGTACGCTCTAAATTTCGTGGTTGAACAATATAATTTTTCTGAAATAGGTAAAAGTAATAAAAAATATTTAATGGCTTAGTAGCTATTGTTCGAACCAATATACAGTTACGTGCAAAATAACAGTACGCTTTATAACTTTAATGAAATGGACACATTAGACGAGTGTAATTAAATTTACACGTTCCCGAGTTTATATTAATAAAGAATATATTAATAAAGAAACGTTTCTCTCCGCGACACTTTTGGAGATAATATTTAACACGTAGCGTGACAAATGTTTGAGGACGCTTTATAGCTACCATGTTTAATAGCTTAGAACAAAGTTAAAATCAGATACGTCACATACGTCACGATAGCCGAGTGGTTGGGTCGTTGGGTGATCGGAATTCGAGTCAAGAGACGCGAGGTTGATCCCCAAGGCTGGTATCAATGAGTTTTTTCAAAAACTTATGTATGAATTATATCGTTGCCAAGCCAACATAAAGACAGCGACGGGCTCACCACATTATAACATTATAAATTTTTTCATACAGATATAGGTAATAATATAAAGTTCCAACAAAATTAACAATTTGTGCTTAAAATGACAGCTTGAGATTTGTACAGCACTTTAGCAGCTACTCCTTTTATAAGTGACAATGCAGCGCAGTTAAAAAACAAAGATATTACTCACTGGAAGCGCGGAAACAGTTATCATTAAATGATGCTTATTTAACACTGCATAACTAACCTATTACAACTTTGCCTTGCAGATACACTAAACAACATGCGTAAATAATAGATATCACGTTATACCTAAAACAGGAATAGATTAATAATGTAGAGTTTATCAAATTGTACATACGCTAGTGATGTAGCTAAATGGTGTTGATAACGGCGGACGTATGTTTGTACTAGTAAGTAACGTGTGTCACACATTTATTAACGCGACAACACTACGCATTGGTTACGCACTAATATATATGTGCTTATTAGATAAAAAGGGAAAAAAAAAGAGTCGTCGTCATATCCTTTTCAAATATCGAACGGCCCAGGATTAAAGTGCCGCTGCACCTTATCTCGCGCAGACATCTTTTAAAAAACAAACACGAGAAGTATTCTCTTTTTGTCAGTGTTTTTTTTTTTCGTAACCCGCAGGATGTGTTAGAGTCGTTAAGCCCTTTTAAGTGTTAAACCATGTAACTGAATATTCGAGCGTATAAGGACCCCGATCTATTTGTTAAATAATGTTAAAAAACGTTAATCTTAGAGAAATCGGAGACCCAATGACATACATGAATTTCGTTCAAGACATCAGAGCGGGCAAAAAAATATCGATGACATGTAGCCAGTTCGAGCTAACCGTGGGTGACGCCGGCCGGACTTGGATCAGGTACCGCGAGAGGGTTTTTTTTTTTATCAAAGTCGGTCCTTTAGCAGACATCATTAAAGTATTAAATTTACGATTAGGTTACCCCTATAACGAAACAATTCGGTGTTCCTTTGCTAATGTCGATAAATCTGCGATAAGCAAATGCTGCGCCGGTGCGATCCGAAGTGTGAACAGCAGGCCCGTGTTCGCAAATTGGATGGGCCTCATGTTCCACATAGATCGGGATTTATGTTCTAGTAGCAGAGAGAACACAGGTCTGTTAGTGGATCTATAATTGCTCAGTAGATTGCGGCGTTGGCTAAGCTCCTAGACAGATTCGAAGCATTGTACATGCTCTGAGAAATGTTGGAGTGTTTTGTCAGCGTCTAATCCCTTTCACTCGTAATCGGTTAAAGAAAAATTATTATAACTTATTTGATGCGTGACGTAACAGGATCATAACAACTAGGCTATCGGGTCTTCAATATAAGTGAGAGAAAATCAATGCATAGATACATTGATAGGGATAACATCACATAAATTACTCTAATCCCAAAATAAGCAGTTTAAACATTTGTATTATGGACTCACAAACAACGAAGGTACCACAAACACCCAGACCGGAGAAAATGTAAAATAAAAATAAAATAAATATCTTCACGCAATTCCTAATATAGAAGTACAACAGTTTCGACAACGAGACAGGCGGTGTGCCAGTCGCCGTCTTTATGTCCAAGGCAACGATATAATACGTACATAAGTTACGAGCCTACCTGGGGATCGAACTCGGTTCTCTTGACTCGAAATTCCGACCACCCAACCACTCGGCTATCGTGACTATAGGAGAAAATGTAAAAAGTATTTTCTACATTGACCCGACCGTGAACCCAGGAAATTGGAACCTCTAACCATGAAAACCGGTGCGTGCACACGTCCACGAAGGTCGTCCGACATTAACGCGAATAATTTCGATCAGGAACTTTTTTTCAACGTATTAACACGGGCTTAAGAGATCTGATAATAATCAATAATAAAATAATTTGTTCGGGAGTCGCTCTGCGGCGCGCTTTCGAAGCTTCGGCTAGATTGATGCGATGGGATTTCAATTCATGCGCCGGAGTTGATTTATTAATTCAATTATATAAAGAAAAATCAATCACAATGTATCTATACATAATAACTATAACTTTAATATATCTTTGGAGATTCAGATAATTTGTTGTGGTTTATAAACACAAAACAAATTAGTTTGAGTATTATATTAAAGGTCTTTATTTTTATTTATTCTTGAACACAAACAGACATATATATTTCTTAATCTACACGCAATTTTTTAATACTGAGTTATGCAGAGGCCTGGATTATTAAGTCTGTTTGACTTTACTTTTTACTGGTGCTTAGTTTTTCGCCAAAGAAAATATTATTTCTACATTGACCCGTTCGGGACCGAACCCGAGACCACAGAGGTGGCGACTCCTTGAAAACCAGTGTGCACGCCACCCGTCTACGAAAGTCGTGTAATTATTAAGCACCACACCACACGTATAAGTCGTAATTTGTCGGCAATTTTTAAATTTAGCCGATATTGTTTCGCTCAGTTTATATAAATGCATAATAAAGAGATAAGTTAGAGTAAGCAAGAAGTCACGATAGCGAGAGGTCGGGTGATTGGAATTGGAGTTAAAAGTACCGAGTTCGATCCCCAGGTAGTAGGCACAAATAAATAGGTTTTTCAAAAACTTATGAACGATTTATATCATTGTCTTGAATCTCTCTGTCACGTCTCAAAAAATGACTTCGGATCGAAAGATCTCAAATGTGTAAAACACTGTCTACCCCTGTATTGGGAATGGAGTGAAGAAATTATTTTCACTGTAAAGTGCTTGGGGAATTATCCCAGTTTTTTTCCTTACCGAAACACAATCTGAAATTACATCCTATACTGAAGGGACATCACATAGCTCTGTCCTATTGTTTAAGGGACATCTTGAAATAAGAAAACGTTTAACGAAAAAAAGTGTCCTGTGTCAAAGACAACCTCGAGATTCGAGTAGACACTCGGATAAATTTATCTTTACTCAGATAAATCAACGTTTATTTTTAAATTTCAAAGATAGTTTAGTAAAGCTATTGTCTAATAAAAAAGGCAAAAAAGGAAAAGTGAATACCATAGATGTACAGGATTATTAGAGGTAAAATAATTAATTTCACGAATACTCTCGATACTGGAGTAAACTTAGATCTAGACACTTAAGTCTTTTCAACCCAAATTACGAGAGCTTACTTGGGACATAGTTTGTGACATCACAAGTAGTTGTGACATGACAGTATCCAAGCTAAAGGTACAAAATACAGAGTAGAAGCCTGAACAAGAAGAAGCTTAAGCAGTAGGAGAGTACCATTACTTCCACGCACCTACTCGGAAGAGAAGAGGGAATTCCCCACGTCACGCTTTTTCGTTCCCAATCGAAAGAATTCACTGCCGTGACTAAACATATACTTTGTACCTTCACATGAAAAAGGTGTTATATTTATAGGTTCGTACAGCGTTTACTTAACAAACTATTGTATTTTATCATTTAGAACGTAATCAACAAAGCTCTGACGTTGTTTTGTACTCCCGGCCGTAAAGTCAACGACCTACGACCGTTACGCGACTCGTGATGGGCGAGCACCTTTCCACGAGTTTCGAATTTATCCGTATATCCTTTCATAAACTTATTTACATGAAATTGTGACTTTAATTGGACAATTACATGGAGGACCGGATCGATGTTTGTGCCTATCCCGGCCGCATCCTGCTTCAGAGATATCCGTGATGATAAGTCGCCCGATCGGGCCACCCTCGAAACGCATAATACCCTTAAAGAAATTCACACCTTCCCTAATTAAGGCGGAATTAGGGAAGAATAAATACTATAGGGAGACCGACAGCTAATTCAACACCGCATCGTAATGTAAAGATAAGTACGTAATAATGGTGTAAAATGCTAATGAATACCTTTTAATAATAACATAAATATAGTTTTTTTTTTAAAAACAGATCGTGTACGGTTGCGGCCAGCAAACTGAATGTTGTTGATTTAAGCAACTCTGTAATTATTTAAAAGTATTACCGCGTAATTGTCGATTCACAATAGAATTACTAATTGTATCTAATAAAATATATATGTATATTTTTTATTGTTATCAAGGTCTCTTAATAATTTGGAAGTTTTGTATAGTATAATTAAAATTAAGTTAGCAGGTGTTTCGTTATAGCTGCGATAGAAAGAGACGGATCGTCTAAAAGGAAATTGTGCCGAAGTTAGTGGGAATTGTATATGTTTTTTCTCGTTCTTTTTTTTATTTCATCTAGCAGATGAGTCTAATTAAAAGTTTATGTTTTTAAAATCGCGAAAAAATTAACTTCAACGTCTTCTTGCAGCACGTTTCGGATACGGTGGGTGACGAGGCAAATAAAAATTTTGAAAGAAAAAAAAAGTGTTGGCAATTTATATTAGAGCGCTATCAGTTCACGATCGGCAAGTTGGCAACACCGGCGAATTTCGATTCGCGATTTCTTTTTCTAATTCCGGACTATGATTTTTATAAATGCCCGTTACATTGGTTACGCGGACGAGACCTTTTCTGTTATTGATGTGACGTTACGAAGATTTAAAATTTCACAAAGTTGTATTCAAACTTCTACTTTATTTTCATACCGCAGGATTCGAAGTTGTGTAAAGTGTGTAGCGACCATATTCGCCGCTGGAGGTAAGCTTCTGTGCCCAGTTATTGGATAATCATGGATAACGTATTCCGTACAATTTTGTTATTAGTTCCTTAAAGACGAAAATGTTGACGAAAATGATATTTGCACTATGTTGTATGGATTGCTACCTCAGTTTTTGTAAAATTATCCCCAAGAAACGAAACTTCTTTTAATATTCTTTCTTATAATATTTCTATACTTCTGTGGAAGAGTAGCATTCACACCGGTTTTCATGGTGTCACCAGCTCTGAGGTCCCGGGTTAGATTCTCGGACGGCTAAATGTACAAAACTACTTTTTCATTGTCCCGGGTCTGAGTGTTTGTGGTACCTTAGTTGTTTCGGATTTCAGAACACAAGTGCTTAAGCTACTTTGCATTTTTTTATTTACATTGATCAGAGTAATGTATGCGATGTTGTTCTTGTCTATATATGTATTTATTATTATTATTATTATCATGTTCTGATTCCGAGCTGGCAAAGGCTACGTAGCCAAAGCGGCACAAGTAGCGCTTTAAGTTAAAATATTTTTTATCAGCACCCACTTATCTGGTATACATTTTCGATTCACAAGAACATCTTTTACATTGTAAGGCATAAAAACAACGTCGGAATAAAGAATTAGAATAAATTAAGAAAATAAAAACACGGTCAAGACACTTAATTGGTTTATAAAAAGGATGTCCAATGTATACTTGGTGGCTGAACGTACGAGCACTAAAAGAAATTCTTCGAACGGGTGGCAGTAAATAGAAGAATTTTGGTAACTCAGAAATTCTAAATCTATATCAAATCAAATCATTTATACGTCGATATAAGCAACATCGTACAGTAACAGCGTGTGGTAACGGCGTCTGAATATTGCTACTCCCTTTCTTCCCGAGGGTGTCCTAGGAGGCGACTAAGGGAAACAGCCTTGAACATCTTTATGGCGACCGATAGATAGCGGAATAACCATCTCTAAAAATATCCGACCAAAATAATCAGACTGAAGATGGGTAGCAGCGTCTAAGGTGCGGGGCGTCTGATACTGCGATCGCCAATCAGCTTGCCAAGCGTGGCGATTATGGCAAATCCTCCCTATGGGAGAGGCCTATGTCCTGTAGTGGACTTCAATAGGCCGTTATGTATGTATGTGTTATGTATAAGTTACATGCATCCATCGATCGATACTGCAACTTTCGTAATAAAGTTCCTCTATTGTTACTGCGGTTTCGTTAGGGCCTAAGAATATACCACCCATTTTCTATCCGTGGGTGCCTTAAGAAGCAATTAAGGAAAATCCTTGGAAATATCAGGCTACCGAAAAATGACGGTGAAAATATCACAAAAAACACCGGACCAAAATTTTACAGAAAAGCCGGTGACGGTTTGACGGGGATCTCCAATCCGGTGTCCAAGCGTGGTGGTTTTGGCAAAACTTCCTCTACGGGAGAGGCTTTCCACTGCAGTGGACTTTGAGAGATCGTTATGTATGTATATATTTTTGTATTAACTTGATAAATACGAATTTAACACTGTCCGTTTGGAACACTTACATGATTTTATGTCTGCCTTAGTGCCCACGGCTGATACTGCGCTTTCACAGTAAATATGGAACCTTAATTATTGTTATGAAAAAAAAGTCTAGTAGTGAAAAACTCGTAAAAATTTCCGAAGATTGGTCGGAACAAACTGAGAGTTAGACAAAGAAACAAAATTTTTTGTTCCTAGTGTCGTATACGATTGTGTATACTTTTATAAGCATTTAGTAAAAAGCTGTTATTCTGACATTACAAACAGAAGCTTAAATTTTTTTTCTGTATAGATGATTAAAGACTCGACAGATTGTATCAAATGTTCAACAATTCTATCCAATCAAAGTTTGCCTGTAAGTAATAGTTTTTCGACGGTATCTTTCAGCTACTATCAAATTACGTACCTACGTATGTTTGTTTGCAATATAGATTGAATGTTCTTTATTGACAAAAAATATATCTTCACGCAATTCCCAATACTGGGGTAGACAGAGGTCTAGTCTAGACAATTAAGTGTCAGGTGGTGAGCCCATCGCCGTCTTTATGTCCAAGCCAACGATATAATTCGTACATAGGTTTTTGAAAAACACATTGTACGAGCCTGTCACCTGGCGATCGAAATCGGGTCTCTCGACTCGAAATTCCAACCGCCCAACCACTCGGCTATCGTGACTCCTTTATAGACAGAGAGAAGAATTTCTTTTCTAGAATATCCTTTTGTCTTTTCGTGTGCTAAACCGCCTGTGTGATTTAGTATGAAGGTAGCTTGAATCCTTAGGAAGATTAAGGGATAGGAGTTATATAATATTTTATTCGAATAAAAGGATTATACAAGATATATTTGTGAAGTGTGAATGATTGTAGATGGAAACACCTATCACATAAGCGGATTCCGTTATATGCCTTAACATGGTAACTTTGTATGAGCGGTCCAAGCATAGGAACCCGGGAGAGATTTGACACTTCGACCACGCCAAAGAATTTCGAAACGTTTTTGCGCGCGAATGCTTTACATGCCGCTAGCGTGGTAACACTCGAGCTTGAAATAAATTAAGAATGAAATAAAGTACCTTGTTATTTTCAAATATGTCTGTTTTAATAATGAATGTGACCAGTACGAAGGTTAAGTGTTTTGGGTGAAGAAATTTACTCTTCGCACCTAAATCGCTATTGTATTTATACTTTTAACCAACTCTAAAGTTTTGGAAAATATTTTGTATTTAGATTTTTTTTCAACCATTTCCCGATATTGTGGTAATCTAAGTTCTTGACAATGTAGTCTGTGAACCCCACACACTATCCTTGAATTAAAAATTCGTTTATACACATAAAAGTATATTTAATATATTTCTTTAAAAAATGGTGTTAAGTGGAATTCTCCGATAATTGCACTACACGCATAAAGAAGTATTTGTTTTTATTTTTTATTTCACGCTCTTCATATTGGGATAGAAGAAGTTTCAGACAATGAAGTGTTTGGGACTTAGTTTTCATCGAAGCTTATTGCACTGGGACAAATAAAGAAGTATTCGCTTCAAAAACACTAGAAAGCTATCATAATAAACCAATACGGAGTAAACATGTATCCATTCCGACTCGATCCCCGACCGGGACCGTGTTATTATCGTGTTTCATTCAAACAACTCATTCATACAATCTCAATTCCCCGAAACGTTCGACTCGACACACTTCAACGGACCAAGAAATTTATTTAATGCTTAGTTTATTTCATTTTTCTTCTTTTCACTCTGAGGTCGCACAACGTAGTCTACTCGTTTGATAATGCTACCTGCGGATTTTCTTTCTCCTGTTTCTTCTCCGTTAAATTAATCGCATTACGTAAAAGTGGTAGGAAGATTAAATAAATGACTATCGATAAACGAGTGTATATTCTTATTTCGAAAATAAGTAATTTGATTTGATATGTCAAAAAATCTTCAAGCTATTACCAATAGTGAAGTCGACAGAGGTCTAGACAATTAAGGCCTTTCAACCCACCTTCCACCGTGGTGATGTGCCTGTCGTAGTATTTGTGTCCAAACCAACGATACAAATCGTACATTAGTTTTTAAAACAATCCAGTAATACGAGCGCACCACCTGAGGATCGAAGTCCGGTCTCTTGACTCGAATTCCGATCACCCAATCACTCGGTTATCGTGGCTTATTCCAATTTGAAATGTAGACTACGAAATATGATACCAATGAATCCAATAACGAGCGCAAAACTTTAATATTTAGTTTTTTTAAAATCGGACAAAAGTTTATGAGGGATACAACAATCCTCTGTTAAAAGTGGCGAAGCAGAAACTACTAATTAGGGTGCATTGCGGGCATTGTTAACGCCTGCATTGTTACGGACGCTTGCAGTCGTAAGTATTAAAGTACAGCCCCACCTATTACGAAATTAAAGGTTATTTATATGAGTATTATATTAGTACGAAACTGTGGAGGAGACTAATTATTACATAATTAGATACCTACTTCGAGCAATTTGCATTTTGCAATAAATTAATAAACAAAGACATACATAGATAGGGACAACATCACATACATTGTTCCGATACCAAAATAAAGTTGCTAAATCACTTGGCACTCCGGAGACAATATGGAAACAGTGATTGATTTGTTACATCGACTCGTCCGGAGATCGAACCCTGAACCCAGGAACTGGGGATCTCTGGAATACCGTCCTGAACGCCACAAGACCATGGAGGTTGTAGTCTCGAAATCGTCACACGGGATCCTTTAATTTCACCGTAATAAAACATCAGATTGATTTTAGCATAGTAACTGATTTCTAGATATAAACATTTACTATGAAGGGATTTTACGCAAACCCACTTCAGAATAAAGCTATCAAACTACCGTCGTCATTTTTAAACATTTTTGTTGTACATACCAGAGTTGGTAATCATCTCTATTTATGCCATCCCCGCAAACAAAGACGCAGGCGAAAAGCTAGTGACTAAAGCCAAGCCGCGGGTAACGGCTAGTGTTACTAAGAAGACTATCAAACACTTCAAGCTAATATCGCCGATCCAAATATAGGTCTTTCAATCGCAGAAACCTATGCGACGAGGATGTATGTGCCGCTAATGAAGTTGTTTTAGAGTGTTCGCCGGGATTTATGGGCCACCTTAACGTATAAACATTTGCTAGTGCTTTGGATGGCGGCCTATTAATAACTGTGCTATTACAACTCTTAATAACCCTGTGACGCGGCCGCAAACATTCCTAAATCTCATCATAATGGTCAGCGAAAGGCAAATCCTGATAGTAATCTCCCGTTCTGGTTCAACGCCATCCTTGGAAAGCAGATTGACGAAACTAAAGTTAGTACGTAGTAATGACTTGAACTAAGTCAACGATAGTCAAATGATTGGGTCATCGGTATTCGATACCCGAGTTCGTTCCCCAAGGCTCATACAAGTGGGTGTTTTCAAAACTTACGTACGATTAGTGCTACACTAGCTTGTACATAAAGACGGCTAAACTAGCTTGTACATAAAGACGGCGATAGTCACATCATCTATTACGTTGTCCAAAAAAATGTCCTACCAGAGGATTGGCGTGAAAATATTTCTTTTACTATTACCTCACACGTTGGTCACCGCCGCTGGTCTGCTGATATTATGATTGGCGTTTCCATATATACCTTCAGAAGATGCTACCGATATATAACATTAAAAGGCAAATAATGATTGACAACCATAATGCATTAGCTATTAAGTATAGATTGAATTAATTTGTCCACACTTTGCCCGTTTTAATTTATCCAAAACGCCAAAACAATATTTGATGAACAAGTTTTTGGACGATATTCAATGTTACTAGGTGACAGAAGCGCCTTAACTATTATATATATGAAGTTTGATCTTATAAGAATAACTACTCTTTTTATATATTATAACATTGAATGTTATTCGTAATCAGAATGAAAGTTATTGTCACGTCAAAATATTCTAATACGAATCTATTTGGATGACGTAGGAACGATCGTCTCATGGGATGTTAACAATTTGAAATTACTCAAATATTCCCTAGCACAGAGAGAGCGCTATAGGAATTTGATTTGTCGTTTAATGCAGACGCCATTAAAGCTGTGGCGATTCAAAACATCCCGTTCAGTTCCCGTCCGAACCTTTATTGCTATAAGCCTGTCGTTACTCGCTAATCGACTTGTGAAATACCAAAAATAACTTTAATTCTCTACGTCATTCTGTATATTCCATTACAAAGCGCATATAGGAATTTTATTCTATTGCTTGTATAAAGAATTTGTTCAAATCATTTATGAAGCAATTTAAGTAACATATGTCATCCATCGATTGTTATTTTCTATTCTATTACAGTTTTGTAAAGAGGTTAATATAATGAAGACGAAACAAGTGAAAGAAACTTCGTAGGTATCTTCTTTTATGTGTATTTTTTTAACACAGGAAATACAAAATTGAAAATAATCTAAAGGGTCCTTATCGTTTATGTATTGATTTGTATTATAACAACAGTTTTTGTAGAGTTTTTCCTTTTATAAATGCTTTCAACCTGTCAATAAGTTATATATAAGATAATATTCGTTACAAAGAAGTGTCTCCATAACAATTTACTATCCCCTCTCTTTCCGTGCGTATCGAAGGAGGTTACTTAGGTTAAATACCTGCTCACTGATGGCGATTGTCTCTAAATGAAATCACACCAATATGTAGCATTACTTACAGGCAGCCGCGTTGACAGCCGCTCGCCAACCGAGGCTATAATTTCAACGCCTCCTTACTCAAAATTCCTATGTACTATACAGACTTCTAAGAAGTTTCACAAGTTGTTTGTAAAGAAATTTAAGTAAGTCGTAATAATAAAACCAAAAAAAAGAGAACCTACATAATCATATAACAAATCCGACAAACGCGCGGCGCTTTCGACGCACCGTGGTTTATGTGAAACAGTCGCACCGCGAACAATTCCGTGTCGACGAGGTGTCAACTAATGGTATGTGAATAGCTCGTACATCGCAACGGCTACGGTCGCGTCGCAACACCCACTAATTGTCATACATGTGTATTTCGAGTTCACATAATTATATCAGCCGACAACTGCTCGCCTGATTAGGAGCGCTAACGAAAGATCTGTGGTCATGACGGGTTTTATACGTGTGGTCACAGCCGGTGATGATTACGTTATGTTGATTTTTTTTAAATTCTCTTTATCATACGATGCTGTCTCAAAAATCCGTGCACAGTAAACGATGAAAGGAGTCAAATTAATTTTTAAGCTGTATGAATCTTGATACTTTAAATCAGCGTTTTATGTATATGAACTCAACCATTGGTATCCTGGAAACTTTCATACACATACAAACGGTATCCTGAAAAGTGCAATGAATCTTGATACTTTAAATGTGCGTTTTATGTATATTAACTTACACATTGGTATCCCGGAAGGTACTTTAATGGTTTGGGCAAACATAGCTAATTTCGATAGGTGTAATCTTTAACGTTAACAATTTCGTTAAATTATAACATCATCAAGTCATAACGGCCTGTAAAAGTCCAACGTATGTCTTGGCATCTCCCGTAAGAGAAGGTTTGTCATTATCACCAGGTCTGGCTAGCAAATTAGACATCGCAGGACCAGACAATAGCCCTGAAGACGTCTCTGCCTGACAATGCGTCTACAAAATTTTGGTCTGATATTATTCGAAATTGGCCGAGTTGGTAGTAAACGTGCCTTCGAAGCTATGGGTTGCGGGTTCGAACCCCGTTAGGAAGAAACATTTGTTAGATGAATGTGAATGTTTGTACTTGTGTAATGTGGGTATAATTGCTTGCATATGTACGTAATATATGTAGTATAGTACAGTACCCCGAAATAAGCTTCTGTGAAGAGTAGATCGAAAGTAGTAGTAAGTACTTCATTATTTAGACAACTGCCTACCCCAGTTTCGGAAATTGCGTGAAGACAAAAAAAAAACACTATTCTCGGTTACAACAAGTTTAAATACGGAACATTTTTGTAAATAGACGAAGTTTCTAAAAACACACAAATTTAATAAAACTCAGTGCTATTGTTTTTACACACACTTGGAAATGTACACCGTATACGTGAACGTACATACGTACAGAGTTTGTCTCTTTCGTTCGCACACACACAACAACAAATCCGGTTAGTGTTGCGCGTATGGTTGCCACAATCTGAAGCCACCGTAACAAGAGAGCGATATTCGTACTGAGTGAACACGAGGCATTCATTTCTAAGAAATTAATTGAACTTTCCGAGAATTAAGAGTCTCACCTATCTGATTAGGGAGGGCCGAGCTCCCGAGATTCACTTGATACTGATTACCGATCTAAATAAACCTTTATACTCGTATGTAACACCGATACGATGTGGCTGTTTCTCTGTATTGATTTATTTATTTTATTATCACGCAGAGTCCCTGACGGGGTAGCCAGAGAGAACAGATCGCTAAGTGTCATGATCTATACATACCTTTTTCGTTTGTTTCAGTTTCATCATTTTCTTCATACATGCATGTCTAGTATACTTTATAGTAGAGCTTTTAACGAATTTAAAAATTGTTTTGTTATGTGCTGATAAATGCAACAATTTACATATAGATTATCTTGTGTATGTGAAAATGTTAATAAAAGGAGATCTGAATATAAAATGTATGCAACTTTGAACAAACAAACATATAATAGAAGAAAGAATGCAGTCACATATGTCAATTATTTAGACCGATGACTTTCTGGTAGAGCGATCGCCAATATCAGGTATATTGGCGATCGCTCTACCAGAAAGTCGTTAAGCGTGGCGATTATGGAAAATACCCCATTACAGGACAGGTCTATGTCCAGCAGTGGACTTCTATAGGCCGTTATGTATGTATAATTGTGATAAGTAGGATAGTATGTTAATTTTAAACATTCCTTGCGCATTTGCCTTGAAAAACAATAGGCGGCCGATAGGTTTACTTAATTACCTGCATCAATTTATTTTTAGATCAATTTATAAAGTGACAACGGTCGAACTCCGACCCCATGAATGGCGTATGCTGTTCATGGCTCATTATCAAGTTAAATGTATGACGGTCGGTTGCGTTCACTCTGCCTGTACCAGAGGTCGGGACGCGTGTTGTGTGGACCAAAGTTGACATCCGGGGACTTAAGTAAACAACCTCCAACACTGGACCTAACTTCCAATGTCTAGTGGATTGTGAATATAGTTAACTCAGCCAGACAAACTTATGCTCCTTGCTTAGTATACATACATAAAGTAGTACATAGATAGGGCAACTTCTTCTTGCTATAGTTTGTGCTTAAGCCCTTTTGTTATGGTATCAAAAACTTAGAACAATTAAGAAACAACGAAGTTATCAAAATCATATCACCCAGGCTTGAGATAATGTAGAAAAACTGCTTTATTAATGTAGAAAAACTGCTTCATACATTGTTTCTACCTCAGAGTCCATGAGTCAGAGTTATTGCCCACGGAGGTCGTCAAAGTATACTCACCTGCATCCATCGGCTTCCCGCAATATTTTGCAAGTCGTCACTCCATTTCAAGGGAGTTCTATACTGTGTTTGCGTAAATGAGGTTGCAACTCGAGAAAACTATCCCCAATGCATATCAGCTCGTCGAGCTGTGTGAACAGCCCATGACCACTTCAGTGCGTTATCTTTACGGCTATTTCGGTTACTTTAGTTCTGCTGAGAATCTCATAAATCTTAAACATCGATCCTATTACTTTCTATAGCATGCTAAGCAAATCTGAGCTTCCTATTCCGTTTATTTTTATTCAAATTATTATATTCATTAAATGACAGTAGCGAACTAATGAATACGGCTATATGCTCATCACCAGTCACGTTATCGCACATATGGTACCTACGGTGAAAAGTTCTTCGAAAGAATTTTATAGTCTAGACCTTTGCCTTTCCAGTATTAGGAAATTGCGTGAGGTTATAAAAAAAATTATATAAACCATAACCTAATTTTTTTGGTGATGCTTAATAAGTAATCACTTTTTTTAGTGTACGTATTTTAGTGGATTAGAAGCATAATTTAACGTGACATAGATAGTGTATACACTGAGGGCTTATTGGATTACATACTTAGTATTTACTAATGCTTACTACACGAGGTCTTCACCAAACTCCTGAAATCAGCTCGCTCGGCTCAAATATCAGGCCATTAATGTACGCTGGGTAACGTCAAGTAATCTCTTTCAAGTTATGTTCACAAAATTAAATTAAAAGATAAACTTTCCGGCTGCGTACGCATAGTCAATGGCCTAGTCGGCTACGGGTTGCGGATTTGGACGACGGACAAACATGTGTGAATGGCTCGAGTGATGTTATTTTATTAGCATACACTGACATTATCTATGTACTTGCTTCTTTACTTGAGAGAAGCGGGAGAGGTGTGTAGGGATCGTGACACTTGGCGATCATAGGACATAGGACTTTATGATATGTATACCTTCACTGCGGCAGTAATAATAAGATTAGATTAAATACTCTTGACACTATGAATGTATGTATATAATGACGACCTACGTGGTTGAGTGGCGTAGACAACAATTTTCATGGTGTCGCAGCCTTCAATTTCAGAAAATGCGTAGAAAATCATTTGTCTCGGTTCTGAATGTTTGCGGTACTTTTGTTATTCCCGCTTCCATAGCACATGTTCTTTTGCTACTTGCATTTAGGATCAGAGAATTTTATATGATGTTGTCCCTATCTTTGTATTTATTATACCTGAATACAATACCTATATAGGATACCTACAGAGTAGGTGTCCTATATATAGGACACCTCATTACTAAACGATAGTAGATTGAAAAATTACAATCCATAGATGTAATATATGTTACTGAATGAATTGAGAAATTCCATGAAAAACTGATTTGATTTGATTATTAAGGAAAGGCAATTCTTTTCATGAGAGCCACCTCGCTCTTCGTCGCGATTCGCGCGGCTTCGTATCCGCTATAGGCCTCAGTTACGTCGGCGCCCATTCACGAAATATTAATCTGGAATATAACACTCGGAACGCGCTCTCCGTCGATAATCGTACGACCTAAATAAAACAAGCCTGTCGCCCTTTGTTTCGCGTCATTTGACATAATGAGAAATACTAAAGGCAGATCGGCCGCATGAGCCCGTCGATGAAATTAAAATGTTCGTTCGTTGCGTTAACGATTCGAAGTTTACGTTATACTCTTTTTTTTTTTGGTTAGGTACGTACGTGGCTTTCTGCCTTTTGTAGTAGTGTAAGTTTTGAGTTGGCGTGGCTGTTAAAGCTAATATTAAACCGGAGCTTTAGCTTTTCTTGCGCTACATCCTGTGTTACATGAATCTATTTTAAATCATCGATATAATTAACATGTATTACCTTCACCTATTCATCATAAGGTTCCTTTAACTGAGCAGGAGCAGGCGAAACAAACTCTGTAGGTATCTTTTTTGGTTTGTTTCTATCAAACTAAAAATAATACTGAACATAATGGAAATAATATGGGAGCGATCAACTTTTTATAGGGTTTACTATCATTAATGTATTCATTTATAATAAAACAGATCTTTTTTATAGTTTTTCTTAAATAAATGTCTTAAACCTGTTAAAAGGTACTATATAATAGGCTAATCAGATATTTTAAAGATCGACTTCGGTCCTCAAGAGGAAGGCACGTACCAATCAGTTTTTTCAAAACTAGTTTACGATTTATATTGTTGGCTTGACCATAAAGACAAGTAACAAAAGAGGCTCCGATGAAATGTGGGTCGAAGAGACAAAATTGTCCAGATCTCTAGCTCTCCTTGTATTGAAAAACACGACAAGATAAAAATATATATGTATTTCTAATATTTAAATTACAAATCAATTGAAATCATTAAAATTGACATTTCAAATGCCGTTTCAACTTTTCGGCAACCTTTTTATTGCCTTTAGCAATGTAAGAGTTTAAAACGTTTGATACACGATAACTTTTGTACAAAAAGTGAGAAATAAATGGAGTGTCATGTTCGTAACAGAAACAAAACTTTGTGGTCAAAATCACACGACAAAAGAATCAATTTTGAGTTTCCTCGCGAACCGGAAAGGTGTTGTATTTCTGTCTGTTTTAAGTTTTGATGGAATTTCTTTTCTTCAAAATGACACATCTATATAGGTAATATGGATAATCTTTTGCAATTGTAAGATTAAGCCTAACAATAAACAAAATATCGCAGCCGCTAAAAATGCCGCAAGCCTCAGGCCTCAGGATGACTCTAATTTAGAAAGTACAGCTGAGGCCTTCAAGACTTCTGTTTAGTCGAGCAAGACGCAGGTATTTATAAGAAAAGAAGGTCGGAGACTCAAATATGGAGGAAATGATCGTCCGCGTCGTTCCGGTGGTTTCAGGTTTAAATTTTATCTTTGGCTATACATAAGTATTATTAGGGGTATCCTTTGGTCAGGTAACGCTGCAGGGAGGACTACTTAGTGATTGATGTTTGATGTAACTTGATGTTTTTTAATAGTGTCATTAGATTTCCAATAAATATTATCTTGAAACATCAACAGTATAAAGAACTGAGATAATTTTTGTTCACGATGGTTACGTCGATGCAAAGAATTGTTAACATTTTAATTTTAAATATTCTTATGTTTTAAATTATATTTTATATTATAATTTATATTTATATTTTAATATTTAATATAATATTAGATTTCTAATAAATAGTATCTTAAAATATTACAGTATAAAGAACTGAGATAATTTTTGTCAAAGAAAAATATTGTCTAAATTTTTGTAATATTTTCCGATGTTACAATGTGAAAAATTCTAATATACAATATACACTAGTTAATCGATTCTACAAAGTGACTAGGTATTGTAAGAATATACTACCCCTTTAGTCTCGTCGGTATCGCAAAAGGTGACGAATGGAGAAGCATTGAAATTAGCATTGGTTTCATTTAGAAATGGCGGGATAACCATCTTGACAAAAAACCGTAATTCAGCAGAACGATAAACAACGTTTGAATAATAATCTTAACTTCATATATAACAGAAAAAGCAGTAGCTTTTTAATTTTCCCTTAATTATTCAAAAAATAGAAATTAATTAATTTTTGCAATATCTTTGATTTTACATATATATTTCTTTATCCATTTTACACATTTACGATATGATGAGATTGCAATATCAAGAAAAAAACAAATCAAGTAAACTGTTTTGTGGTAAAAATGCTCAAATTGAACGCTATCAATGACAGGATAAGAAATCTCCGCGAATACAGCGAAGTTTGACGATTTACCTACACGATAAGAATTGCGATGTGAAATAGTTGTTTTAAATGCATATTATTTAATTGCCTTTTCAAAATGGCTGTGTATAGTTTAGATATCTGTTTTGTATATTATATTTATCTGATTTTGTAAATATTGTTTCTTAAAATGTATATAAATTACAATGTAACGCAAATCGAAATTATAAATAACTGATGCTTAAGACTTGGAAAAACTTTCGACAATATTTATTGATAACTTTTTCAGTAACTTCACAATATTTAATATCCACCATGGCGATATGCTTGCGTCCCTATATATGTACATATATTTTGATTAGATTAGTCTAATTTATGTTGCTGTTAATATTGTTAGTACTCCGACACACTTGACACGAAATAAAATCGTACAATAGCAGTTTATTTGGCAAGTAAAATGATGCCACGGGGAGCTTACGACGAAAGCTCTTAAAGCGTACGCGGTATAAACGTTTACTGCCCATTCTTGTACTTAATTGCTATTTAAATAAAAACACCATGAACGCAATTGGAGCTGAATGGTGACGAGGAAAAAAACCTTTTCGTCTCGTCGATTTAGTGAGATTATTAAAGGTTGGAGTCGGCAATGTAGCATTCAATTGTTTTATGAAGTCGACACATACCCGGTTTAATCCGTAGCATTAAAAATCATTAAAAACATAAATCGTGTCAGCTTTTTAATAAGGAAATAGATTTTTTTACTGATTTATCGTCATACAATGAAATAGTTACGCGAAGAGGTGCGTCAAATCAAAATCGAATAAATTATTCCTCGAAATAAAAATGTACGTTCGTTTATCGACATTTTTTTAATCTACCATTTTATACTGAATTTGCTCAAACGGAGAAGAAACAGGAGAAAGAAACTCCGGTGTCCTCTTTTTTATGATGATACAAAATTGAAATTTTTTCCTGTAATAACTTTGGAGCGATCAAATTATTCTCTGGGGTTACTGTCATTATGGTATTAATTGTTTAGACTTTGGTATGAATTGTATAACGGAAAATTCATAAAGATATAAAAAAGATAATAATAATAAAATATGGGAGGTTTTTTTAAGTTTTGTGTGGGAATGTAACAATTTCCACCGGAAGAAAATGGCGGAAAATATATTAAATGTCTCCATTGTGATGTCACTGTCATCTAGATGTTAGCAACTTTGCTGACTTGATAATATAATGTTGCTAATTTGCTAACAGTATAAAGTGAAATACGATAGATATCTCGTGGGATGTTTCATTAGATTGTGTTTAATGATAATTATAATTATAATCCATATTTATTATTGTGTGATAATTAATTTTCTCAGATGAAACTCGGGTATGGGTAGAGTTGCGTGTTCGAATCTCGCTAGTAGCGAACATTTTGTACAGTTAATTAGAACATTGGTCGGGTCATGGGTATTTAAATGTATATGGGTATTATATTTATCAAAGTAGATAGTTATCGCTCACAAATTGAATTTTAATAACATAACCACTGTGTCCTAATTTTAGTACAATAATTAACAAGAAATAAATAAATTATATGAGACTGTAATTACACATATTTTATTACCGATAGAATGAAATTTATAATTCCTATTAATATATTTTTTTATAAAGAAGGAATGTTAGTATAAAGATATATTAAATTACGAAGCAATAATGCATAAAACAAAAAATTAACCGCTTTATAGTGTTAATAAATCTGCATACTGTGTAAGTATAAAATTCAGCTCTCGTCAGCAAGGAATCAGCCAGCTGAGTATATTTTTGACATACTGAATGTTAGCAATACAGGCGCGTTACAAACATGCATGTTTCGCTTTAAAGAGGATTATTTAAACATTTTACAGTATTGGATATTCATTAAAAATAATCATGTAATATGTATTGTGTCCATCAGTCTGCCCTATTTAATCTATACGATTTATTTTTCCACAGAATTGTTAAAACCTTCCGAAATCTCTTAATTTTCAAATATCTCATATTCTCAAATTATATTCAAATTCGAATCTAACTATATCTCTCTGTTGAATCTACATTTCTCATATTTTCATAGCTCTTTCTCTACCTCTTCGGTTTTATTTAAGGTACGCTGTGAGTTTTGGTCTAAGTACTTATTGCTATTTTGCTGTATTGACGATTCATTAAAACTATGCACGTATATAAATATAGTGTCTATCAGACCTCACTATTTAATCGACATGATTATTTTTTATATGAAAAGACGTGTTAAAAAGCTTTTAATTTTCTTTAATGATCTTCTAATTTTTAATCTTCTCAGGTTATATTCAAACTCGAATCCTCTATGCTATCTCGAATATACTCAATATTTCTCATGTTTTCATAGCTCTTTCTCTACATCTTTGGTCCTAACGTACACTGTGAGTTTTGGTCTAAGAACACTCGCTTGTGTGAGTTACTTCATTTAAAGGGGCTCTAGTCTTTAATATAAGGAGCTAATAAATGCAGCTATGACTTCCAGTCTTGAAGTACATTTTCGGTAAATATAGAGTTGTTGGGTCTATCTATAAGAAATAACTCAAATCGTAATAGTACCTTAGTGATCAAGCTACTTTTTTCGTCACTATATGGTGCTTTAGTAAAGATTTTATTATATAACTATTTGACATTTTTTTTTCACTGATAACAGCTTTTCGGAACTTCGAAAATAATGTTTTGTAAGTACTTATTTTTAATACCTTCCTCTGACCTGACGGAAAAGAAATCAGCTAAGAAAAAACTTCGTAAGTAGAGGATACTTTTTTGTATTTTTTTAATTATATATCTTAAACCCTTAAAATACCCTTAAAATAGAAAGAATAAAATATAAACAAGCCTTTAAAATAGCAAAGAACGTAGGACATCTGTAGGACGATGATTAAAGCCTATTATAATAAATTATGAAAAAGGAAATAAGAAAAAAAATCCAGGTTGGCAGACCGTATCTCATCCTTAAAGTAGTTACCAATTTACATTACTATTAACGGTCATACAGTTGATAAAAATAGAAACCATAAAAGTAGATTAATACATTTCAAATATTAAATAACCGACAGTAACACGTTAATCCCAGACGTATCGGAAATAAGTGAACATCAAAAGTCCAGGCGTTATAAGAAAGGAAGCAGTTGGTCGACAGTGCTGGGAAATAAGAAATAATGAGGATAATCCCCTCCGGGCGAGGGAGTGCGGGCCCTCCTCTACTCCACACGGTGGCATCTTATCAACAAGATAGCAAAAGTAGATCGGGTACGGCACGCACGAAGCCCCTGGCCGAATCATTCCATAATATTATCTTTATTAACGTCCAACTACTCGCTTAGGATTCACCATTTTAATAAGGCACAGCGAACTAAATGGACAGATAAGTCACGATTCCCGTATTATTAATTCGTACGCCGTGAAATTTAATAATCTGTTATCGGATAACAAATAATTTCGGCGACGAATCTAATAATTTATTAACTAACACACTCATAGATAATAGATCCCTAAACTCTGAAGTTGGATGATAGATGAGTTAGTCGACTGCTTTCCGTGAATTTGCTGGCCGCAAATAATGTGAGCAAATGTTTTAAAAGAACAAAATAAAAATATAACACGAGTGATCGGTTAAAGGCATTAAATTAAGTCCACATAGCCGATAGCCTTTTGAAGTCGCGGCGTCTTTATGTAAAGCTCTAAGAAGTCATACCTCAAATAGCGTCTGTTTATTCAGTACCTAATTATGTCTATGCTATTAATTATAGTGAGGTATTGCGAACTCTCATTGCTCGGTAATTGTGAATGCATTTCGTATTCATACCTTTAATAGGCGCTATAAAATGATATGGTCTTGGAAAAAAAATATTTTGTACATTCATTTACGACCCGGCTTTTAATTGATTGTCGTTAACTTCGATATGTAATCTTGTAAAATCGGATATGTCTGGATAATATAATTTAAAATTGATTTTATATAATTCTTCACTTGCATAAGGAGTTTTTAGATTTATATTTACAAATAAAAATTGTATAGTTCTACTCTGTTTAGAATGGTATTATACAAGAACGCTGGCAAAATTTCCTAGAGAGAGCATTGAGAAAATGATGAACCATTTTGTACAAGCGGCTATGGCTATTAGCCGAAACAATTGTTTTAGAATTTGTACCGTGTGCGACAAATTTTTAAATTTAATTAATTACTAATAAAGATTTACAGAAAGTATATGACTGATATTACGGATAATTACTAAGAAACAAAATCCATAGTTATAGAGAGACAAGTCTAAAGTCTTATTGTCATATACAAAATAAATAAATAAACAAAATAAATATTGCACGCAATTCCCAATACAGAGGTAGATAGAGGTTTATGTTCAAGCCAACGATATAAGTCGTACATAAGTTTTTAAAAAACCCATTGGTACGAGCCTGCCACCTGGGAATCTAACGCGGGTCTCTAGACTCGAAATTCCGACCACCCGATCACTCGGCTATTGTGACATTATTGTCATATATCAGGTATCAAAATTAAGGTAGGTAGTATAGTTAATTTTAAAGACATCAAATTATGTGATGTAAATTTATATCATAATTACAGATACGTAGAGAAATAAATAAAAAAAATATCTTCACGCAATTCCCAATACAGGGGTAGACAGAGGTCGAGTCTAGACAATTAAGTCCCTTCGACCCACCTTTTACCGAAAATATTTTCGGGACAACGTGACAGGTGGTGAGCCCATCGCCGCCTTTATGTCCAAGCCAACGATATTCGTACATAAGTTTTTTTTGAAAAACTCATTGGTACGAGCCTACCAACTGGGGATCGAACTCGAGTTTATTGACTCGAAATTCCGACCACCCAACCACTCGGCTATCGAAATAAACTTTAGAAATAAATAAAAATCACCACAAAACTTAGTAATAAAAAATTTATATAAGCATGATTTCGAATCTCAACAAACATACCTATGTGGACGAGTGGTGCTCTGCAATCCCGAGTTCCAATCCCGAACGGGTATATATAGAAACCAGCTTGTTCTACATTTTCTCGGGTCTTGGTGTTTGTGGTACCTTCGTTGTTTCTGATTCCACAACACAAGTCCTTTAGCTACTTTGGGATCAGAGCAATGTATATGATGTGATGCATGTCTATGTATTCATTTATTTAAAAAATATAATTAGCGATGGTCGGTAGTCTCCGAATTTGTAAACATAAAACAGTAGACAAATAGATACAGAACAAAGCAATGATAAGATAAAGCAGTTTATTAATTTAAAAGGAAATTAAAATAGATTTATAAATCGTAGACAGCCGAGTGGTTGGGTGATCAGAATTCGAGTCAAGAGACCCGACTTCGATCCCCAAGGCTCGTACCAATGGGTTTTTTCAAAACCTCTGTATAATTTATATCGTTGGCTTGGACATAAAGACGGCGACTCACCACCTGTCACATATTCTGACAAATGTCTTCGGTGGAACGTAGGTATAAAAGGACTTAATAATCTAGACCTATATCTACCCCTGTATCGAAAATAGCGTGAAGATATAATATATAATTTATATAAAAATAAATCGACACTTTAATATTTGGGTCTCAGCCAAGCTGCAATGTGTCAGGCCAACAATTCAACAGGTAACCGGGGTGGGTTCCAAAAAATTTGCACATAATCATATACCCAAATTCAACTGGCAAAAAATAAAAATTATATACTGGGGTAGACCGAGATCTAGACAATGAAGTCCGTTCAACACACCTTCCACCCAAGTAAAGTTTTCGGATAAGTTATAATAACAGGTGGTGAGCCCGTCGCCGTCTTTACGTCCCATCTAAAGATATAACTCATTCATAAGTTTCTGAAAAATCCCATTGATACGAACCTACCTGAAGATCGAACTCGGGTATTCCGACTTGAATTCCGATCATACAAACCACTCGATTGTCGTGAGTATATCTTAAGAAGAAGACTAAGATCCTTCTTGACCATCACGGGTCAAAACTTGTAAAGTAAATCCTTTAAAATGTTAACAGCTACCTTAAGATAGCAGGGTAACTATCATGGAAAATTCTAGATCAAAATCATCACATCGCTAGCGGGTAGTTTCTTCTAAACTGCGAGGTATCGGGCATTGCGATCGTCTATCCACACGATGAGTATAGCGATTGTGGCAAAGCGTGTATACAACAGAGGTGTATATATATTTAATAACGCATATTAGTTTGTCTGTTCGTTTGTCTGGTAGTCACGATGTAAATCTTGATGTACACGCAATAATTTTACTTCCTACTTTTCTTTTTCTGTGGACGTTTGATGTCCACTCAAGCGGTGTAGTCGGCTGCGGCGTCTCGGGTTTGATTTGCAATCGGGTCAAAGAAAACCACTTTTTCTATTTTGTCTCTGGTCTAGGTGTTTGTGATATCTTCCTTGTTTCTGATTGCGTAATACAAATGTTTAAGCTACTCACTTTGGATTTAGAGCAATGTATGTGATTTTGTCCGTGTTTTTGTGTTAATTTGACAATAATATATGAGTATATAGCAAATGCAGTATAGGATGACCCCCCACGAATGGTGACGACATGCAAAATGTTACAGGAAGTCGATAGATGCAGGTGGCTGGGGACCGTTCGTTGTGGAAAGCTTTTGTGGAGGCCTATGTTCAGCAGTGGACTCTTGATAGGCTGTAAAGAAGCAGATATGAGTATAGGAATAATATCATGACTATAGGTATAAAATAAGTAACGATAGCCGAGTTGTTGGGTGGTCGGAATTTCGAGTCGAGAGACCCGAGTTCGATCCCCAGGTGGTAGTACCAATGAGTTTTTCAAAACCTCTGTATAATTTATATCGTTGGCTTGGACATAAAAGGCGGCGACGGCTCACCACCTGTCACGTTGTCCCGAAAATATCTTCGGTGGAAGGTGGGTCTTAGGGACTTAATTGTCTAGACTTGACCTCTGTCTACCCCTGTATTGGGAATTGCGTGAAGATATAATATATAATTTATATAAAAATAAATCGACACTTTAATATTTGGGTCTCAGCCAAGCTGCAATGTGTCAGGCCAACAATTCAACAGGTAACCGGGGTGGGTTCCAAAAAATTTGCACATAATCATATACCCAAATTCAACTGGCAAAAAATAAAAATTATATACTGGGGTAGACCGAGATCTAGACAATGAAGTCCGTTCAACACACCTTCCACCCAAGTAAAGTTTTCGGATAAGTTATAATAACAGGTGGTGAGCCCGTCGCCGTCTTTACGTCCCATCTAAAGATATAACTCATTCATAAGTTTCTGAAAAATCCCATTGATACGAACCTACCTGAAGATCGAACTCGGGTATTCCGACTTGAATTCCGATCATACAAACCACTCGGTTGTCGTGAGTATATCTTAAGAAGAAGACTAAGATCCTTCTTGACCATCACGGGTCAAAACTTGTAAAGTAAATCCTTTAAAATGTTAACAGCTACCTTAAGATAGCAGGGTAACTATCATGGAAAATTCTAGATCAAAATCATCACATCGCTAGCGGGTAGTTTCTTCTAATCTGCGAGGTATCGGGCATTGCGATCGTCTATCCACACGATGAGTATAGCGATTGTGGCAAAGCGTGTATACAACAGAGGTGTATATATATTTAATAACGCATATTAGTTTGTCTGTTCGTTTGTCTGGTAGTCACGATGTAAATCTTGATGTACACGCAATAATTTTACTTCCTACTTTTCTTTTTCTGTGGACGTTTGATGTCCACTCAAGCGGTGTAGTCGGCTGCGGCGTCTCGGGTTTGATTTGCAATCGGGTCAAAGAAAACCACTTTTTCTATTTTGTCTCTGGTCTAGGTGTTTGTGATATCTTCCTTGTTTCTGATTGCGTAATACAAATGTTTAAGCTACTCACTTTGGATTTAGAGCAATGTATGTGATTTTGTCCGTGTTTTTGTGTTAATTTGACAATAATATATGAGTATATAGCAAATGCAGTATAGGATGACCCCCCACGAATGGTGACGACATGCAAAATGTTACAGGAAGTCGATAGATGCAGGTGGCTGGGGACCGTTCGTTGTGGAAAGCTTTTGTGGAGGCCTATGTTCAGCAGTGGACTCTTGATAGGCTGTAAAGAAGCAGATATGAGTATAGGAATAATATCATGACTATAGGTATAAAATAAGTAACGATAGCCGAGTTGTTGGGTGGTCGGAATTTCGAGTCGAGAGACCCGAGTTCGATCCCCAGGTGGTAGTACCAATGAGTTTTTCAAAAACTTATGTACGAATTTCATCGTTGGCTTGGACATAAAAGGCGGCGACGGGCTCACCACCTGTCACGTTGTCCCGAAAATATCTTCGGTGGAAGGTGGGTCTTAGGGACTTAATTGTCTAGACTTGACCTCTGTCTACCCCTGTATTGGGAATTGCGTGAAGATATATATTTTTTTTGGGTATAATAATATAGAAATAATATTAAAAAAAAATATTACTATACTCATATATCGGGTGTAGGTGACATTAGAAATCTGCTTCGGTCTAAGAAGTTTAAAGTATATTTTGTATGTTTGTATATGGACATGACATTAAGTATAATTGTGTATTTTTGTAATAATCATGTACGTAACATTGTTTCTAGATTTAAATAATTTGACTATCATAATTATTATATTTTAAATCCAAGAAGAAAGGATTCTGTAAATACTTTTGCCCATAACCACAGATTGAATTAAATGAACAATTTTATTCTGTATTAAAATTCTATTAGTTTATTGTTTAATGTGGTATAGGTTCCTTTTACAAATGTAGAAATTAAATTAAAATGTTGGCTATTATTTCAAGTCAAAGTTAAGTATTGTACATTTAAATGTGTTTTTTTTTTAAATAAATCATTAATAATATTTGAAATTAAGGAGAATGCTTCTTTTAGGGCTTCAGTATTTTCAATATTCTGATTAAACTCAATTTTATTTTATAAACGTAATAATTTATCTGATTAAACACTTATTATTTATTTATAAAAAAATACATCATATATATGCCTGATGTATATAGGATTTGCATCATCTGTTTCAGCTAATCAGATTTTAACATAAATTAGTGACAGTCCGTCTCATGTTCTTTTATAAAAATGTAATATTAACCACAACCAATCTTACAATGTAATTAGTAACCAGATCCTTTCTATTGCCAACATCGCTAAATGAGAAATAAAATTAGAATCACAATCATTATAAAATGAAATGTTACAGTGAAGGACGACTAGAGGTGCCATGTATCTATATTTAGTGTTGCTTATATTAACTTTTTTTTTATATCGATATTATAAATATTACCACACATTTATAAAATTTGGGGGGTCTATAAATGTTAAAATGAATTCATTTATTGTATTGAATGCAATACGAAAATGATCACTACACCGAAATGTGTTCATAAAATCTTATGTCGGCTTATCAGGAAGAAATGATTGAACACAAGATGCTTCCGACAGTTTTTTAAAAAAACGTATCAATCTATAGTATGGACATGCAGACAAAGTCGCGAGAAAAAGCTAGTCAAGTTATATTCAGAAGAGAGAAGCGGAGTTTGTAACAGTCTGTGGATGTATTTAATCTGCTCCCATAAGTTACTTATCCTGTATTGATGTAAAACGGCGTTCACGTTGTCTTGAACATAATATGTCATTGTATATCACTTTCTGATATTAAATTTCGTGTATTTTAACTAACTTTGGTTCCTTAAAACATTATATAAGGCCCAGGTATTAACGCTACATTAAACATATATATATATTCTTAATTCTCATCGTCATGATAATCTATGAAACATGGACTTTAAAACTAAAGTTGGCTGGCTGCATTCTTTAAAAACTTATTCGTTTAAAAAGAAATAATTGGACAAGATTAAACGCCTTTTTAAATTCACTGAATTCACATATCATTTAATGTTAAATAAATCTAATTTTTTATCGCACATCATGGAAAATTGTAAAATTAATAAAACAGCACATTTTTCCTTAGCGACATGTTTCGTGTGTATCATAATATGTAAGTGTCGAGTGTTAAATTACATCTCGTGTTTAGTGTCAACACGTTTCGAATTTCGTGAATGTAAAACAATAAACCCCGTCCAAAGTTCAGTACATGTGTTACCAAATTATATCTATAATTACATAATGATTTATGCTACGCAGTCTGTTTTTAATGATTGTTTGGAATTCGTCATTTACTAGTTTCTGTTCACGTTATGTCCGCTTATTATATTTAAATTACAGCGGTGATGTAAAATGTATCAATTTTTAATTTTAGAATTCTAAAATTAAGTTAAATCCTTTTTCGGATCCGTAAGGTGAAATCGTATTTTAAATATCTCCCAGACTAACCGTTCATCTTTTAAAAAAGTAGCCTACGTGCTTTTGTTTTGTACGTGATGTTGTTCCTATCTATGTATTTATTGATTAATTATTATTTATTTCTCAGACTATAATCTATCTCTGTGCTAAATTTCACACAGATTCGTTCAGCCGTTCTGTTCGGATTAAATACATTTATAATTATTACTATTCATTACTTAATTATTTATTATGATAAATTATATTATTGCTTATTTATTTATTGTTTAATATCTAGAAGATTCTAAGCTTTATCAAAATTGTTAGGCTATCGTCTCATTATAGATTTAGTAACCATGTTATAATATAACCAGCCAGCAGTTGCTTGAAAATAATAAAAATGTCCTCTGTCCTTTAATATTAATATCATAAGAAAGATATTTTAAGACTTGAAGTCTTAAATCTCGTTTAAAATCATTCAAGTCTTCAAAGATTAGCGTGTACGATAAAATCAATTACGATTTTACAGCTATATCATACATAAATAAATAGAATAGTAAAGAAATCTATTCGATTTTATTTTATTTTTAACTTCTAAAACTGCCGCAATTAAAGAGATACCTCGTACTTATTGCGGGCAACAAACCACAATTGTTACAATATACATAATGTTATAATGCTACATATTTATTATTAACTTCACATATTACTTATTACATTTAACATTTATCCGTATAATACAGATAAGCAAGTTACACAATTCTTTGAAAGACCTTTAATTTTTGCATATTACATAAGCCAATTGAAAGATATGAACCATGACTCGAATAGACTGAGTTAAGTACAATAATGCGATACATAGTGACCCGATATCTCAGGCTACCCCGTCTGGGATAATACGTGATATTATTTACAAGCTTCATAAATATAGTATAATTTTTTTTAATTGTTTTAAAATCTATTAGAACAGCGGCAGAGATTTGTATGTGCGAGAGATGCGCTACTAATGCATAACATTGCACGAACACAAAACGTATTTGTACCGATTGCTTTGTAAGTTTATTATTCATTGAATAACATTTCGTTTGAAGATACTGCCCTTAAAGCGTAACTAATGAATAATTAATTATTTTAAGTTATAAATAATTAAATTAGTATCAATTGTCTATTATTTGAAATCCCATTTAATTATTATTTGTCTGGACGGAGTTATTTTTGATGGCAAAATTGACAAAAATAAAAAATAAGTCCGAATATGCCGATATAACAAATGCTTACTAATTTGACAAGAAAAACTTATAAAATTATGAAATATTTTCTTTCAAAAACAACTCGGTAAAAGTAAATTCGTTATTCGAAAAACCGTAACAAGTTTGCAACGTTTACGTTACGTAAACAGAGAGTTAGAAAGTTTTTAGTAAGTTTAACCAACTTTGCTATATTCGTTACCACATAAACATACCACTGACGCATTGAAATATGAGAAATATATTTTTTTTAAAAAAGTTAAAAGTCGTCGCATTGCATTACAGTTACAATAAAAGTTAGAAAAGGGGCAAAAAAAAAGTTGCATATCTTATTAAGTTTACCTGATTAGGTGGCGATCCTCGGAAAGCGAACTGAGACGTCATTTTTTATTTCACAACGAATATAATCTGTCGTTTTTCGTAGCACAAGTCTTTGACAACACTGTCCGCACACACTTCACAGTTTCATGTTGCCGGGAACTGGCCGGTCGTACGGGGTAGCGCTGCACTGTGACGCGATCGATAGCGGAGCACGGATACCGGAGGCTATGGGAGCGGAGCGACCGCGTACGGCATCTAGCGCGTGTTCGCGCGCGCGGCGGCAGTGGGTAATGCGGTAGCGGTCCGCCAGGTGATAGTAATTGGCGCCCGCCGTCCCGCTCGAACTGCGGCCGTCCCTCTCGGCGCGCACACGCACACCGCGCCTCTGTGTGCGTGCTCACACCGCTTCTTTTCACGTCGTTTGACCCCGCGCCGTTGCCGACGCTCTCGATTTTTGCGGTGCAGTGGGTGGTGCCCGCGAGGGGCCGCCCGCTCGGTGGGGGGGGGGACGCCGCGGTGGGGGTAGATGCACTCCTTTCTTTTTTTTTCCCGAAAGCTTCTCTTTCTTTTCTCGTATTTTTTATGCCGCCGCCGCTATGAAGCGGTCTCTTTTATTTCGCTTTGTACGTATATATTGTGATAATTAACAGTGACGACGCGCACGACGAGCGAGTTCGCCTTAGTCGACTTAATGATAGCTTTGCATGTGATTAAAGGTAACCACGACGTTTGTAATTTTTATTTTTATACAACACTAAAGTGTGTTTGGTATGAATAGATGTGTTTGGCGGTGGCGTTGTGTAAGTATAGGTACTTTATGCTGCCGAGTTCGTTTTAAGTGGTAGCATGTACATGTGACAACATCAAAATGTGTTCTAAATGGGTCTCTGTCGGGCGTGTCCGTTTTCGGGTTGCTTAGGATTTATGTTTGACCGTTATATGTATATATACATAAGGCTAATAGTTAATGCATCCCAGTCGTCGTCCGTCGGTATAATAAAGAACCAAATTAATCTACCATCAATCTAAATTGTTTTTATTATCTATATAAGGCACGAATCCCTGTCAATATATAACATATAAAGTCTTTTATTGGTCTGTTTATTTAATTAAGAATCTTATTGAGCAAGTCCTATGGCAAACATAAACATAGAGTTAATACGTTATTATAAATATGGTCAAAGATTAGTAATTTAGTGCTCTGTTTTTATTTAAAATACATTTCTTTATTTAAGTTTACTGGCCATTTACAAAATTGTGTGAATAGAGAAAATAAATTAAAACAGAGAACTCAACTAGTTCCATGAGAAAATAAATTTGATTATAGAATTACGTATGCATTATTTTAGAGCATACTAATTGTATATAAACTTAAAGATATTGTGAATGGAGTCTAAATTGGACCGAATATCATTTATAATAATAAAAATAACAGGCTCACGACCGTATTACTAATACTGAGGTGGTCAGAGTCCCATCTAACATAGGTTAAATTTCATCGGAGCTTGTTTGAGACCAATAGAGTCCGTTAACTAGGCTATAGACGACCCGATAGTCTAGTTAATAACGGTTGCCAGTTCGAATTCCGCTAGGGATAAACATTTACGTGTTGAATATGGATGTTTGTTCTCGAGTCATGAATGTGTACATGTATGTACAAATATTTATCTGTACAAATATAAATATATTTGTTAGCTTGGTAATTAAGACGGCGATAGGCTCACCACCTGTCATATTGTCCTAAATCAGCTTCATATAAGTGGTCGAAAAGACTTCATTGTATAAACCTACACCTGAAGGTGAAATTGCGTGAAGATATGAATAAATATAAGTCTCTGCCGTCTTAGAGGTCAAAGATACAATTAGTATTTGTGCAAGTCTTCTTCCTTATTCTACTTTATATTACACAACAACTCGATAATAGTGGCTTTTCTTATAATAATAAGGACAATATTTTTTATATACAGCATAAAACATTTAAAAATCGTGACAGTTTGCGATCACTTCTCTCTGGCTACTCCATCAAGTATGATGCACGAAGAAAAAGCATATATCTTTATAAACTAAGCTTAGTGATATATCTTTACGATACAAACACAACTACATACAATAGTAATAACTATTCCCAAGACTCCAAGGAAGAAGTAAAGTGAAGTTCTTCAATGTTAACGTAAGTTTGTACTTGGAGAAGCCTATAAAAGTATATAGGCTCGTGCAGGACGTCGAACATATTACACGCATCTGTCACTTATCAAGTATGAAAAATTGGACCAACCGAAAGGTTGAGATGAAAATCTATGAAATTTTTTCTGACAACGTGACAGATGGCGAGCCTGTCGCCGTACTTATGTTCAAGCGAACTATGTAAATCATAGATAAATCAAAAGCCGTTCAATTAAAAATAATAATGCTTCTATAAAATTTGGTGTCGTAATACTAACTTAGCAGTCTTTAAAAACCCTCTGGGAGTTACACCTCTCCGATAAAAATTACTTGCCATAATAGCCACGCTTGGCAAGCAAGGATTGGCCATCAAACTACCGCATATCTCACTTCTTAGACAGTGTTGAACGACAACGGTCGGCTAAACTGAGTTCTGGCATTTTTCTAATCGCGATTAAATCAAAAAGATTAGTAAATTCTAATAAATAAAACAATTCATATAATAAAAAAATGGTAACAGAGTTAATACATAATTCTTGTCTACTGTGTTTTTACTAAGCAAAACATCGCCTCTTTTCCTTCACGCAATTTCTCATACTGGGGTATGTAGAGGCATATATTATATAATGATAGATTATAGATATAAACAACAAAGTCATCCCTCTTTCCACGAAAATTCATTTGGCATAACAAAATTATACAAATAGTATAAAAATATTCCATATTCCAATAATAAATTAACTGAATATCAAATTAACAAAACTCAATTAACTGAAACATTAAAATTTTTGTAAATTTTTTTACAATATTTTACTCGGATCAATTATGATTTTAATTTTAGCAATAAATTAAATACGTTTTCCGAATCTTCGGATAAAACCTGTTTGATTTTTGATACATAAACAAAATACCTCCTTACTTAAGGTAAAGGTAAAATACATGTTATCAGACTAAGTAATTACCAATTTTACCTTTATCTTTAACAAGTCAACATGTTTATGATACACATGTTTAATAAAGTCTGTAAGTTTATTAATAGTTTTGAGAATTATTTTATTACATAATATACAACTAACTATGTAAGTAAGTTGCTTGAAGAACTCCCCTCTTCAATAATACTAGGATACTTGGTTTGACGTGTATAAAGAAAATTATCAATCTCAAAGAACTAAAAGAGGTATGATTGGCTCGTGACATCTATCAATCTGTTCTCTCTGGCTATCCCAGTCAGAACCTGTTTACATCATATTAGATATCATACTTATTTATGTTATAACAAAACATATATTAAAACAGAGGCATTTGAAAAGAATTTTAGAAATTAGAAAAGAATGACGCGTTCATATTTGAAATGAACGTATTAAATTTTCAAGTTGAATGAACGTAACCAAAGAGCGGTGATGATATATCCGTACAAGGATTAGATAAAGATGTTGCAGAGGCGTCAAAATCACAGTACGAAGCAACCGGAGTGCTGCGCCATGGGGTCCGCAATCAAACTAGGCATCCGCAGAAACCGAATGTCGAAATAAAAGCGCAACGCTACACAATCGATCTGTTCCCCTCTTCTTTCTTATCGCGCGAATATTTCACACTGAACGCAAAAAACTCACACAGATATAAAATATTCAAACGTTATAAACATAAAATAAATTATCTTAGGTGTGTTGCGTTTGTGTGCTATGCCCCCTCCCTTGGGCGGGTTCTATGTGACGACCAATTGGGTCTGGCGGCGCGCGACGCGCTATCACTTTGTGCGCCGCGCCCGCCGACGCTGCACGCCGCTTTGAGGTTCACCGCCAGCCATTACAATGCCACAGGGTTGCCAATTTTAAATGACATCAATTATTTAATTTGGGTAGAACATCACATTTTTATTCATATTTGTATATGCATTCTCATTAAAGCATCATTTAGAGAAACTGGTAAAATGGAAACACAAATGTGCATTACTTGTTAATGTGGGTTTTCTGATGTATTTATTAATATTATAACTAATAAAAATAACTAATTTAATATCTGGCATTGATGAAAGTGAGATTTAAAATGGATTTCATGCGATCACTTTCCGTATTGTATTAATTTTATTAAAATATTTCTTTACAACTTTCAGATAGAACACTTGTATCTGAAATACAGCTCAAAAGTAGTCATATGTAAAATACGGAATCCGTATATTTGTAGCAGCAGAACACAAAAAAGTAATCGTTGCATTTACTTGGATTTTTGACGGATCTTTGCAGATTTTACTCTATAGTATTTATAGTTTAGATCCGAAGCGTGACCGGGTTAAGCTAGTGTATTATGTTTTAAACCAATTGGTACATATTTAAAAATATTACTTTGTTTGCACTCTGCAACCTTTAAATATCAGCTCAGCCATCTATTAGACAGGTGGAGAATGCTTTTTGGCATTACACCTGACTGTTAGATATTTTGTGCAAAAAAACTGTTGTAAATTAAAATATTGTATATTTGTCTTCACGCATTTTTCTAATTCCGGCGTCAACGGTGACTTAGAAATTATTTCTCCTGCCTACCTTTCACCGAAGCTTATTAGGGGACATTATGTCATGTGGTGTGCCTATCACCATCTTAATGACCAAGCCAATGGTGCGATATATATTTACATAGATAAATATTCATATATAGAATCAAAAATCCATGACATGAGTACTGTAACTGTCGTAAAGGAGTCGTCGTTAGCACACATATGTTTGATTATAAATATAGACTTTATTAAAATATTGTCACTTAAACACCTTACATATACAGATCTTTCAAAAATCCTGCGAAACTTAGTGAGAGAAACTTAGTGTTAAATACCTTGCCCCCGCAGATTAACTATGTGAAATACAAGCGTCTAGTGTTTCTGCGATTCAAGCGGTGAGTGAGGTGACCGGATACCAACACCCCTATCCCCCCTCTTTTCCCCGTTCCCCTTTCCCCTCCCCAATTTCTCACTTAAAACGCTGGCACTAATGGTTTTGCGAGAATACATGGGCTTACCACTGGCAACAGGACTACTAGTAAGTACGTTTGCCGCTACACTGCCTATCTTCACGCCATTCCCAATACTGGCATAGAAAGAGGTCTAAACGATTAAGTCCTTTAACCCACCTTTCACTGAATACATTTTTAGGACCCCGGGACAGGAGGCCAGTCCGTCGCCGACAATATGTCCAAGCCAAACATATAAATTTTACTTAAGTTTTGAAAAAACTCATTGGTACATGGTTACCACCAGGGGATCGAACACGGGTCTCTTCTTCGTCTCGAATTCCGATCACCAAACCACTCGGATATCGTAATAGTGATATTGCTCAGAAGTATATTTATACGATATCAGCTTCCTAGGCTCGGAATTATTTATATAAAACACGACCTTCATGATTGAGCGGCGTTTATCAGCTTCAAGGTTACATTATATTCATAATTGAAACATCAATAGTCTAATGGTATATATGGTGCTGACTACGAAACATAAGGTTGCTGGTTCGGTCCCGCCATTCGGCTATTGTGAACCACACCAAACACAAGCGTTTTAGCGTAGTTGGAGTGAGTGGTTAACAGATATTGCTAATATTCTTTCAACAAAAAATATTGTTATCTTTTATATTATCTTTCGTTTTGCAGTAGTAAAGTATTGTACACAATGCCCTGTGATATTGGCGTAAAAATAATACCACCCTTCTTTTACTGGCACCCTTATCGATACCCACGGGCAGGGAGTGAGAGGGCGATGTTGTCAGAGTAGAGAGAAAAAGAAAGGCACTAAATGAAGATTAAGCAGATGGTGATGGGCGAGCAGATCATCACTCCGTCTACTAAGCATGGAGAGGTCAGGAGCTTATGTCGTGCAGTGCAGCTTTTTCATTCCGTTAACAGACCGTCATTCCCTGAGAACTAAGATGGAATACTTCCTTTCCTTTGTTCTGCTTATACCTTTAAAAATATAATACTTAATTAGTTACTGACCCAGTTAACTCTGACCTAGACAGAGAATGCGTTGTAAGTATGAATGTATCTTTTTCCCTTTGTTTATTTGCCTGCCTGTTACCCTTTTATAGCCGACAACTAGAACCCAAGGGAAGGACATAGGATACTTTTCATGTCGGAAGAATAATATTAATAAGTTACACGACAAAAGGCGTCTGAAATTCTTGCGTTGGAAAGAATCCATGACCTTCAGTTTTTTTCCATTGCAAGAGTGAAGAACAAGCCCGCATTCCAATTGCTTGATTGATGATAAGTGGTCAGTAACTTTTCTTTTCCACTAAAAGCGTACGTTTCGTAATGTTGGTAGCCCTGCGACCTTAATTCTTCACACTTCACCCACTCGGAGGTGCGCTGTGTATATTAAGCGTTATGTTAAAATTAATGAGATTACATTAATTTTATAAGTTAAATAAATAAAAAATAAATATCTTCACTATACTGCGGTAGACAGAGGTCAAGACAATTATATCCTTACAATCCACGTTTCAAGGCCGCCCGTGTAGGGCAAAGTGATAAAAAAATATCTTCACGCCAATCCCAATACCGGAGTAGATAACATTTGGGCAAATTGGCAGGTGGTGAGCTTATCACCGTTCTTATGCCCAAGCTAACGATATAAACCTTACATATGTTCTGAAAAAACCAATTGCTTCGAGCCTACCACTTGGAGATTGAACTCGAGTCTCTTGACTCGACTTCCTATCACCTAACCACTCGGCAATCGTGACTGTGGTAAAGTTATAATTGTCATTTAAGTTTTATCTATTAAAGTGTTCAAGCACTTTCCCAATACTAGAGCAGGTAAAGACATGGAGTCCCTTGAACCAAAAGTTTACCGAAGGGTATCTGAATCAACGACAGGTGGTAAGGTTATCGGCGTATTAGTGTCAAAGCAAACGTTCATGTTTTGAAATTCGCCCCAAGCGGGCTTCGAACTCGTGACGTTCGAAGGCAGTTTCACTACCAATCAAACGTCGTAAACGTAGAAAAAAAAATTAAATATTTTAAATTTATAGTCACGATAGCAGAGTGGTTGGGTGGTCGGAATTCAAGTCAAGAGACCCGAGTTCGTTCCCAGGTGACAAGCTCGAACCAATGGGTGTTTTCAAAAACTTATGCACAAATTATATCGTTTATACATAAGGACGGCGACGGGTTCACCACCTGTCACGTTGCCCAAAAAATATCTTAGGTGGAAGGTGGGTCTTGACTCGAATTCCGATCACTTAACCACTCGACTATCGTGATAAATATGTATATAGTCTGAAATCCTTGAGATACTTCTGAGATCTTTCGCTGCTATTTAGTTTCACAATTTTCTTAAGAAGCCGTAAGAATATATCTTCTTCCATTCTATGGAGGATATGACAAGAAAATGCTTTAAAAAGTTATTAGCTTCTGACAGGCGAGATCCAGAAAATATTAACCAAGATTCATCAGAACTGTGACGGCCAGTAGTCTATTAAGTCCATAATGTCTGGTAATCGCCAATCCACTTATCAAGCGTGGCGAATATTGAAAACTCTCCTTTATGGAACTTTACAGGCTGTTATGTGAATACCTAAGAGTATTCGAGTACTCTTGATTTTTCTTACCGAAAAACTATTTTACATGGTCTTTGCAATATTGTTTGTTGTGTTTACTTTTTTTTTCGAAAACGTGTTTAAGTTAAAATAAATAATAAATAAATAAATACATAGATAGGGACAACATCACATACTATTGCTATTTTCGCACATTTAGTAGCTAAATCACTTGTGTTAAGGCATCGGAAACAACCACAGGTAGGTACCACAAATACCAAGGCTCGAGAAAATATAGAAAAAGTGATTTTCTACATTCACTTATCCAAGAATCAGGACTGGAGACACGATGAAAACCGGTGTATACTCCACTTTTCTACGAAAGTCTTTAGGTTAATAAATAAACAAATATGTTTATTTGTCGCTACAACCAAAATTAAGTTAAAATATTAAATATTAAAACTGAAACAAAAAATCACTAACTGAAACAAAAAAATAATAATTAGTGGGTTGCTGCAACAGAACGACCACCGTAACTAAATAAATCAGCACAAACTCAACGTTAATAAACAATGACATGAGTGACGTTTGAAGTTTTTTTTTTATAATTATGAAGTTTCTATTGTTTCAATTGCCTTGAACAATTTAAGTAAACTAAATAAACTTAGTTTGGCTGCGAAAAGTTCATAACAGAATGATTATTACTAACATACCTAAAGCGTTCCAGATTTATTTAATCATAATACTTACAAAATATCTTTACATCATTCCCAATACCGGGGTAGACTGAGGTCAGGGTAATTAAGTCCATCTTCCACCTTTCATCTAAGATATTATTTTACACTAAGGAAATCTGATATTTGCTGCCCACGCTTTGCTGTTTCTCAAATATGACATTTATCATTAGGGGAAAAAAATTAGTAATAATAGTAATAATAATAATAAAGGACTCACGATAGGCGAGTGGTTAGGTAATCGGAATTCGAGTTAAGAAATCCGAATTCGATACCCAGGTGGCAGGCTCGTGCCTGTAGGTTTTTTTCCAAAAACTTATGTACGATTTATATATACTTAGCTTGGACATTAAGACGGCAACGAACTTATCACCTGTAACGTTGTCCCAAGGACGAGAGGACATAATTCTCTAGACCTCTGTCTATAGCAGTATTGCAAATGTCGTGAAGATATTTTAAAGTTGTCTTTGAATATAGCCAATAGGAAGAATATAGTATATATCATATACTATATTGTTCCTATTATTATAGCAATCTGTAAAAGTCAACCTATTTATAGTATCGCCGGAGTGTCGGTTTGCGGTAATCGCCTCGCTTGACGAGCGAGGCGATTACCGCATTTATGGAGTTATGTATTGAGCACAATACATAACTCCATAAATGCTGTAAGGCGTCTGCTATTCCGATCCTGTTGTTTTTCGCTGTTATCCAAACATCTGTCATCAAAATTGAGCAGTTCATGTTCTTCTGTGGATTTTGTATAAGCTGTTGAGTAACCAGGTATGCTTTTTTTATATTAACGCAAATTCCTTTCTGAGGTTTAGACAATGTCACGTGTGGTTAGCTGGTGAGGCGAGGTACATGATTTCTGTGGTCGAATGGCGTACACACTGGTTACCGAAATGTCGTCAATTAGATGCCACAGCTTTGATTCCTAGAAGAGTCAATGTAGAAAACCACTATGTATTCCATCTGGATCTGGGTGTTTTCGGTATCTTCGTTTATTTCGACCTCATAATATTAATGCCTTTGCAGTTGTACTTACTTCGGAATCAGAATAATGTATGTGACGACAACGTTTTAATTTATAAAATAAAAGTTTAACATGTGTAACATTCCATTCAAGTATTATAGATTTCTAGATTTCTTTTATAAATATATACGAAGTCGCTACATTTTATAAGTATTTGTTATTAAATGTGTGTGCAAAAAAATGGTGGTTGGTGTTTTCAAGATAGACCTGATTTTCTGTAGTAAGTAAACCTTCTATATTTAATAAACAGATTAAAATAAAAATTATCTTTAGCATTTCTTACATCCACGAGCAAATTAAATTAATATAAATACGTAAATCTATGTATTATACTATAATAACACAAATTAGGCGGCCGCCTGCCTTTGTTGTTTACCGACAAGGATAACGTAAATTCATCTCGAACTAACAATAATAACTAGTGTTTTTTTTCTTCATGTTATTACAATTGTTCATGTTAAAGCAATGTACAATTTAAATTGTATATTGTTTTAAAAATTTCTTAATTTGATGTTCAAAATCTGATATTGATAATGTGGATAACCCGTGCAATAATTGATTTTAATTAACATTTTAATAATTAATAGACATTTTATGTAGTTATGATGTTTTGAGAAAATGGGTTTTGATAAATTGTTATTAATCAAAGCCCATTTTTTTATTAATGTAACTCAGTTTGCCGACCTCAGATTTTCATGATACATAGGTTTTCATAGCGTCGCCAGCTCTGAGGTCCCGGGTTCAGGTCAATATGTTTCTGATTCCATTAAAAGTGCTTACTTTGAAATTCATATGTGCTCCATATGTGTTATGAACATTTTAATAACATTAATTTAATTAAAAATAACTACTTTTGAACGAATTTTTACTAAAAAACGTTTCAAAGTTGTAACAATGAATAAAAAAATAAATCAAACCCAGAAAAGTTTATTAATTCCTAGAGTATTGAATCGAAAGAACGACTTAGACTTAAAAGACGCTCATATAAAAGAAAACCTGGCATTATTTGCTCAAGCCAAATGAGTTTTACAGATCGACACGTACCCATGAGAGCTTTATTAGCGTCTCAGCATATGAAGATTCATCGCATTTAAATATCACACTAAAAGCCGCAATTTACATACGTCGCACCAAGCAAACCTAAAAGTGATTTATACGAAGACCCTATTCCATTGAAGTAGATTACAAATAATGAATAAAATTGCATACAGAATGAGCGGAATGAGACCGTCCGTATGTTTGCACGGCGTGCGGGGAGTTTGCACGGTTATCGACGGTAAGTAGCTTGTGTAACACATATATACGATATACCACGGTTTGGATACGCCGTGAGTTACCAGCGCTTTTGATCTATAACCCGAGGTTGCTTACTCTGTACATATTAAAGCTTATTTCGCTTAGTCGGTATTGGTTGATATCCACGAATTGGTTGTTGCATTTTCAATGAGATTTAGTATACTTTAACGGTTTTATATTACGTTTTCAATTGCTAAATTTTATTGAAGAGATTGAAAAGGTGCACACTCAAATAAGTAGTTTAGTATATAAAAACTGCATGCAATTTAGTCTTCGATTTTTAGTGCTTATTTAACTTATTTAATATAAAAAATAACTTCATTATTTTACACTAAAATATCTATTAAAAATATTGGTTCGGTTCAGGGAAAGATTCGCTTATAATGATAATATCCGGAACGATCATTAGGCTACCACGGAACCTTCATGGGCATCATTAATTTTTCATTAATGTGATATTACATATTATATTAGGCAAATAACACCCTAACAAAAATGCGTAGCCAAAACTAAAATTATTTTTCAGCACTCCGATTTCATAAATAATTTGTATTGAATTTTTTGTTAAAAATTCTTTCTTCTTCTTCTTTACAGCCTATCAAAAGTCCACTGCTGAACATAGGCCTCCCCCAAAGATTTCCACAGAGAACGATCCCGCATATAAAAATTCTTTAAATAGATAAATATTTATACTAATTATTACATTTATATTTATACTAATTAATACATTTTACATTTACATTAATAGATCTATAGTAATAGCACGTCTAGTGGCATATATAATAAGTAATTCTAGGTCTTTTAGTTTTTTCCAAACGTATGAATATAATACTAGATGACTACAAGAGCTAATATAAGGCTTTACATCGAATGGTTGAAATAAGGTAAATATTTTCACTGTTGAGAGGGAGGACAAGTTGCAAAAACAGTTTAAGACGGAAAAGAGTAGCGAAAACCAGAAATGAATCTGGGCGGGCGGCAGTCTCCCGGCCCCGGTGGGCGGGGGCGCGGAAGCAACAACGGAAGTCTTCCACAGGCCTAATAACAACTAGAGGCGACTCAATTTAATTTTCGTTCTGAAAGCTCAAATAGCGCAACGTAAAGATTAGTTAACTGTGCTCAAATGTTATGAATCGTTAAATTATTTTACGACTTCGCCGTATATCTACGTCAGTTACTTGAGTCTATATGTACGGAATTTCTTTTCTTTGCTTCTTTTACGTTAGAGAAAACTCCTTAAGAACCGTAGTAGACTAAAAAATTACATATGTTAATGTAAGGTAAACATGAATAAATGAATGTCCATTGAAATTTAGTAAATAAAGATCGCTAAGCCGTTATTTGTTGGCTTTATGTTCAAATCATCGATAAAAATCGTAGATAACTTCTGAAAAAAACCATTGGTACGAGCCTACCACCTGGGATCGAACGCGGATCTCTTGACTCCTACTCCACACGGCTTACGTTTCTTTAAAAAATCATAATAAAGCATTAATCAAACATAAACCAAAATTTAAATTGTCGTGTCAAAGAGATCTTTGGGCTTGGTTATCGCGAATATCAAAGCATGAGCATAAATAAATAAATTTAAATTGCCGTGTCTAAGAGATCCTTATGCTTCATTATTTGCCTCGCTCACCGAGTGTACTGTTTGTGGATACGGTGGCACGGGTTAACAGAATAGAGGGATGGTCATTTAGTGGAAGGTAGCCCCCTTCCGTGTCTGCCGCGTAGACTGATTAAACGATCCGATGTCTGTCTCTAACTTGTTTTGCTCTCTCTATACGTACTGCAGTTTTAAAGGTGAAGTATTTAATTATTTCTCCTCAACGCATTTGCTAATGGAAACTTTCACAGTAGGCTAATTCTCATCGTACCGTTGCGCAGGCGGTATGTCTGATGGAGTGACGTTCAGTGTCATCATGTTGTTCTTTATTTACATGAAATAATAAATAAATAAATAAATATGTTCACGCAATACCCAATACAGGGGTAGACAGAGGACTAGTCTAGACAATTAAGCCCCTTCGACCCAACTTCCAACGAAGATATTTTCGGGACAACTTGACAGGTGGTGAGCCCGTCGTCGTCTTTATGCCCAAGCCAACGATATCATTCGTACATAGGTTTTTGAAAAACCCATTGGTACGAGCCCGCCATCTGGGAATCGAACTCGCGTCTCTTGACTCGAAATTACAACCACCCAACCACTCGGCTATCGTGACTTATATTTACATGAAAGATTCCCTTTTTTAAGCAAATCAAGAGTCTACTGCTGAACATTGGCCTCACCTAAAATTTGTCATACGAAACGGTCTTCAGCCACCTGCATTCATTGACTCTCCAAGATTTGATGAACGTCACTCCATTTTTGAAGGGTTCCTACATATGTACTAGACTGGAAAGGCTAGCATTTGATGATTTCTATTGGAGGGGCTGAAAGACGAGCAACCAGCTCACTCAAAGGTGCCCATGCGATATCAGCTCTGACAACTAACATGGATTTGATGACTAAGATGGATGATTGTGAATACACTAATTTCTTAATTTTTCAAACAAGAACAGAACAGAAGTTGTTCTGCTATTTGAATCCAACAATCAGGAAGATTTTTAAAGGTGGTGGATTTCCTACCACCTTTAAAAATCTTCCTGATATCCTGAATCAAAACACACTACTTCTTCGTGGATGAGTATACACACTGATTTTCATGGTGGCGCCAGCTCTGTCAATTCCCGGGTTCAGGACTTTGTCCGGGTCGATGAAGAAAACCACTTTTGTTCATTATCTCGGGTTTGGATATCTGCAGTATATTCGTTGTTACTGAAACTGATTTTATTGCAAAATTGCGCGAATTACTTACTTTTTGATCAGAGCAATGGACGTGCTGCTGTCCCTATCTATCTCTGTAACATTATGATTTTCATGTGACGAGTATATTTGATATTCCTTTGAAGTAAATGCATTAACATAACATTAAAAATGTTTCCTGATTGACATTCATTTAATTTTTAAGTTTCTTTGAAATTTTGTTATTATACCATTTTTATTTTATTATTGAAGGAAAGTTTTTCTAATACAGAAAATATAAATTCAATTACAGTAAAGCAAAAAGGCCATTTAAAAGCTTTCACAGTTATTTAAAAAGAGTGAACCAATACTTGATATATATAAACAGTAAAATGAAAATATATTACAAAACTGTAAATATAAAATATAAACTGTAAACTATAAACAAAAATTATATTTTGTACTGTAAACTTATGTTTTGACTTATATTTTATACAGTAATAGTTTGTGCTTCTTGACTTAATATAATATAAAATTGTATAGTTTGTATTTTACGAGTATGTTACATAAGCGCATTATACAAGGCAGAATTTAAATACAAGGGCACTTCATTATATCATAATTACATCTAAGCTAAACAATTGTATCACCTTCATTCAGAGCTATAAAAAATTATTATTATTACATATTATTATTTAGTAATGTTTACGCTCAATCCCTGACGGGGTACCCAGAAAGAATAGATCGCCAAGTGTCGTAAATTTTGCATACGAGTACCTCTTTAACTTTTTTCAGATTCATCATTTTCTTCATAAATTCACGTCTAGGTATCCGAATACTCTTGACCCTCCCCTTTTGAGCAATTTGTTTACATGGTTACTCTTGGCCTACCTCAAAACCTTGGAATATTAATTTTCGCGCCATTTGTTTTCTTCAGCATTCAATCTTCACTCATTCGCTCAATGTGCCCAAAACATCGAAGCACACACTTATCAATTTTTGCCTTATTGTTATTATTAAAAACACAGCACTGCCAGTTTCATTAATAAATCGTTCGATAATACAGTGTTAATAAGCAGGTGGCATTGAAATATGAACAATGTAAATATTTATAATTTACGTGGCTGACAATTCAAATGTGAATTTCGTTGGTCCCGGGTCGCGCGGTTGACCCCCGATGCCGATTTAACAAGTTAATATTGTACGGGGCGGTCATCAAAGCAAAATGGTGCATTCGAAACGAAAGTTTGTTGTGTTTTACGCTGTATAACGATGCATTTTATGTATGTATATTATATTGGATTGAAGTATAGTGATGAACAAGTAAATATAACAGGATAATCATCTCGAAACATATTAGAACATGTTATGACAATACTGCGATCGCCAATCCGCTTGACAGGCGTGGCGATTACAGCGAACTCTCCATCATCGGGATTTTTATCACACTTAACGAAATTATTAGGTTATGCATTCAGTTCTATGTTCTTTTTTTCAATTTTGTTTTATTTTTGTTTCCATATACATTTCCATATAGTTTCCATATATCATAGCTCCGTTATATGTAAACCGATTTCGAAAATTCATTCTTCGTTTGAAGGGAAACTTCCAGTTCGGTCCCATTGACTCCACGTCAAAATCTGATAATGGAAGACCATTAAATCAAGAAAATTCCTTAAATTTTATAAGCATTTTGTTTATTTGATCTGTTTTCTGATGCAATTGTGTTTTTGTCTATGAGTCATCATATAAAGAAGCTGAGATGCTAAGATAGGAGCTACAGTCCTAAACGGGTATGAGTTAGGTAATAATATACGATTTGTTGATAGACACTGCCCGGTATACAGGTATGGGATGACAAGAGACGAATTGGGCGTTTTTCATTGATTAATCAGAATTCAAGTCAATTTTCATTGACTAATCAGAAGATTCACGCATATCATTCGCATTATAGTCATCACTAAATCCGAAGAAGAAACAGGATTTATCTACTAACGAGGGTCTTCTAAACGGGCTGTAAGTTTGTGCCGTTAAACTATTATCTTATATACTATACTTGATGTACATAAGCATCATATTCTTAAATTTAAAAAAAAAAACACAATGTGTAATAAAAAAAACTAACGACTATAATTTTTTTTTAATTAAAAACGGTCGTTTTGCTCATAGCGATCTATTCCAGACAACCTTAAGTCTAAGAAGTTTTGACAAGTGGATAGTGTTACCAAAATAAACTGTACCAATTACTAAAATAACGTAAAATATATTAAGAGAAATAACGTAAAATATAATAGTTATAAATAAACGTAGGTAAATATGTTTACATTTAAATTAATATATAAGACAGCGAATAATTAAACCCGAATATTGAAAATGGAAGATGGATAGAAAATAATTTTTGAAGTCATTCTTAAACTTTACATGCGTTTTGGCGTGATGAATTTATTTAATTCACGAAATTACTAAGAAAAAATCACCATAAAATCAAAAATTGAATAGGCATATTGGCAGAAGCTGGCACAGTATCACCTAACAGAGTAATTATTCAGAGGAAGAAACGAATGAGGTCTTAACTTACAATATTGGGCAAAAGTTAAAATGAATTTATTATATGATGATGTTTACTGTATTAGTGGCATTGTATCAAGGCACATGTATGAGCTGTCACTAAATAGCTTGTGGGGCATTTACTTTCACAAAACATAATATAATGAAAAAATATACGTGTTATTTTAATAAAAGAAATGTATCTAAACCTGGAATTGAACTAAAAAAAATATCGTCATGCCATTCCCAATACAGGATTCGACAATTAAGTCCTTTCTTGGACGTGACCGGTGGTGAGCTCGCCGCCGATTATATGTTTTATGTGACATAATTCGTTCGTAAGTTTTTGAAAAACCACCCGGGAATCGGACTCGAGTCTCTTGACCCGAATCCCGACCACTCAACCACTCGGTTATCGGGTATTTATTTGGAATTGATTTAGAACTAACTTTGCACCCCTACCACGACGGTATCAACAATTAGATCTTCCAAATGACTGCTATTACTTCATTTTGACACGTACGATATTAAATGTGCTGCTACAATACTATACTATAAGCTCTCTTAGATCTTGCAAATAAATAAATAAATATCTTCACGCAATTCCTTATACAGGGGAAGACAGAGGTCTCAAATATGCTCTATTTGAATGTGGAAATCTAAATAATATAATCTAATAAATAAAATATTAATATCTTCACGCAATTCCCAATACAGGGGTAGACAGAGGTCTAGTCTAGATAATTAAGTCCCCTCGACCCACCTTCCACCGAAGATATTTTCGGGACAACGTGACAGATGCTGAGCCCGTCGTCGTCTTTATTTCCAAGCCAACGATATAATTCGTACATAATGTAATTAAAAGACTACCGTTTAGATATCCTACTAATTAGCTTAATGATCGTTGTAATATCGTATCTATAAGAAAATACAGAATATCTTCACATCATTTCCAATACAGAGATAGACAGAGGCATAGACAGTAAAGTCCTTTCGACCCACCTTCACCAGTAGGCATTTTTGGGACACCGTCACAGGTGCTGTTTTTCATGTCCAAGCCAACGATATGAATCGTACATAAGCTTTTTCAAAAAAAAACCAATTACGGCCTTGGGAATCGAATTCGCGTCTCTTCACTTGAATGCCGATCACCCAATCACTCGGCTATCGCGACTGTTATGTAACACTATCTATAAGAAAGTCCTTACTTAAATGTGAACTACATCACATACACTGCTCCTATCAAAGTAAGCAGCTAAACTACTTGCGTTTAGGAATCTGAAACAACGAAGTTACCACCCTTTTATTCTACAACACTTCACCTAATCTTCATAACATTAAGTGAAGTATTGCCTTCAACTCCATATTTCTAATATATATATACCTCTTCATGCCATTCCATTAATTTCCGTTGATAGGATTTAATTGTATAGAGCTCTGTCTAACACATAGACAGACCTCTGTACAATTAAGTCCTATGAACCTTCCATTCATAGTAGACATTTTTTCGTAATATCGTGACAGATGGTAAGCGTGTCACCATCTGTCCAAGCTAACGATGTAAATCGTACACGAGTCTTTGAAAAACTCATTGGTACGTACCTGGAGATCGAACTCGGGTCTCTCGACTCGAATTCCGGGACCTTACTGCTATCGTGACTTGTAAGTTAGTGGTGTTCTACTTTATCCATAACAGCGATAATTGCAATTCCTTCGGCTACTGTTTTTCACATCTCTACAAAGATACGAATGGAACTATTCATACTATCCGTCGGACATCGGTATTAAAAAAACACTTTTATTAGATATCTTTTCTTCCCTACTCCGTCCCACTATCGTCACTCCAAATCCATCTTATCTTTATGATTCTGAATGAGGAATCGTAAATAAAGATTTTTTAAATAAAAGGCGTCTTGTAAACAACGAAACCTTTTGCTAAAAGCGGTAATAAATTGTCAGAGATGTTGTTTTTTTTTTTCGTGTACGGGATTTTTTGTTGACGCTTTATCAAACTCCGTTCGTCTATTATTCAGGAACGTTTAAATACGTGACGTTTTTGTGATTTTCACTTAACGTAAGCGCTAATCTATTAAAAAATGTGGAATTAGTTTTTATAGCTGCTACCGTGATCTTTTTATTACGCAGTTAATATAATATCACCTTTTTCATTTATATCTTCACGCATTCCTATTAGGAGACTGTCAGAGGTCTTGGCTTTGATCTAAAAGTTGCTGTTTTGGGCTAAATACAATAATTAAGTGTCAATAATTAATCGCATTAAGGGGGCAGGCGATTGTAATTAGTACACCCTAGTTACGTTATTTCGATTTAACAATTTTTTACAATGTCTATAAATGATTTGGATCGATTCCAATCAGCACAAACTAAAACTAATTTAAAATTAAAACTTTTTATCGTCACGTACTTTGCCGGTACTAGGGTAGAGAGAGGTCTAGAAAATTAAATTCTTTTGACTGAATTTTCACTGAAATTTTATTTGGGACAACTTGACAGGTGGTGAGATTAGGTCTTAGTGTGCAACCCAACGAACATTTATAGCAGTCATTACGTGCAAAATCGCAGTCGGAAAGCCAGTTTATTGATGCATATATATAATTAATTTCGACTTTGTACTTTTAGAATGTCCATTTTGTTACCGGTCATTGGTATTACCCGCTGCTTATTAGAATTACTAATTTGGTGTAACAGCGGAATTCTAAAAATAAATCGTTTCCAAATTATTGTGTTTTAACATGTAACAATAGTGTTAGCTCATGAAATAAAGATCTTCCATTTTGTTGAATACTCGCGGACGACCCGACGACCTCGCGTCCCGATAGTGTAGTTGTTTGTGACTCTACATTCGAAGTGCATGGTTACCGGTTCGAATTCCGCTTGCGGCAAACTTTTGTGTGATGAATTTGTGAGTCACGGATGTAAATATTCTAATAATTAAACCGCATATCAATGCATCGTAGAGTACGAGACGGCGGTGAGCCCACTGCTCATGTCATGGTTCGAAATAAGCTTGAGGAAAAAGTGGGTCTGAAAGACTTAATTGTCTAGTCTATCCTAGTATTAAAAATTGTAAATAGAAAAAACTGAAAATTCACCGACTTCTGATTTATTTTTCTGTAGCAGCTTTATTTCAGCATGTTGTGACGCACTGAGAGTTATATCAAAACGTAACTGATATTCAGTTATTTGGAGTACAATCATATGTTGGTATTTCCCCTCATTGACTTTAATTGCGATCACTCCACCACTCTGCTGTCGTGTATTTTTATATTTCAGCCAATTTACACATTACCTTAATCGATGATTAACCTAAATCCTCCTCGTGAATCACTCTGTCGATAAAATGAAATCTTTAAGTTTTTTAGTTAAGTTTTATTAGTTTTATTAGTTGAAAACGTTCATACAGGCGGACACATCATGGGGAACTTTTCCTATAATATGTTGTAATTTGTCAATATAATATTAGTTTGCATTGACTGAAACTGAGGTCTTGAAGAAAGTGAAAATCTAAAATTCAGTTGCAAACAAACATGGATGTATATCCAAGATAATAATAAGTAATAATCTAATAACTAATGCGTGCTAAAAAATTCAGGACCCTAGGTAAATTCAAATTTTAAGTGAGTGCAACAATTCATAATTAAATACAAATATACACATAACTATGACATACACACACTAAACATAAATATGACATACAGATTCAGTCACGATAGCTGAGTGGTTAGGTGATCGGAATTCGAATCATGATACCCGAGTCCGACCCGGGTTGTAGGCTCTTACGCACGCAACGGCGACAGGCTCACCACCCGCCACGTTATACCAACACAAGGCTTGTAATGTAAGGGAGGTCGAAAAATTTAATTTTTTTGACTATTTACCCTAGTATTTGAGGCGAAAGAGTATAATGATCGCGTCAATTGGCGATCTGTCCTCTTAGGCTACCCTGTCAGGAATTATTCTTGAAGATATAATGATAATTCTATTAAAGAGAGTTGCAAAAACTACGGGTTGTATTAGACGGTAACCGCGACAAGAAGACCGTTAGGTGGATTTTCAAACACTTAAAAAAATACAGTCACTTTGTAAAATTTTAACACACAAACACATTTTTTAGACTTCACGCATATCCTCATACTTGGGTTAGCAGAGCTTTAGACAATAAGTACTTTCGACCCATTTTTCTGCGCAAATTTGGCATGACGTGTCAGCTGGTATGCCAATCACTGTCAATTTCCAAGCTAACAGTACAATATATTTACATACATAAGCAAATACATATAAACGTCCATAGTTATGTAAGGATCGTGCCACTTGGCGATTTGGTCTCTCTGGCTATCCTTTCAAGGACTGTGCGTAGATAAATAATAATAATAATAACGTCTACGACTCGAGTACAAATTTTCATATTCATCACACAAATTTTTGCCCCTGGCGAGATTTAAACACGCAACTTTTAGCTTCATATGTCACGATAGCCGAGTGGTTAGGTGATCGGAATTCGAGCCACGAAACCCGTGTTCGATCCCCAAGACTCGTACCCATGGGTTTTTTTTAAACTTATGTACGATCAATATCACTGGCTTGGACAAAAATGCAGCGACAGGGTCACCCCCTGTCGCGTTGCCCCAAAAAATGTCTTCGGTGGAAGGTGGGTCGAAAAGACTTAATTAAACCTCTGTCTACCCCTGTATTGGGAATAGCGTGAAGATATACAAAGTTAGTTTAGTTTAGTTTCAAAGCCCGGGTTTTACTAACTCGACTATCGGGTCCTCAAACAATTATAATAAAATTTCAAATCGAATGCCATTACACTTGTTTACCTTAAACACTACGTTGTCGTACATCATTAACATTTGTCATTTAATTCATAAAACTTTCCACGGGTGCGCGTCTCGACCCGAATAACCTTATGCATTACTTGATGCATCTTAATTAGTGAATTACAATCGCTTGCATCAACATGTTTATTCGATATTTAAACAAAACCTACATATTAATTATTTCCATTTAAAAATATACTTTTCCGGCCTTTTTCATTTACAGATAAGTATTTGTGTAGATATTATATGTATATTTATGTTAAATATATATTTTGTCGACCTCCATAGACGAGTGGCGAAGTCCCGGGTTCGATTCCCGGTTGGGTCAATGTAGAAAAAACACTTTTTCTACATTTTCTCGGTCTGGATGTTTGTGATGCCTTCGTTGTTTCTGATTCCCGTACCTCAAGTGCTTTAGTATCTTACATTGGGATCGGAGCAATATATGTGACGTTGTTCCTATCTATGTATTATTTATTTATTTTTATATTATTGTTATTTTAGGATTGATTATGTAAATATTTTTGTATGTGCGATATTTTGTTTAAACGCTCGCACTGTTCAATCAATCTCTATTTAGCCTGATGGTTGACAGGATAGATATGAGTCTCGCGTAAAGTCTACCATATACCACTTTGTGTATTAATGCTTAAATAAGCAGTAGCAGCTTGTATATTTTCTTACAGGTAGCTTACCTCCAATGCCACATCATAAACAAAGTATTTCTTCAAAGTAAACCTAATTTTCTTCATAATAAATATACCGAGTGGTAAAGGCGTAAGAATATTACAACTTCCGTTCTTCCCGAGGATGTCTTCAGAGGCGACTAAGGGAAACAGCCTAAAATATCGTTATGGAAACCGATAAATGGCGGGATAACCATCTCTAAAAATATCAGACCAAAAGATAACTGAAGATGGGTAACAGCGCCTGAGGTGCGATTGATCTGGTATTGCGATCGTCCATCCTCTTGCCAAGCGTGGCGGATAGCGTAGTGGATTTTAACAGGCCGATAAATTTGCATGTATGTAAACATAATTGCTGAAGAGTTCTGTCCGATATACCAATGTGTATGCCTGAGTAATGAAAAAATAAAATAAAATAAATAAACTATTTTTTTATTTTATTACGACACACAAAACTGTATAATACAAGTCATGATGAAATTAACATTTGACATGTACTAACGGTCACAGTCTAAGCTTTGGGTGTATAGTATAAATTAAGAGACGGTGATGTTCTCTTTGCACATATAACTAACACAAAAAAGATTTTATTGAAAATTTACTTTTATTTTTTTTTATTTTTATATATTACAAAAACACAAACAGCAAAAATTTCCACAAGCTTTGCGAACATTTTTTCATATTCTTTATGTCACATTTCATATATACATACATACATTTATATTAACCATTACAGCTTAATATCCTTAATATCCTGTGTAAGTACACCAAAAGTATTCTCCAGGAGTAAATTCAGGATCCACCAGTTAATCCAACCGACGCGTTCTACACGAGACGCAGTTTCCCAATAATGGGGTAAATATAAGTTTGAACTGTGGTAGTTTTAAGTAAGAAATTATTTTGAAAGTAACATATAATCCTGGAGTTCATTTCTTTGTTCTTTATCCACGGAACATCAGCGTAATAAATTAATATTTGTCAAAACAAAATTGAAAAAATTTCATACAAAGATTGTCTTTCAATATGTTTTATATAAAAATAAAATATATTAGTTTTCACGCCATTACCAATACAGCGGTAGACAGAGGTCTAAACAATTAAATCGTTTCGACCCACCTTCCACCGAAGATATTTTTGGGTGACTACGTGACAGGTGGTGAGCCCGTCGCCGTCTTAATGCATGGTGCAAACGATGCAAATCATAAGTTTTTTGAAAAAAATTGGTACGATACTTGTGGATAGAACTCGGGTCCCTTGCCTCGAATTCTGATCACCCAACCACTCGGATATCGTGATTTCTTGTTTTTTAAGTTTCGATATTTGATTTATGCATTTTTATTCATAACTTGCTGCGCTTCGCCTTCGCCTTGTTTTTTATAACTGAAGAAAAAATTAAAGAAGAAAATCATAAATCAACTGACAAATTAGTCACAACTAAATTAGAACAACTGATAGATAACCGTGAAAATCCTATCGTTTCTGCCGAGTTTAAAAAAGGCTTTCCAGTGACAGTTATCGTGAAATTTTCTTTTTAACAAATAACTTTGGATATTACAAACAAACATTCATAAATAAAGCTCTGTGATAGTCTTATCTCTCGTTGTAGGATTTGCCGTAATCGCTACGTTCGGAAAGCGATTGGCGATTCATATTTTTTCTGGTACTTTTCAAGATGTTTAACCAGTCATCTGTCGGTAGCCATTGATATTTTCAAGACTTTTCTCCACTGTTTACGTTATATTTTTCACACTCCCGAGAAGAAAAAAGTTTTCATATTCATAAAGATAGCAAAGAGTATGTGATCACTACGTTTTATGCAGCCGATACCTAAGCACAAACCTTTCAAAATTATTAGTAGAGATATAAAATGTGGAATCCATGAAAATGTTTTGGTCAGATGGACAGATTTATTAAACTAACGAGTGAAGTTACTGTTATAGCTTGTTAGAACTGAGTTTGTTTGCTATAGAGTTACTCAAATGAAATGAACAAACTATTGATTTTCAAAACTAACTTATAACATTGTGGCTTATGCAAACTGGAGTTTTTTTTTTTTCAATATATGCAGATGCAATTTTTCGAAGCCTGTCCCTAGAGATTTTGCTACAAGTATTTGGTAGTACTGACTTTAAGTCACCGACTCACACGTACACTCGCTTATGTTGTTAATTGTAATTCTTTACTTCAGTCAAATTCGATAGATTAAGTAAATATATCCCAACCGATTTCGGCCACAGCGACTTTGGATCTATGACTATTGTGAGTGACCTCTGTCTATGATCTCTCTCTCTTCTGGAGCTTATGGCAATTTTTATAATATAGAATTACTACAAATATATCAACATGCCAATTACAAGCTTCCACATATATATTGAAAACATCTATACGTATAAATAAAATTGGAGTGTCTGTTTTTAATATTGAAATAACTGGTTTTTACTACATGTATATGAATATATGGCGTACATGCACCAATTTTTTTTTTTATCATTTTTTGTCTCCCTGTCTGTCTGTTTGTTCCGGATAATCTCTGAGACGGTTGGACCGATTTTAACAGGACTTTCACTGACAGATAGCTAATGTTATAAGGAGTTAGATAGGTTACTTTTATTTTTGAAACATAATTATGGTTCCCAGTTAAGTGTTAAACTGCGGGCAAAGCCGCGGGAGGCAGCTAGTTCCGAATAAGATTGACTCGCAACACAAACGTTGTCTATAAAATCTTTAATGATAATTTTAAACTGGTAGTGCTGTTACAAACTAGATCTATACTATCGTTGTTTTGTAAAAGATTATTGAAAGATTCCATAGATTTGGGTATAAACAGTGGTAAAAGCAATGGGTCTAAACAAAATTGAGTTACTGAAAAAATAGTCCTGTAGTCCGAATGTAAGGAATAGTGCTTCCTTAGTAGTTAGTGCTTCCTTAGTTAGTCATTAATTGGAATGTGGAATAATGTTTTTCTCCGCTGTTTCCGGGCAGGAATGTTGAGCGATATATTTTCAATTTTGTTTTGAGCAATTTTCATCAATAAACATATACTCGAGAGCAATAATTCCGGGTCACCTAAAGAAACCTATAAATCTTGGAAACTAAGAATGCTAGCTTAATGAAATAAACGTTGTTTAATCGATAATATAATACCTCATAACTGAAAATAATAAAATTTATAAGTCCATACATATTATTTATTAAAAATTACATAAAGAAAAAAACTGTAGATCGTGCCTTAAAACAAAAATAGGAAACATGTCATTTTTGTACAACAATATGATTTTCTTGAATTTTACTACTTTGTATATCCTCATGCTTCAATTACTGCGTTTACTTGATTTGGCATTATGTCCACCAAGTTTCTTATACGATTTTGGTAAATTCTTTTTTAATTCGTTATATTAAAAATTCCTTTCGACCCACCTCCCACCGAAGACATTTTTTTGGAACAACGTGACCGATGGCGGGCCCTTCGCCATATTTATGACCAAGCTATCGATATAATTCGTAGTTCAGTTTATGAAAAAAACCCTTTGGTATCAGCCAGCCAATCGGGGATCGAACTTGGATCTCTTGACTCTGAATCTCGATCACCATTCCGCTATCATGGCTATACATTCTATCATATTATATCTATTCAATAATTTCAGAGAAGATTGGCTTTCTTTGTGGTATTAGTAATAATATACCACCGTAAGAGGCAAGGAAGCAGTAGAGAATAGTCCTACAAACGATCAAAGCATATTCTAAAATGGAATGATGCGAGGGAAAGAATAATAAATATCAAAGATTCTAGTAAACATATCAGAATATTTTGCGAGGCACCAAACTTTGCCGAGATAATATTTTTGTTTACGATTATTCTCGAGCATGAATGACGCAGGCTAATTAGTAAAATTTCCATGAAGCTGTTATATTAAATATGTACGAGATAGCCGATTGGTTGGGATATCTGAATTTGAATGTGGAGACTCGAGTTCTATCCGCAGAAGCAAGGTGATACGTAAGTATCACATTGCTTCTACGGATTTGTTTGATGTTGTTGTTGGATTGATGTTGTCCCTATACGTGTATATGTATAGGGACAACATAACATATCAACATATACAACACACGTCGTTGGTCTGATTCCAAAGGAAATAGCTCTAGAACTTGTGTTTTGGAATTCGAAACAACGAAAGGTACCACAAGCACCTAAACCCGATACAAGAAAGAAAAAGACTTTTTCTAGACTGGCTTGTTTCGGAGCTGGAGACACCATGAAACCATGGTAACAAATGCTGTTTCCAAGACTTATTTTCTATAAAAAGATACTTACTCTTTAAAGGGGTACCCACGGAGTTTCTTTCGCCTGTTTCTTCTCCGTTAAAGGAACCTCATTACGAAGCGGTGGTAGATAAAAAAATTACAATCGATGGATGTAATGTATGTTACTTATATCGATTTGATTCTATTAATTTACGCATAGTCGTACAGGCTCGCCAACTGCCATTTTATCTCAAATAAACTCTCGTGGAAGCTGAGTGGCTGGTGGGGGAACTCAATCAGAAGTTCAATCCCCAGAAGCAAGGCATTACACATTAGTTTCGAAAAACTCATTGTCGTACCAGGGTAGGGTTTGTACCGTTGGCATAGACTAAGTCTATGACGACGACAAGCTCACGAAATGCCAACTTATCTCAAATATGCTCTTGAATGTGGCTTTAAAAATGGTTATAATCTAAATAATATAATCTAATAAATAAAATATAAATATCTTCTAGTCTAGACAATTAAGTCCCTTCGATCCGAATTCCTCCGAAGATATTTTCGGGACAACGTGACAGGTGGTGAGCCCGTCGCCGTTTTTATGTCCAAACCAACGATATAACTCGTACGTAAGTTTTTGAAAAACCCCTTGGTACGAGCCTGCCACCTGGGGATCGAACTCGGTTTTCTTGACTCGAAATTCCGACCACCCAACCACTCGGCTATCGTGACTTTGACAGTGATATAAACTAATCTAAATAAATAATATATAATCTATATAACCGTAAACAAGCATAGAAACGTATTGCGAAGCCGTCACAGAGACTTGACCTTTTTTGTATATTTATATGTAAAATTATCTGAACAATGAGAGATTCACTGTGACAGAGACCGCGCCCGCTTTCTAGGTGTTTCGACAAAGGAATCAAGTTACTGGCTACATGCTTTACCATCAAGTAACCTTGGTACATTACTAGATAACGAAAGTTTACGTATAGCTGTAGGAATACGATTGGGAGCATCGATTTGTCAACCACATCGATGTCCTTGTGGCAGCGACGTCGACGAGTTAGCCCTCCACGGACTTTCATGCCAAAAAAGTGCCGGCAGACTGTCTCGTCACGGTTCCTTGAATGAGGTCATCCGAAGGGTTTGTTTCCATAAATATTCCATCGGTTTTAGAGCCTTGTGGAATATTTAGGAGGATGGTAAGAGACCCGACGGCTTGACTTTAGTCCCTTGGGAGAGAGGCAAAGCTCTTGTGTGGGACGCAACTTGCGTCGATACATTAGCGGCCTCTCATATCAAGGGTACTTCGATAAGGGCCGGGGCGGCATCAGAGGCAGCTGAATCGGGTAAATGGCGTAAATATGAGTCTTTGAAAGGAGACTATATATTTGTTCCATTTGCCGTAGAGACAATCGGTCCGTGGGGTCCCCGCGCGATGCAGTTTCTAAAGGAATTGTATCCGCGACTTATCGTTGCCGCTGGTGACAAGAGGGCTGGTTCTTTTCTCGCTCAACGGTTAAGTCTAACCATTCAACGTGGAAATGCAGCCAGCGTTCTTGGTACCATGCCACGAGGAGTAGGGCTCTACGATTATAATAGTTTTTAGTTAATAAGTATTGTAAATATTAACATAATTTTTTCTGTAAATCAAAGATCAAGTTTCTTTACATTGATAAGAATAATATCTTTATTTGCTAGAATATTAATATCCTTAAAGTTAATTTAGTTCACATATTTCAGTGAACACTGCATGCGAATGTGTAATTAAAAAACATTTAATGCTTTTAAAATTAGGAGAAGCAATTAAATGCTTATGGAAATTTTGAAGTATATTTATGAAATGATATAAAATGAAAATATAAATCATTTCTTTTTTAAATATGTTATATTAATATTACGATATTATTATATTATGTTAATATTACGAGTAATTTTTAAGTACTAAATACTGAAAAACGTTTAGAGCGTCAATAACGTTTTTCACCATTTTTCAGAGAAAACTTTATACAATCAAGGCTTATTTATAAAATATTAAATTTATTGTCACTTTAGCTGTAAATTAGAAGAATAATAATGCAAATTGTGCTCCATTGTTTTAATCTTTCTCAACTATTAAAAATATTTGAAAGATTTGCACAAGAGGGGTATTTACACTATAGACTTTGTTTTTTTAAAAAATATATTTTCCCGCCATTTCCAATACAAGAGAAGACAGAGGTCAAGACAATTAAGTCCTTTCGTGGGTCGATAGGACTTAATTCTTCCCTTCTCCTTCTTTCCACCGGAAACATTTTTGGGACAACTTGACAGTTGATGAGTTAGTCGCCATCTTTATGTCCAATTCAACGATATAAATCGTAAATAAGTTTTGAAAAAAAAAAAACATTGGTACGAGCCTGCCACCATGTGTCCTGGCTCAATACCCGATAACCCAAAAGTTCGGCAATTGTTCACTGTATCCACACGACTCTTGGGTGGAGGAGTCTACCATATTAAATAATACTATGGTAATAACCCAGACGTCTCCTAGGCAGAGGAGCCGACCATGATAAAATTTTTGTCATGCTACTATCTTTCGAAAGAAACAGGAATGAGACCATACATAATACTACCGTCTTTAAAAAAACCCAAAGACAGAGTAGGAGTGTGGTATTGACCCAGTCGATTCCTAGGTAGAGAAAGAGTCTAGTACATCAAAAATTTGTTACTACATCTAGTCACTAACGATCTCCAGTAGGTACTACCCTCCGATGTATTACTGTAAACCGTCATTCAGCCTCAGTATCTTATCTTGAAGAACAGTCAGTAGTTTCCTACCTCTGTTTTATTGGTCGTCGTTAGTTATCAAGATAAGTTATCTCTAAAGGGCCAATTAAATTTGAAAACAAAGGTAACATAATAAGGCGCCAAGGCACACGGCGGCGATGGTACGAAGCGCGGTAGGGAACGGATGGGGAAGGTGCGCAGGATACATCGAGGTAATAATATTGCGTAGGCGCAGCCTTTGTTACTAAATGGATTTAGATGACAGTACTATAAAGAATTGACTGACTAGAATTTGTTTTTAATTTTGAATTTTGAAATGATAATTTAGTTAAGAATTAAATATTTTCATTTAATTAATTAATTTATGTATGTCTCAATTATGAAAATAATTTAGTTTTAATAACAACCTGTAACATATTTTACAATTTTGTAGTTGAAATAATATTTTAACAGTTTTTTATGACATGATATCAGTATTATTTTTTAGTAATATTATTTTATTAACGATTTCACACTGTTTCTTCACAAAAAAAACTGTTTATTTTCTAAATATTAAATTAATTTATAAATTATATTAAGAGTCCAGATAAAGAGTTTTATAAAAGCTTTAAACTTAATTTTTTTTAATTAAATGTATTGATTTACATGTCTTAACTTCCAACTTTCAATCGTCCAAGCTATACCTCAAATAATTTTTTCTTGTGAATTAATTTATGATTACAAATACCACGCAAGTATTTCAACAGTTTTATCAAAACGATTTGCTTAATCCTATTTTTAACTGATCAATATTGTAGCATAGATTGGTCATCAAACATTGGGTATCAAATTATATGGTTCTCACATTCGCTCTTTTTAAATTATACCCAAACCCGATTTCTTTCCATACATTTGTAAAGTTTTCATAGCTATTCCTTCTTGTATTTCCGGTTTTAATTTAGGTACGCGGTACGTTGTAGTTTAAGAACATCCGCTGAACTCTTTTTTAATAGAGCTATTGCTTACTTAAATTGGTTTCAAAAGTATGAAGCCAGGTGGAAATATTCAAAACGAAATTCAATGCAGCGAGGCATGCATCATACATACATACATACATACACAATGGCCTGTAATAATCCACTGCTGGACATAGGCCTCTCCCGAGGGCTTGCTATAATCACCACGCTCGGCAAACGGATTGGCGATCACAGTACCAGACATCTTGCACCCTAGACATCATAGGTCTCAGCGTCGGCGTTCTGCTATTTTTTAGAGATAGTTATCCAGTCGTCTGTCGGTAGCCAGGAAGAAGAAAGGAGTTGATTGTTAAGCCGATAGCACCTCGGCCAATGCACGGATCCCCTAGTAACAATTAAGAACCTTAGCACAAAAAAGCCTACTCCATACTTCTGTGATCACCGCTCTGCGCTTCAATCTCCTCACTTTATTGCCCTTATTTCACCCAATGGTAGACACAATGAAGTGTGTTTATAGCTAATGATACTTAGGTGTGTATTTTAACACAAAACCCGAACCTACAAAAGGTGAGCGTAAAAAATACGCTACAGGATATTATAAGCATTCGACCGCGCGCTAAAGGGAACCCCAACAGTATATACCTTATCGCGACCCATTAAAATTGTTTTTGTAATAACAGGTCATTTTATAGTGCTAACCGAACTACGCGCCGAAGTCCTCTTTGGTGGCGCCTATTTTTTTTTTCTTAAATATTTTTTCTTTACATATTAAACCGAGTTGCCAGTAATAAAATGGCAACAGTAAGAAGTTTAACAGCCACTTTCGGCGAGAATCTTCGACGCTATAATGGCTTGCGTACGTGGGAATATTCCGTGGCATTCCCGGATTTCAATTTTAGAACAGTTTGTATACTTTGGCCGTGGTATAGTAACGCTGAAGCGTATAGTGCATCATTATTTTATTATAATATTGTTATTATTATTTTCAGATTTCGAAACTGAACGAATGAGTGACGACCGGATGGCAATGAAAATATACAGTGCGAAACTTAATAATAAAATGAGTCAAGGTTGACCGAGTGAAGTCACGAATGCCCAGCGGTTGGGTGATTCGTGTCAAGGGACCCGAGATCGATCTCCAGGTGGTGGGATCGTACCAATGATTGTTTTTTCAAAACTTATACACGACACCGACGAGATGATGAATATATACATCAAACCTTCATTTATTTATTTAGCTTGATAAAGAAGACGCGACAATTCCCTGCATTCATTTATAAATATGAGTTTTTAAATTCTAATGCTGCTTTTTTAAATTATACTAGCAGGCCCAGCAGACGTAGCCATGTCTTGGAATCAATACAAAATGTGTGATAAATACTATTGTATCTTCGGCACGACAGAAATACACACGTTTGAAAATAAAATACATAGTTTTGAATTTCATTGTGAGCAACAACTTGATACGCAAATAATATTAATAAGTATATTTGTATATTTATATTTCACTTAATAAAGGCTTAAAAAATCACGATAGCCGAGTGGTTGGGTGATCGGTATTAGAGTCATCAGACCCGAGTTCGATTTCCAAGGCTCGTACCAATGGATTTTTCCTGGTATGATCTATATCATTGGCTTAGACATAACGACGGCGACGGGCTCACCTGTCACGATGTCCCAAAAAATGTCTTCAGTGGAAGATGGGTCGAAGATACTTATTTGTCGAGACCTCTGTCTAACCCTGTATTGCGAATGGCGTGAAGATATTTCTTACTGATTAAATGTCTCCTTGAGTCTAATTTTCTCGATATTTTACAAATTGTCTTCTACGAGATTTTTCTTACTCATCATAATTCTTATGCCGTTACCACTAACAGGTTTCCGTATTAAAACAATTTTGAATTATTTGTCTACTGCTGTATGCAGTAAATGTAAATTAGATGTAACTTCCTTATTTTAACTCTTTATATCTGTATACATGGGTTGATTATTTTCGACTAGATGAGAAACATTTGGTCGTAGCGTTATCTGACTTCAGACAATTAAATATAATAATTTAAACAGTTATCTGTTTAATTAGACATGTATTATACTTAATTTACACAGGAGCCTGCGGAGTCTGACGATATAATTGTTTTTTAGACCATTATACCTTATCTAGAAATACGAGTATTAACATTTTAGAGTTAATTACATTGAGAACATTAAAAATAATCATATTGTTATTAAATATGCGGACAGACAAAGGAATTAACAGACTAAAGGAAATAAAATCATTTGTAATAAGACTGAAGCTTCGCCTTACAATATAAATCAAGATACAATTCCGTGTAATGAAAACCGAAGCAAAAAATACAGTAAAATGGAATTAGGGGAAACAAGACAAACTTCAGCGTTGACTTACATTTTCTAGTCACGCGATGGAAATGACATTCGAAACTAATGTCACTGGGAATTTAGCATACTTATGAGCGTAAACAGAAATTATTGTATAGTTCAAAGACAAGGAGAACATTTATCAAAAAGTTTTCATAGACATTTTTTTACATTCTTCATTCGTTCTTTGTACGATTTTTAAAACGTATCGCGTTAAATACACTTATGTATGTACTAACTTTGAAAATATTTATTAAAAAAAACAAGAAAACAATCAACAAACCGCTACCGAAGATAATTTAAACAAATCAGTTGAAGACATTGATACATACAGAACTAAACTACTTTCAGGTTCCAATTTTATAACAGTCACGAGGGCCGAATGGTTGGTCGATTGGATTCGAGTTAAGAGACCTGAGTTTGATTCCTAAGGCCCGTACCAATGGCTTTTCAAAACTTATGAACTATTTATATCTTTGGCTTGGACATAAAGACGGTGGTGGGCTCACCACATGTCACTTTGTCCCAAATAAACTTCGTGAAAGATTAGTCGAGAATTTTTAATTGTTTAGACTTCTGTTTACCCCTGTAATAGGAAGTACGTGATAATCTGTATTAATATATGTATATATTAATGCAATTATGAAGGAGATGCTAAAATTTTTAAAAAATCTGCTAGGTCACTTAATTAATGTTAAATAAAATAAACATCTTTCGCAATTCCCAATACAGGGGTAGACAGAGGTGTAGATAATTAAGTCCTTTCGACCCACCCTCCACCGAAGATATTTTTGGGATTTCGTGGACATATATCGTACATAAGTTTTTTAAAAAAAAAAAACCTTTGGTACGAGCCTGCTACCTGGGAATCGAACTCGGGTCTCTTGACTCGAATTCCGTTGACCCAAGCACTCGGCTATCGTGAATATCATTATTTTATTATAATTTTTAATACTTTATTATTAACCTGATTAGTGTGAAATTACTTAAAAAAGTAGTTCTAAACCTGTCACTTCCGTTAATCTCAAAATTCAAATACAAGTAACTACACTATCTCCTAACTCACATACGGCCGTGTATACGAACAAATGACAAAGTAGCATTTTAAGATTAACTCCGTCAGTTTAAGATAAAACAATGTGTCTTCGGATACTTTCCGGAGCCTTTGTAAAATAATGAAAACAAAAGATAAAGCCATTTTTAACAGACACCAAAAAAAGGAAGTTCTCAATACGGTTGTATGATCTTTTAAAAAACTTAACAGGTATCTAGTTCAAAATTTGATTTATTTTCAATTAGTGTCCGTCATTTTTGAGATTATTTTATATTATGATTAATTATTGAAATTACATAAAAAAACACTTCACGCCTTTCTCAATACTTTGGCAGACTATTACTATTGAGTAGACAATTTAGTATTTTCAGCCCACTTTGTGTCTTAAAGAACTTAATTGTCTACACCCTTGTCTATCCCCGTATTGTGAACAGCGTGAAGATATTTATGATTACCCCACCCTCTCCGGCTAACGATTGAGTTGACGTTGCAAGTTGTATTGAACGTACTGGACGAGGAGTTCGAAACTAATTCCTGTATAGAACTTATCGACAACAAGGTTTATTAAAAGTTTGTTTCACTTGGCGAGCTCAATATTCTTATTTTATCATTTACAGCGAAAATACGTGATGAAATTTGAAGCAGAACTAAAAATGGTATTTAATGTTTTGTTTATGTTTATCATTATGAGAGGGTCACGATAGCCGAGTGGTTGAGTGAACGGAATTCTAGTCGAGTGGCACGAGTTCGATATACAGGTGATGTTATCCAAAACTTATGTACGATTTATATGATGATATTACTTGGACGTTACGTAAGACAGGGACACATGTATCGCGTTGTTACAAAAAAAGTCTCACGCGAAAGGTAGGTCGAGAGGACTCAATTGTCTGAAACTCTGTCTACCACATTATTGGGAGTAGCGAGAGGATATTTTTTAATTATCATGATTCGGATATAAGTCACGATAGCCGAGTAGTAGTGTGGTCGGAATTTCGAGTCGAGAGATTCGAGTTCCATCCCAAGTTTGCAGGCTCGTACCAATGAGTTTTTCGTAAACTTATGTACGAATTACATCGTTGGCTTGGACATAAAGATGGCGACGGGCTCACCGCCTGTCACGTTGTCCCGAAAATATCTTCGGTGGAAGGTGGGTCGAAAGGACTTAATTGTCTAGACTAGACCTCTGTCTACCTTTGTATTGGGAATTGCGTGAAGATATATTTATTTTATATATTTCTATATTATATTTGATTCGGGCCTGTTAGAGTCTACTGTAGGACATAGGCCTTTCCCTTACCGGAGGGTTTACCACAATCGCCACGCTTGGCAAGCGGATTAGCGATCGTAGTTCTAAAGTACTCGCAACTCAGACGTTGCTGCCCGTTTTACTGAATTTTGCTCCATTTTTTTTTTTTTGGAGATGGTAATCCTGGCATCTATGATAGTCAACTATACATTCTGGGCTTGTTCCTTAGTCGCCTCTTACGACAAGCATGGGGAGATAGTTACGTATTTTTTTGTTATAAAATATCATATGAAATGTAAATGACTTGTCGCCTTGAGTACCATATTCCTAACGAATACAGATTATATTGGAATCATATCGAAAAATAAATACTAAGTACTGTATATGTATCTAGAACTGCGATATTCAGTCGCAATTATAAATATTTTATTATTAATTAATTGTGTGAAGATATTTTTTTAATTATAAATAACTAACACACTTGTGTTATGCAATCGAAAATAATGGAGGTATCAGAAACACAGACCAAACCTTGAGACAAGGTAAAAAAGTGGTTTTCTATGACCCGCAAGGGAGCACGCCATTCCCAAAACAGGGGTAGACAGAAATCCAGTCTAGATAATTAAGTATATTTGCGTGAAGTATTTGTAATGTTAATACAAAGGGTGAGCTGTACGCAATTTCGTACGACCGAAGTATTTTGCGGAGACGAAAATAGGAAAATATTAAAATGAATAAAACATCTCTTCACACAATTCCCAATACAGAGGTAGACAGAGGTGTAGTCTAGACAATTAAGTCCCTTCGACCTACCTTTCAACGAAGATGTTTTCGGGACAACGTGACAGGTGGTGAGCCCGTCGCCGTCTTTATGTCCAAGCCCACGATATATTCGTACATAAGTTTTTGATTGGTACACGCCGGCCACCTGGGGATCGAACTACTGTTCTGATTCGAAATTCCGATCACCCAATCACTCGGCCTATCGTGACTTTATCAGACTTTATTAACACTAATCCTTGGACTAATCGGAGGTCGACAAATCTTATGTCAAAATCTTCATACGTTAGAGGCCAACATCCTGCTAGACGTTTATAGGCCGGGTATGCATGTGAGCAGTAAGGGAGAAGAGCCGAGGATCTTGATTAAAGGGCGCGATGCAAACATAACACAGTCGCACCATTAGTGAGGGAGTAGATGTCACGACTCTCCGGTTCGATCTGCCTTTATTATTTATTCCGTCCTGAGACACCTCTCCGCCGTCGCTTTCAGCACAAACAAATGAACGTTCATGCATTCAGTATAAATAGTCAAGCGAGATTCCGCTACATGGTATACACCATATTTGATTTGATGCTGCTTAGCCACTTCCAACTAATGTAGGTTCTAATTAATACTTTGATTCTTGTTATTTAATTGTTTACTGTATACGTTACTTTTAATTATACGTTATTTTGTGTGTCAGAACGAAAATATTTTTAAAATGAATTTATTTCTAATTTTTTTTATTTTATTTAATTTCTAAATTGAATATATCAAACGCTTATTTCGTTATTGTTTTTTAATTTTTTTTAAACTGTCATAAATTTGTGATGTAATAAATTAATGCAACTAATTATTTTATCTATGCATACATACAAAATGTTAAAGTCGCCATCGCTTGCATCGCCATGCTTGGCAGGCGGATAGGTGATCGCAGTAGCAGACCATCGCACCTGAGACGCTGCTGCCCATCTTGGTCTGATTATTTGTTACCTATGCAGGTCTGATATTTGTAGAGATGGTTATCCCGCCATCTATCGGTTGCCATAACGTTATTTAATGCTGTTTCCCTTAGTCGCCACTTACGACACCCACGGGAAGAAAGGGAGTGGTAATATTCTTACACTTATTTCGTTAATTATTTTATTAATTAATATTGTATTTTATAATTTTTTAAAACTGACAAATTTATAATGACATTAATTTATGTAATTAATTATTTGATCTATACTAATTAAAAATACTGAAGATTTTTTTTGTATCACAGTCGTAATGTCGGGAATTAACAATAGGATTTTAAAATCTTTTGGCAGTTAATAGAATAATACTAGATAAGTTAAACTTGCATCACCCTACCTTTGATCATGGGAAGGGAGCAGAAGAAGAAGAAGAGTCAACATGAAACAACATTGCCAACGAGAGACATTAACTAAAATATATTTTACATAAAAAACCAACGATTGGTTTGAAAACGTGAAGGATCGAATTGTTTGGAAGCAAATGGGGAAGACCTTTGCCCAGCAGTGGGACAGTATAGGTTAAAGAAAATAATTATATACATTTAACGTCTTGTAAAAGTTCACTACGGAACACAAGCCTCTCCCTGAAGGGAAGTCTTGCCATTATCGTGCTTGGCAAACTGATTGTCAATCGCAGTCCTTACACTGTCCGTTCCTGGTCTTATGTACACTTCTCTTAAACCTCTTTTTCAGGAATAATGAATAAAGGCTTACAGCTTAATCTGGGCTACAGGAAGGATGTTTTTGATGTCGAAGTCTATTCTTCGTATAGCAACCTTGCTCAGTGTTGTCCACAAGCATTAAATCGCTTTTCAGAAGATAAAGTGCATTTTATTAGCTAAAAAATTACGTAGTTGTACATCATTCATTGCAAATCTCAATAATCTATAGTTTTCTTGCATGTAATTTTGTTTTATTTTATTTTATATATAAATTTGGTAATCACATAGCGTTATTACTTAGTGATAACTAAGTAATCATATAACTGTCTTGATATGTATATACGAAAATTAACCATTTAGGAATATCTACCTTGTTTCTAGTTGCAAATACATAACGAGTGCGCGCGTTATTTTATTACTGAACGTGTGTGATTGTGCAAAAAAAAAATTTTTTTATTATCTTAAAAAAACTCTGAGCATGCAAAATTAATTAAATGAAGTAAAAACCTTTGCATGGAAGCAAAGGTTTTTACTTCATTTAATTAATTTTTGCTGTCTATTATTTAGAACATTCCAATTTCTGTCTAAATTTTTCTTGACGATCGTTTAAGTTAAAAACTTTGCCTCAAAAAATATGCAATAAGTAAAACTAAGAGAGAAGATAATGAAAATTTCTTATCTTTTTTTTTATAAGCCGCGCCACTTCACGACACAATGCCGCCTAAACTGTTAATTTACATCCGAATCGGATGAACAAAAAGTTCCATCGGCGAGATGCGCGCGCGCACCTAAAGCCTAGCCCGTCCGCGGCCGCGCGCCGACGCAAAAAGGACAAATCATTAGAAGGCGCCACACGAGACCCCATTTAAAAGTATGAGAATATTTTCACAAAAAGCGCACACATTCTACTCCCGGCACATTCATTTTATGAGAACAATGAGTGATTTTTGTATTTCCCTTTAATTCTATGTCGATATTATCCGATGCAGCGTGGAGGCGAGCCTCTGCGGTTGTCGCTTCGGGCCCGTCTTCGACTTTTTGCTATAGGCGAAGCGCGGGCGTTAGCAAAGTGCAGTGGTTTTATTCTCGAGGAGGTGCTGCCCCCTCCCCTCTCCCCTCCCCCCTCGCTGGTCTCGCCCGTCCTGTCGCCGGCGCCTCGTTTCACGCTCGCGCCTCGAAACCGACCAGCCCTGCAACCTTCAAACATATAAGCTGTTGACGTAACTAAGCATTAAGGTCTGTTACCTTAACCTATGTGAGCTATGAGATCTTTTATTATACATTGATATATTGAGAAATCTTATTTTAAATATTATTTTTATAGAGCTCTGTACATTAAGTTCACGATCACTTGTCACCGAACCTCATTTCGGACATCGTGACAGATGGTTGGGCTAAGAAGTTTTAAATGTATACTTAATTAAATGAGTATTAAATTATAACAGATCTCTATTGAGTAAAGCTTTGTATAGTTCACTCTTGAAGCGATAGTAATATGTTCCAATCGGGCGACTCGTTCTTTTTTTATCAATCGTTTATTTCTAACAGATCTATGACGGGCATTCAACATGTCGATGTGTCGGTATAATGGTGCGGAGACAATGGACATCAAGACTTGTTTATTGAGCGGATGGAGTTGTTTTGAAGTAGATTGTGTGCAGGAGCGGAGGCGGCGTCGGTTTCTAGGTAGCCAATGGTAGCGGTGGACACGGTGGGAGGACCGAGTAATCATACGTTAAGAGCCCGCGAGATGCTGTGAAGATTCAATACGAAGCAACCGCACGGTTCATTATAAATATTACTCGGTGACTTTTATTTTTGATACGCTTCGAAACTGTATGCTTAATTTACTTAGCGTACTACCCGTAGCAACTCATAATTGAGACATTGATGGTTTCTTTTCACGTTGCTCGTTAGATTAGCGATTTAGTGCATTTCGAATGTCGAATCAAATCCAATAATTAGAGTAGTGTTAGGTTGGTGTTTGTTTATATTGTAGAAAATTTCTATTTGATTTTTACATAATCTATCTACACGTTTTCTATTTCTTTAAAAAAAAAACTTAATATGTTTGTATGAAGTATAAAACTAATTATGATGAATTTTTATTGAATTTTAAAGCATCATGATGGACTTTGTTATTAAATTAAAAATATCTAAATGTATATAGTTTTTTTAATATCTCATTACGTTATTAACAAACCAAACTTTACAATTATAAATGCGTAAGTTTGTATGCATGGATGTATGTTTGTTATCCAATCACGTCAGAAAGACTGTGACCTAAATTACACATGGATCTCTATGTGTAATTTAGGTCACAGTTTACAGTCCAGACTATGTATCTACCTGTAATGTTATACATAGTTTACAGTCTGAAAACTATAACCTTCTATGCACTATAGCCCATAAGCATAAACGGTACGGTTCGCGTGAGATAGATCTAAAAAATGATTTTTCTCTGTAGGTTTTTAGTTAGTTTTTATTTCGGGAAATTGCATGTCGCAGGAATGCAACATGCGCCGACGCAGTCTCTGGTTGAAACTAATTACGGATTTAGAGTTCTTTCAGCAGTATTGTACGAGATAAAACAATCTCATGGCCTTGTAGTTAATAGAGTGATATTATACACTTCTCAAACCTCAAACCTACAAACTTTAAACACCTCACGGCAGATCTCCTATAGTGACAAAGAGTGGTTTGTAAGATGTTCTGCAAAACAAATCAATGATAATTGCCTAATCATTGTGTGTTGCTTATTTATTTTTTTAAGATCACTAATAATGCTATTAACATAACTTATTAAAAAAGAATGCAACGAATGCCTCCAATGAACGCCAAATAAGCTGCAGTGCTTTAGTCTGGAGTTGTTTTACAGCAATAGTCAAGTCAAGAATCAAGTCGAACAATCGTCCTTGTTAAAGACTCTAAGATTAAATGCTATGGGCATTTATACTTTGGCATTTATACATTATATGGGACTTTGGAATGGTTCACAATAACGCACGTACGTTACGCACACCGCACCCACTCTATTTATGTAACGACTCTTTAATTTAGGTTTTATTGAAACCAACATAGGTTTCAATAAAACCTAAATTGCAAGAGTCGTTACATTATGTTCATAATGTCAAAAATTATGTTCATTTTAAAGCATACTTGTTTTTTTGTTATTAAAATATATATAAAATTAATCTTTAGCTTTGACGACCTCCATGGACGAATTATGTACACCGCTTTTCATATTGCAGCCCTGAGGTCCAAGGTTCGATTCCCGGACGCGACAATGTAGAAAACCACTTTATCGAAATTTTATCGGTATTTTTGATTGTTTTTGGTACCTATGTTGTTTCCGATTCCTTAAAACAAGTGCTTCTGCCTACACCGATACGATTTCCCCTATGATTTCCTCCCATCTCAACCTAAGTCTTTCTTTGATGATTTTAATCCAGGAGATTAAGCTTTCAAAGTATTTTCATGGTATGCCGTAAACGAGCAATATTTAAAATCGAAAAATTTATGATTAAACATACAAAAGCTTCCCAACTAACTTGTCTTCCGGACAGTCTTCGGAACTACACGATAACCAGAGTGAACAGATCGCCTCGCGCCCCTGTCCTTTTTTTCCATTTTCATACAAAATCTTAATCAATCGAAATAACCTTAAATCAAAATATACTTCGGTGAAATGAGAGTTGAAAGGTTTTTTTATAGAAAAGGGAGACAAACGAGCAGGTGGATCACGTGTTGGTAAGTAATTACCGCCGCCCATGAACACCCGCAATACCAGAGGCATTGCAGATGCGTTGCCGGCCATAGGGTGCCCTCCCCCCGCCTCCCCAGAATTGAGGGAGAGGGGTGTGTGGGCCTCCCTCCGGTTACCTGCACTCACCAGACGAAACGCAGAAGTTTGTTACACTTCTACTTCACGCCGGTATTCTGTGAGGTCGTGGTACTTCCCCGGTCGAGTCGGCCCATTCTTGCAACAACAAAAGCTGATGCGTGGCTCTACCACTGTTAAAATGGTAGAGTCTAGACCTCAGGCTACCACTATATAGAGATATGCCTGAAGATAAAAACTAAGATCCAGACAATGAAATCATTTCGACCCTCTTTCCACCAAAGCTTATTTTAGACTATATGCCAGGTAAGCCTATGTTCGTCTTAGTGTCCAAGCCAGCCATACAATTTACTTACATATATAATAGAAAAATTTGCTTCTAAGGAGATTCGAACCCGCAAACGGCTTAGAGAGCAGTAACCCACCAACCTAAAGTCGGCACAAGTATAAACATGTTTGTAATACAAATATTTGTCCCTATTGAGATTCGAATCCGTAAACCTTAGCTTACAGAGCAGGGTTATTACCAACTAAACTAAATTGGTCATTCTTTCAACTACTCTTGTTCTCTTCTACTAAGCGGTGACATATTTATCTGTGCTAATACTTAAAATACGTGTATAATATGATTTATTATAACAAGCTCTATATATATCAGCAAGATATCGTTAAGGCATAAATAAGTATTGTCTGTTAGAGTTCCACTACACAGTCGATGGCTGATTAAGCCGGCATCGCGTGACAAACCTCTATTTGTTCGATCATTGTCTTAACCCACATCCTCGCACCATAAGGACAGCAACAACACAAACATGGGAACAAATTTTCGCGTTCGCTTCAAACGTAATGATCTGTTCGATTCTTTTTTTTTATTAAATTAAAGACATATATAGATAGGATACAACACACACATTGCTTTGATGTTAGAAGCTGAAGGCCTTGTGCTATGGAATCACAAACAAATTAACAAAAATATGTTCAAATACAACAACAAATAAAACAACAAACAAAAAATATGTTCGTGATGCAGGTTAGTTTGCTCCTATCATAAGTTTTCCAGTAACAGGCCTGCTGGAAGAAATTTCAATTAGAAATAAGCTGTACTCATATTTAGTTATTGTTTATTGTTTTTGGTAATCTGTTTACATGAATAGTAAATAAATGAAAAATACCACAAACACTCAGGCCTGAGAAAATTTTAAAAAGTGTTTTCTATATGGACCCACTTGGATATAGTACTTCAGAGCTAAGGTATGAAAACCGGCGGGATGTTATTCGTCCACGAAGGTCATGTCTTTGATTTCCTCTGTTATGGATATCTGCGAAATAGAAATACTTATATAATGACAGTTCATTATTTTTCTATGTGTCACCATTATTTTTTTTATTTTCAGCCAGTCGTTAATGAGTAGTTTTTTTAAATTTTATTGCTTTACTTTTTTTGTCTTGAAAATAAGTGAAGAAATATGTATTTGTTCTAATTTTGAAGCGCATAGTTCTTCTTAAGTACATTCCATACATGCATAACGGTTTGTGAAATTCCACTACAGCACATAGGCCTCTCCCATAAGAGATTAGCCATTTATGCCACGCTTGGCACGCGGAAAGGCAATTCTATTACCATAGATTTGCTGCCTGTCACCGGTATGGTAAACTATAATCTAGTATTTCTCATGGTGGTTATTACACCATCGGTCGGTGGCATATCATATTCTGAATTATATCACTCACGGGAAGAAAGCAATTGTTTCGCGACTACACTTGAACGGTTTTACCAGATAATTTAATGTGTTTCGTTGCTGGCAACACTGCAGTAACAATAATTAGGTATTGCGTGCGTAATTATCTTGATAAAGCGGTTTAAGGCATGAATAACAAAGGCTCGTCCTATCTCTCTCAGGTTCCGCATAAGTTCCAACTTAATGAGTCGAGGCAGAGCCTTAGGCGTCGATGTAACCATGTCTAATTTATTTTATATTTGATTATTATTTTTTTTTAATTTAATTTATTCAACCCGAGTGAAGTGGGCAGGTTTCTGATCCTTGTTATGATATGATAATCTTGACTTACAGGATGTTTGTGGCGATTTAATTGGCACTCGAGATGCTCCAAAGTTTTATTTTGGTTTTGGGGTTATTTTAGTTTTTCTTATTTATCAGAGAGGAACGTACTTACTTGATTGTAAACGACCTCCGTAGACGAGTGATGTACACACCTGTTTTCATGGTTTTGCCAGGTCTGATATCCCGGGATCGATTCCCGATCGGATCAATATGGAAAACACTATGCATTGTCTCTGGTCTGGACGTTTGTGGTACTTTTGTTGTTTCTGATGCCATAACACTAGTGTTTAAGGTACTATGGTATCAGAGCAACTTATGTGATGTTGCCCCTATCTATGAATGCTTTTATTTGTTTTAATTGTCTTCATACTGTCTTTTTGTATAGTTTCCTTATACAGAACGGTATTAGAAAGTCATTCCATTATGCCTAAACCTAATTTAGTTTTTAAGACGACTTTTATCTTGTTGAGAGAATTTCAGGAGAGGTCGAAATCAGGAGAGGGCTTTTCGTAACTTCGATTGACAAGGGTGGCAGTTGTTGCAACTCCTGCCAATCTTGCAACTGCAGTACCAGAAACCTTGCGCTTTAGATGGTGTTGTCCGTCACCAGTTTGCTGAATTTTTGGGCTGCTATTTCTCGAGATGGTAATGTTCTAACCTAACTTTTCAAGAATTTAAAATAATCACAGGAAGATAGGTGAGGCTGACACCCATGAATGTTTTCGACATTTTGTTCTGCACTGCGTTTGCCTCAAAGTGTAGATGTATTATATAATATCGACCTCCGTGATTAAGTGGCGTAAACGTGTATTTTTAAAGAGTAAACACTACACTAGGGGTTCGATTCTCGGACTGGTTAATGTTGAAATGAACTATTTACTGTATTGCCTTTGGTCTGGGTGTTTGTGGTATATTCGTTGTTCTACAGAAAGAAACAGAAATGCTCTGGCTATTTACCTTCTGTATATTCATTTAAGTTTCATTTAAATCTATAACAAAATCCGCGCAATAAGTCTATATCAAACAGAAATATTTAATAAAACTTTAATATGAGCATTTGTAGCAATCGAGTGATCCGTTCCCGCAGCCCTTATCTTCGAAAGTAGCGTCACTATCCACTAGACTATAGGGTTGTCATTCAGTCTTCAGTTGTCATAGATATAATTATAGGAGGTGAACTGCAAGGACCCTACGAGCCCGTCGCGTACACCATAATTCCACCAAACAGAAACTATACTCCAGCACCAGACTTATATTACACCACGATTCGCTTTGATCTGCCTCTGATGTCACCCCAGTCCCCAGAATGAAAGTTCATTTAGTGTATTGGCTAATTCGAGAAACCGATATTTCATACATTACATTTTGTTAGGGCAGCTTACAGCTATTTTCACAATTTATTAATTTATTTATATCTTCAAGCATTTTACCAGTAAAGGCGTAGACGGCGGTCAAGACATTTAGGTCCTTAGAGATCTTTCACCATAGGGTATGGAATCTCGTGACAGACAGACAGTCGAGTCCAAGACAAGGAATGGATGGTATTAAATTCTCCAGACCTTTGACTACCCCAGAGTAGGGAAGTGCGTGAAGATAAAGAGAAGCAATATAAACCCTCACTACACTAACAATATAAACCCTCACTACACTAACAATATAAACCCTCACTACACTAACAATATAAACCCTCACTACACTAACAATATAAACCCTCACTACACTAACAATATAAACCCTCACTACACTAACAATATAAACCCTCACTACACTAACAATATAAACCCTCACTACACTAACAATATAAACCCTCACTACACTAACAATATAAACCCTCACTACACTAACAATATAAACCCTCACTACACTAACAATATAAACCCTCACTACACTAACAATATAAACCCTCACTACACTAACAATATAAACCCTCACTACACTAACAATATAAACCCTCACTACACTAACAATATAAACCCTCACTACACTAACAATATAAACCCTCACTACACTAACAATATAAACCCTCACTACACTAACAATATAAACCCTCACTACACTAACAATATAAACCCTCACTACACTAACAATATAAACCCTCACTACACTAACAATATAAACCCTCACTACACTAACAATATAAACCCTCACTACACTAACAATATAAACCCTCACTACACTAACAATATAAACCCTCACTACACTAACAATATAAACCCTCACTACACTAACAATATAAACCCTCACTACACTAACAATATAAACCCTCACTACACTAACAATATAAACCCTCACTACACTAACAATATAAACCCTCACTACACTAACAATATAAACCCTCACTACACTAACAATATAAACCCTCACTACACTAACAATATAAACCCTCACTACACTAACAATATAAACCCTCACTACACTAACAATATAAACCCTCACTACACTAACAATATAAACCCTCACTACACTAACAATATAAACCCTCACTACACTAACAATATAAACCCTCACTACACTAACAATATAAACCCTCACTACACTAACAATATAAACCCTCACTACACTAACAATATAAACCCTCACTACACTAACAATATAAACCCTCACTACACTAACAATATAAACCCTCACTACACTAACAATATAAACCCTCACTACACTAACAATATAAACCCTCACTACACTAACAATATAAACCCTCACTACACTAACAATATAAACCCTCACTACACTAACAATATAAACCCTCACTACACTAACAATATAAACCCTCACTACACTAACAATATAAACCCTCACTACACTAACAATATAAACCCTCACTACACTAACAATATAAACCCTCACTACACTAACAATATAAACCCTCACTACACTAACAATATAAACCCTCACTACACTAACAATATAAACCCTCACTACACTAACAATATAAACCCTCACTACACTAACAATATAAACCCTCACTACACTAACAATATAAACCCTCACTACACTAACAATATAAACCCTCACTACACTAACAATATAAACCCTCACTACACTAACAATATAAACCCTCACTACACTAACAATATAAACCCTCACTACACTAACAATATAAACCCTCACTACACTAACAATATAAACCCTCACTACACTAACAATATAAACCCTCACTACACTAACAATATAAACCCTCACTACACTAACAATATAAACCCTCACTACACTAACAATATAAACCCTCACTACACTAACAATATAAACCCTCACTACACTAACAATATAAACCCTCACTACACTAACAATATAAACCCTCACTACACTAACAATATAAACCCTCACTACACTAACAATATAAACCCTCACTACACTAACAATATAAACCCTCACTACACTAACAATATAAACCCTCACTACACTAACAATATAAACCCTCACTACACTAACAATATAAACCCTCACTACACTAACAATATAAACCCTCACTACACTAACAATATAAACCCTCACTACACTAACAATATAAACCCTCACTACACTAACAATATAAACCCTCACTACACTAACAATATAAACCCTCACTACACTAACAATATAAACCCTCACTACACTAACAATATAAACCCTCACTACACTAACAATATAAACCCTCACTACACTAACAATATAAACCCTCACTACACTAACAATATAAACCCTCACTACACTAACAATATAAACCCTCACTACACTAACAATATAAACCCTCACTACACTAACAATATAAACCCTCACTACACTAACAATATAAACCCTCACTACACTAACAATATAAACCCTCACTACACTAACAATATAAACCCTCACTACACTAACAATATAAACCCTCACTACACTAACAATATAAACCCTCACTACACTAACAATATAAACCCTCACTACACTAACAATATAAACCCTCACTACACTAACAATATAAACCCTCACTACACTAACAATATAAACCCTCACTACACTAACAATATAAACCCTCACTACACTAACAATATAAACCCTCTGATAATTATTGCCGTATTGTTACGGCTTAAGATTTTACTACCATCTTTCTACCCGTTAATGTTGTAAGAGAGAAAACTAAGGAAAAAGCCTTGAAAATACCACGACCTTACGACTGATGGCAGGATAACCATCTCAAAAAAACCCAAACCCAACGGTAGACTGATGTAATCAGCAGCATCAAAAGTGCAAGGTGGTACAGCGATCGCCAATCCGCATGCTATGCGTGGTGATTAGAGCAAATCCGTCCTTACAGGAGAGGCCTACGTCCTGTTTGGACTTTAGTTCACTACAGGACATAAGCCTTAATGTAATGTAACTCAAAGTAGTCTGTTGGCTTAAAGTAGTAAGTAAGTACTTAAATTCTTAACAGATGCGAGCTCATCTCTTTTTCTATTCAGTTTCGCTCAGATTTCAACGTTACAAGTCACGATAACTTAGTTGTTGGGTGATTGGAATTCGTGTTGAGAGACGCAACTTCGATTAAGTTAGTAGGCTCATACTGACGAGTTTTTTCAAAACGATTACGTACAATTTATATCGCGCTCGAAATAAAGACGGCGACAGGCTCACCACTCGTTACGTTGTCCAAAATAAATATCTTCGGTGAAAGGTGGGTCGATAGAATTTAATTATCTAGACCTCTGCCCGCGCCACTATTGGTAATAGCGTGAAGACATTTTTTTTTGTTTTCACGGTTTAAGTTTAATTAATTTGATGTTTCTTTTAAGTTTCTTCTACCACGCACTCGTTAAAATATTCTGTTTATGACCACTATAAAGTTTTCTCGATAAAAAGTTGATATTTAAAGGTTGAACATTACGTTGTTAAACTGGGAACAGATAATGTTAGGTAAGTAAAAATAATTAAAAGTTGTGTTTGTTTGTCATGCCCGTCTGCTATATCGGCATTGTACTGGGCCGTTCGACATCCAGTTCTGGGGGAGACAGAAGTCTATACAATTGTGTCCTTTCCACCCTCATTACACCGACATTTTTTTAGACCAACATGACAGGTGATGAGCCGGTCGCCGTTTTTATGTAAAAGATAACGTATAAGTTTTGAAAATAAAAAACCATTGGTACAAGCCTACCAGCTATCGAACTTGTGTCTTTTGACTTGAATTCCGATTACGTCAGTAGTGTCTGCGCACTCCGAAAATGGGTGAATTAGGTAAAAAGTAAAATCTGTCTATTTTAAACCCGATCACCTCCGCTGTGGCTGCTGGTTATTAAAATTTGTAAAACATGGTGACCATTGAATAGAGCAAAGGAAAGATCTTTCAAAAAAAAGAGGATACATACGGAGTTTCTTTCGCCTGTTTCTTCTCCGTTAGAGGAACCTCATTACGAAACGGTGGTAGATTAAAATTGACAATCGATGGATGTAACGTATGTTTCTTGTATCGGTAAATAAATGATTTGATTTGATTTAATTTTTCATGTCAGTTAGCTACGGTTACCATGGCAATCTATGAAACAAATGACATCTTTAATTCTGTATAACTATGGAAATATTTCCCATTCCATTTGTAGCTTCGAGATAGAAAGTATATGCTCTTGGGTGAAAATCAACAAGTTTTGTGACTTCAATTATTTGATTTAAATTAAAAAGCATTTTTAAGTGTTTTTGGCCTTATTTCTTATGGAGAAATAGTTCATAATTATCGAGGTACCGAAATTGCACTAAATTAGTTAAGAAGAGACATGCAACTTCATGAAAATGCAACTTTATTGCTACAGTTTTCACATATTATTTAATACACAGCGAATTTATTCATACTTTACAAGAATACATATATCTTCTGCTTTTTTACAGGCTAACAAGAGTCCACTGCGGAACATAGATCCTCCCCATAGATTTCCACGAAAACCGGTCCTCAATCACCTACATGCATCGACATCGCCACATTTTACAAGTCACATATATGAATACATATGTCTGTTAAAAAAATTCTTCTTATATATGATATACAGGGTATTCCTGTATATCATATATAAGAAGAACTTTCCGATTATCGATAATTCATCCATACATGTACATACATATCGGACTCTTAAAGGCCACTTCAGGACATATGCCTCTCCCACAGGGAGGATTTGCCATAATCACCACGCTTGGCAAGCGGGTTGGCGATCGCAGTACCAGACCACTCGCACCTCAGACAGAGATGGTTATCCCACCACTAACGATATTCAAGGCAGTTTCCCTTAGTTGCCCCTAACGTCCGTGGGAAGAAAGAGAGTGGTAATATTCTTACGCCGTTACCACACGGAACTTCAACAAAAATTAGTTCAACAACTTACTAATATAACTAGCATGAGAGTATTAAAATTCCAAACAAAAAAAAACAATAATCGAAAAAGTAAACAGACCCAAGAACTTATTAATGTAACTTGCATAATGAGTAATAAAACTTTCATAAAATCGATAAAGGAAAAATAAATCGAACAAATTACAAATATAACTGGCATGTGGGTATTAAAATTCTAAAAAAACAATATTCGAAAATATAAATCCAACAATTTACTAAAGTAACTGGTCACATGATAGTATTAAAAAAAACTATACAAATGTTGAAAAAAGAATTTTGGGCGTAAGTTCCTCATAATGGAATCGTTATGAACACTTGTTATTTCTGATACAACATCAACATAATCGAGCTAATGGTTAATATTTGAACGTAATTTGTTTGTCGACATAGTGACGGTGTCGATGACAAGTTAAGGGCGTGGGAATGTGGAAGGAGTTTCGGTTGCTCTTAATACTTGAAAAGCATCATGTGTTGAGAACAATTAAACATAATCACTTACATTTGTTACTTGATGTTTTTGTAAGGACATTTTTTAATGCAGTTCTCAAACACTTATAAGCGATTATTATGTTTTAGGAATTTGACAAGTCCGTTGCTCCACCAATTATTGATAAGGTACTACATAAGTTGCCCCCTAAATTATACGAGTAGATTAAAATAGTATACAATTTAAAACTAAGTGAAGTAAGAATTGAAATTATACATTTTTTTATAAACAGTAGTCTATATTTTTTGGTCAAAGTAATTTTCGAGATTAATCCAACGCGTCTAGATGAGGTGATGTTATTTATATTGCTAATCATATCCGTTTTGCAGGTCTATCAGACTTTGCACAATAAGATCAAATAAACAGAGTGTATGTTAATGGTATCTTATCAAGGTGAATCGAGGCTTTGATTTTATTGATTAGAATTACAGGACAATGAAATTCTGTTAGCAGACTGTTCAGACAACTTTAAAAATAGTTTAATGGTGGAAAAATGGCGCAAAAAGTTTTTTATTGATTTAATTCAAGAAATCGACATCAAATGCATTCTAATACTGATCATTGTACAAACCCGTCCCTGGCATTAAGACGCGAAAACAAAAATGACATCAACCCCGTTCCCCCCGGGTCGTAACTCACCAGTGATCCATCCCGTCTATATCGTCGATACTCGGACAATGGCCCGTACAACATACAGCCAACGCCGCGGATGCCGTAAGCGAATGTCGTAAATCATTCGCATAGCGGAAGTGCGGCCGGCCTGGTGAGCCCGCAATAACGGTTACGTATCCCGGCATTTTCGGCGTGATAGATAAATTAAATGCCAGCACACCCCGGCGGGACAGGCGCGGGCGTCGCGCGCGGAATGCCCGGATAATTTCTTTTTTTTTTTTGCCCTCTCTCTCTCCCTGATAAACGCACCGGAAGCCCGACCTATTACGTGACATCGTACCCCGTAACGTCTTACGCCACTAAGGTTATTGTTTTCCCCGGGAGCGGCATTTCTGGAATGCCGGGACGCAAACGGACCGGCATACGGGAGGCGGCGCTCTCAATCGATTAGATCGCACGATAAGACTAATCTAATAGGTCAGCTTTGTGCCGGAATTGATCAAGCATCAAAGGGCTGGCTGCGATCGGGGAACAAGCCCACGGTGCGGAGGTCTAGTCGTATATCAGCCTAATTAATGGTTTCGCTAGACGCGCTCCCTCACAAAGGTACCGCTCGAATGTCATTCGCTTTTTTCACCTATGCGAGTCTTAATTGATTACTTTGGAGCATGGTGTGAAATGCAGAGTGGCGGAATTGTAGTGCTGATGGACCATTCCTTCTGGTAACTAAACGAGTTATAGTCATCGTCATAAAGTTCACTGCAGTACCAGACACCTTGAAACTTAGCCACTGCTGCCCGTCAACGATTTGCTGAATATTGGTCAGGTATTTATCGAGATAAGTAATAAGGTTGTCGAGTGGCAGGCTTGCGTTGGAAAACGCAGTATATACAATAGTATGACCCTCATGGAGTGACGGCTCACAGAATCTTTGTGACAGTCTTTAGGGAAGGCCCATGTTCAGCAGTAAACTTTAGATAGGCTGTAATGATGATGATTTATTTTAATTAAATGTTTATACCGTCATCTATCGGTAGTTAATGAAATTTTGACGGCTTTTTAATATGGTATATTATACCATTTATAAAAATATTTAGCCCAAAAGTTAACATTAAAAGGTATCGTGGTAGTCTAAGACTAACTTTAAGAGACGATTTTAACAAATTGCTTGAAGAGAGAAGATGTAAGAGTACTCCGACAACTAGACGTGCGTATAAGAAGAAAATCTCGATTGCGACATTTGTGTGTCTATACTTTCTGACTACAACTGAATATTTATTTATTATTTAATATCGCCGTGACACGGCCGTGGAGGCATATTGAGAAACGAAACGCCGCAACAAGAAACGCAGAGCTTAACTTTTACATCGATGTCGGAATACGTTCGTGCGCGTACTGTACAAAGCATTATTAATATTCCATTGGCAATAAACAAAACAGACGGCGACAATAATTCAAACGAATAAAACGTAGCTATATCTATGATCGGCAGTCAGCCCCCGAGAGAGTTTAGTGTGAAATGTGTTCTCAAAGACACCGTTTAGTATCCTAATGCGCGTGACTGTCTTACGAATTATGCGTTTCGGTGGCGAGTCGATTTTATTGCTCCGGAAGTGACGTCAATAAACCACCGTGTACCGGAGTTTATTGTTCGACATGCATAATTCCCGATCGGATCATTCCACGACATGCATAACGCTTCAGCACGGAATGTAGTACAAGGGAAAATTTATTAAAGTCTAGTTATATGTGTCGATCCGGACTTCCTCGCTGAGCGTCGGGGTGGCTCTATTTTTTAATGGGCCAATTTAACAATAAAATTTATGCTTTCAGAATTTTTATTGCAGAATTTTCTATCGTTAAATTTTTAAGTGAATATCAATGAAAAAGGCATGATGTATTTGGGTTAAAAAATGACGAAAAAAGAGATTACATAACGGTGGTAGATTATAAACTGACATAAATCGACAACAAATAACAAATAATAAGAAATAAATACACAGATATAGACTATGTCATGTCAATTACTCTGATCCTAAATTAGGTAGCTAAAGCTAGGACTTGTATGATGTGGTGAAAAACAATGAAGGTACCTCGACACCGGAGACAAGGTTTTCTATGTGGACCACAAGTCGAACCCGGACCCACAAATACAACAACTTCGGTTGGGATTATAATAAGCCTTTAAGTCAAGATTGATGAGTGGTTGGGTGGTCGGATTCTTGTCAAGAGACCCGAGTTAGATACCCAGATGGGCGGCTCGTACCAAGGGATTTTTGTTTGACTTGTGTTCGAATTATATAGTTGACTTGGACATAAAAGTTCACGTACGACATAAAAGAAATAAAAATCCATAAGACGTTATCCCGAAAATATCTTCGGTGGAAGGTGGGTCGAAGGGAATTAATTGTCTAGACTAGACCTCTGTCTACCCCTGTATTGGGAATTGCGTGAAGATATTTATTTACTTATTTATTTACATATTTATTTATTATTTATTTATAGATAGCAGACCAGAGATTCAATAAACCGGTGACGGGCAGCAGCGTCTAAGGTGTCGAATTGTCTGGTACTGCGATCGCCAATCAGCTTGTCAAACGTAGCGATTATGACAAACCATCCGTTAAAGGAGAGGACAATGTCCAGTAGTGGACTTTTATGTCACCGATCATCATGTATGCATCTCCTCTTTGACGATCTACGTAGACTATTGGCGTACACCATACATACATATTATACTTATTATTTATGTCTGTACAGTGGGTCGAAAGGCAATGCAAAAAGCTTTATAACATCGAGTATTTGAGCAGAGTACCGTTCTATTGTACGATAACTATAACAATGAATCTTCCACGAACTTTTGACAGCGCTTCATTCAGCTTATTTTGTCACTAACAAATCGCTTTTGTCATAATACAAACTTATACAATTCTGATATTCATTGAAATAGTAAATTTATATCTTTATAATATCCTTATTTATTTATAAATATGTAATAAACATATAACTATATAATGTGACTAGATAACTATATAATATGCCAGGTTAGAAAGACGACTAAAATATATGGACGTGCTTCGAAGGTTTGAGCACGTTGAACAAATGAGTGATTGGTGAAGAAAACATTTAGCGCGAAAGTTAACAAGAAAAGAGTACGTGGTAGCCTAGGACTTACTTTCGAAGACCATGTGAGCAAATTGCTCGAAGAAGAGAGGGTTAAGAGTACTCCTATACCCTAGACGTGCGTATTTGAAGAAAACGATGAATTTGAAAGAAGCAAAAGAGTTATGTAAGGATGGCGATGTGTTCTCTTTGGCTATGCCTAGAGCTGCCTGTCACTATGCGTGGAGATATTATTATTATCCAATTACATGTACATCTTCATGCATTACTTAATATAGTCTGAAATAGGGGTAGTCTGAACTCTAGATAATCCAATCCTTTTTACCCATTTTTCATCCGGGCTTATTTATAATAACGTGACAGGTGGTGAGGCCTTTTTTTTTTGAAAAGGGAGGCAAACGAGCAGGTGGCCCACCTGATGGTAAGAGATTACCGCGGCCCATGAACACCCGCAATACCAGAGGCATAGCAGCCTCCATGCCATTGGCCTCCGGTTACCTGCACTCACCAGACGAACGCAGAAGTTTGTAAGACTTCTATTTCACGCCAGTATTCTGTGAGGTCATGGTACTTCCCCGGTCGAGCCGGCCCATTCATGCAACAACAAAAGCTGATGCGTGGCTCTACCACTGTTAATGCTAACGTCGTCTTTGTGTACGAGACACCGGTATAACATACTTAGATGTATATTTACTGAGACAAATATTTATATAAGTTTCAATGACATGAGTACTAACATTCACCACACTAATATTTGCTCCTGGCGGGATTACAATCCGCAACCCTAATCTTGGAAGATAGAGTCATTTGGCAACTAAGCTATCGTGTTGTATTTATTTATCATAACTAAATTATGGTCTTTATTTATATCACATATTGTATGTTAATATTTATAAACTTCCCCTGAGAATTTTCTTGAATCTATTATTGGGTATAAAACCTCGATAGCCAAGTAGTTGGGAGATCGGAATTCGAGTCAAGAGGCCAGAGTTTGATTCCCAGGTAAGTTTGAACTAATGGATTTTTTTCAATGCACAATTTGTGTTATTGGCTTGAACGTGAAGACGGCGACAGACTCTCCACCTGTCGCGTTATTCCAATAAATGTATTCGGTGAAGAGTAAGTACTTAAGTATAGTAAGTTCGTAAGGACTTAATTGTCTAAACCTCTGTCTATCGTAGTATTGTAAATGGCATAACGATATAGTGAAAATAAAAGTAAAAGAAGTTATTAGCAGAATATGAGAAAGAATGACTAGGAAGTATATGAAATAATATAAATATGTAGCTTTATATCCATGCCAGATCTTCATTGGCTATCCCAGATCCCAGTACCAGATCTCTTTTACCTTAGACGCCGCTATCCTTCACCGGTATTCTTTGGTCTGGTATTTTTCGAATAGGTTATACCGCCATCTGTCAGTAGCTAATGACATTCTGAAGACTATCCATTTAGTAGCCTCTTACGACACCCAAGGGATCTATGGGGGAGGTATATCCTTACACCGATACAACAGGGTATTATATTACTTATTTATTGACGACCCAATAGGTTACTTTGTAGAGACCATGCTTTCGAAGCTAAGAGTTACGGGTTCGAATAACGGTGATGGCAAATATTTCTGTGATCAATAAGAGTGTTTGTACTCGAGCCATGGACGTTTATAACATTTATATATGTAAGTATATAGTATCTTTGACTTGGAAACTTAAAAGGCGATATGATCAGACCCTTTTATGTCCCAAACGTCTTCGATGAACGGTGGGCCCAAAGTACTAAATCGTCTAAACTTCTGTCTACCGCAGTATTGGGAATATATGTGGTAATATTTTATTGAAAAAATAATAGCTCTTAAAAACTAATAATTGAGAAAATAATAACCAATAATTCATGATAGCCGAGTGGTTGGGTGGTCGGAATTTCGAGTCAAGAGGCCAGAGTTTGATTCCCAGGTAAGTTTGAACTAATGGATTTTTTTCAATGCACAATTTGTGTTATTGGCTTGAACGTGAAGACGGCGACAGACTCTCCACCTGTCGCGTTATTCCAATAAATGTATTCGGTGAAGAGTAAGTACTTAAGTATAGTAAGTTCGTAAGGACTTAATTGTCTAAACCTCTGTCTATCGTAGTATTGGAAATGGCATAACGACATAGTGAAAATAAAAGTAAAAGAAGTTATTAGCAGAATATGAGAAAGAATGACTAGGAAGTATATGAAATAATATAAATATGTAGCTTTATATCCATGCCAGATCTTCATTGGCTATCCCAGATCCCATTACCAGATCTCTTTTACCTTAGACGCTGCTATCCTTCACCGGTCTTCTTTGGTCTGGTATTTTTCGAATAGGTTATACCGCCATCTGTCAGTAGCTAATGACATTCTGAAGACTATCCATTTAGTAGCCTCTTACGACACCCAAGGGATCTATGGGGGAGGTATATCCTTACACCGATACAACAGGGTATTATATTACTTATTTATTGACGACCCAATAGGAGACCCTGCTTTCGAAGCTAAGAGTTACGGGTTCGAATAACGGTGATGGCAAATATTTCTGTGATCAATAAGAGTGTTTGTACTCGAGCCATGGACGTTTATAACATTTATATATGTAAGTATATAGTATCTTTGACTTGGAAACTTAAAAGGCGATATGATCAGACCCTTTTATGTCCCAAACGTCTTCGATGAACGGTGGGCCCAAAGTACTAAATCGTCTAAACTTCTGTCTACCGCAGTATTGGGAATATATGTGGTAATATTTTATTGAAAAAATAATAGCTCTTAAAAACTAATAATTGAGAAAATAATAACCAATAATTCATGATAGCCGAGTGGTTGGGTGGTCGGAATTTCGAGTCAAGAGATTCAATCCCCTGGTGGCAGGCTCGTACCAAAGGGTTTTCCAAAAGCTTATGTACGAATTATATCGTCGGTTTGGACATTAAGGCGGCGACGGGCTCGCCACCTGACACGTTGTCCTGAATATATCGAATCGGGTCGAAACTGTCTAGATTAGACTTCTGTCTAGTCTAGATAATTTAACAAATCGGTAATGGGAATTGCGTGAACTAATAGTTGTACAAACGTGTGCTATCCTATTTTAATGGTATTAGGTAAATCATACTTCCAAAAAGCGATCACACATTTCTCCCCAAACCTAAATGGCCCGTGACGCCCATACACTCAAAAAACCCTAAGAGATTACGTATCGACTTCAAAAAATGATATACACCACGCCTTATATTGAACGGGAAATAAATCGTTTACTTCCTTTAAGTGCCAATAAAACTTGGAGTAAATCATAAAAGTATCACTCGACTTGGAACGTATATAAAGAGTGTGTTATTGCGAAATAATTCAATAGTAAAGGAGGGTGGCGTGAAGGATGGCTCCCTCAAGGACCGGCGGAGGCTCGACCTGGAATTCCCCGCGCTCTATCGATACCTTCAATTATTTATCGGACCCGTGTCTACTTTTCATTTTCACTCCTTTCCCGGGTTACTGCTTTCAGCGCTGCCGATGTACAGTTGTCGCTCCATTGGGACCGAGCGGTATATGAACGGCAGGCTTGTGAAAGTTCATACGTTACCGATTCCGACGGTGACAAATTATCACTTATTTGTAATAAACTAGCTTCCACGTGCGGCTTCGTTCGCGTTTTATTTTCTTTAAATATCTCACATTAGAAAAACAATATCGTCACGCCATTCAAAATACAGGAGTAGACAGAGGTCTAGACAGTTCAAATCCTAGTCCTTTCGACCAAGCTTTCAACGAAGTCTATTTGGAATAAAGTGACAGATGGTGGGTCCGTCGCCATCTTTAGGTTCAAGCCTACGATATAATTATTAGGTAACTGTTTGGGAAAAAAAACCTTGAGGATTGAACTCGATCCTCTTGACTCGAATTCAATTCACCCAACCTCACGGCTATCGCGCTATTGTCTATTATCGTTAGAAAGAAAATAAAATTCTTTATGGCTACTTCTATTTTATTCTTTATGGTAACAGCTGATGCTATACTTAATTGAATGGTGAGATGACCGCCGATACTTAATCATTGGAACTTCATTCGCCCCAATTTACTACACGTATACGTAATCGAATGTTAAATGTCAAGAAGATCTCCATATTAACTTAAATTATCTAGCAAATTACAAAATGACAGGCCAGGGCAAATAATGACTTTCATAGGCATATTTTTGATACCGTCGGCTAATTTATTATTATTTACTATCACCAAAAAATATCTTCACGCCATTCCCAATATAGGAGTAGACAGTTAAGTCTTCAACAGAAGATATTCTTGGGACAACGCGTCAGGTGGTAACCCCATCGCTGTCTTTTCATAGTTCGTGTTTAATTAATTTTCATACGAAATTTTTTTTAATTCTGAACTTTATTGATGTTCCTTTTATTAACATTTATTAATTATTGTAAATTATTAGCGTTATATTACATTAAGGATGGGTAAAAATCATCAATTTACCCCTTACTTGATTAATTTTACAGTAATAAACATATTTCTGTGTGATAACAGCGTAGTAAAATAATATATATTGGGGGTCATAAGATAAGACTTTGGGAAACGGGTTATAAATTTCAGTACCTATCGACAGATGGCGGGAAAATTATATTGTAAAATATAAACCTAACTTAAGGTAGAAACACATTAAAGTTTTGAAATTATTAAAACTAACTATCTATTTCGATGCAAATTTACAGTTATTGTTTACAATAAAAAACAAAATATCATTTTACGAAGAGAAGACACGTAAGTATCTATTAATTTTATTTTCACGTGTACAAACAGCTTCTTTTTAGTGGCCAGTAAATATTGTCATATTATGACTAATAGGAAATGCAATAAACATTTAGTATCACCGAGGTATATCGCTGTTCTATTGCTATCCAAATTTAGTAAGCCATTAAAAAGTTCTCGCGCATATGACCGACACATGAGTGTTAGTGTAATATAATTGAATTATTGAATACTCACTATTGTGGTCGTTTGATGGATCTTCATGGTTGAATTATTAATTATAATAATAAGTTTTTCATATATTTATAAGGCTGCACATGAAATAATACAAAGGTTACAAACATAGCAGACAAACAATTAGCCATATATGATTTGAAATCGATTTTACAATGTTGTAGTAAAGCCACAGATACCTAAACTAGGCAAAATGCCTGTAATGTAGACATCTATGCTCCCACGAATTTTTTTAACAAAAGAGAATAGTAATTTACTTATAATGTAAAATATTTTGACGACATAAAACGAAATGCCCAATACAGGGGTAGACAAAGGTCTTGACGATTAAGTCTTTTCTACTAATCTTTCACCGAAGACATTTTATGGGACAACGTGACAGGTGGTGAGCCCGTTGCCATCTTTATGTCCAAGCCAACGATATAATTCGTACATAAGATTTTGAAAACCCCATTGGTACCAGCCTGCCACCTGGGTATCGAATTCGGGTCTCTCTGGAAATTCTGATCGCCCAGCCACTCGGCTATCATGACTTGTAATCATTGCCTTATAATGATATCGAAAAATACGTGATAATAGTAAGCGGATCGGTAACGGGTAGTGTCATGTTAGATTAGATGCAGACGTCATGTCTACTACTGCGATCTTCAATTATTTGCCAAGTGCAGCGATTATAGTAAAACACATGCGTATTCCTCGAGAGCACCATGACCTGCGGCAGGCTGAGTTCGTCAAAGAGCTAACTTTGCAGAGCAATGTACGAGCATGAAATATTGTCCATAAATAATGTATTTCTTTATTTATTTTTAGTCACGATAGCCGAGTTGTTGGGTGGTCGGAATTTCGAGTCGAGAAACCCGAGTTCGATCGATGAGTTTTTCAAAAACTTATGTACGAATTTCATCGTTGGCTTGGACATAAAGGCGGCGACGGGCTCACCACCTGTCACGTTGTCCCGAAAATATCTTCGGTGGAAGGTGGGTCAAAGGGACTTAATTGTCTAGACTTGACCTCTGTCTACCCCTGTATTGGGAATTGCGTGAAGATATTTATATTTATTTATTTTTTATTTTTAGTCACGATAGCCGAGTGGTGCTCCAGGTGGCAGTCTCGTAACAATGGGTTTTTCAAAATAAAATTATATCGTTGGCTTGGACATAAAGAGAGAGACGGGCTCACCACCTGTCACGTTGTCCCAAAAACAGTCTTCGGGGAAAAGGTGGGTCGAAAGCGTTTAATTATCTGACGCCTATGTCCACCCCAGTATTGGGAATAAATAGGAAGAAGCGTGAACATATACCATGTCCTGCAGATGACTTTTATAGGCCGTTAAGTGAGTATATTCGCCACGTTTAATGGATCTGTAAATCTTCTGGGTTACATACCATTATGGTACAATTATACAAATTTTATTACTTGTGTTTTCTAGCACCTGAAATTATGTATATTGATTTATTTTCAAGCTGTTGCAGTCGGAATTTTTGCTTGAAATCCATAAATAAATAAAATAAAACATTTTCACGCAATTCCTAATACAGGGGTAGACAGAGGCCTAGTCTAGATAATTCCCTTCCACCCCCTCCAAGCTCTGTAGTCGAGTGGCGTACACATTGGTTTTCATGGTGTCGTCAGCTCTCGGGTCCCGGGTTAGATTCCCGGGCGAGTCACATATACTTTGGGATCAGAAGAATATATGTGATGTTGTCCCTATCTACATTTCTATGTACGTATTTCATTAGTGTCTAAATAAAAAAAACATTAAGCACCCTCTAACGAAATCGCTAAGTAAACATCGTAAAGGAAAATTTCGCAATTCCGTGAGACATACACATTTCTCATTGGTATTTGTTGTGTCCGCCGTCTGCGGTAGCTATACGACGGTGCGGTGATCTCGTCGCCGTGGTCGGTTATTTGTGGCAAAAAGCGATGATAATGAAAAAGACCATCGGCGCAAAGGGCGCGGGAAGCGGCCTCGGCAAAGAACGCGTGTCGAATAACGAAGCGAATTTTTGCAGACGACTGAAACAAACAGACCGGACATTGAATATATAATTATTTTGACATTTTTAATTTTTGGGCTATCTTCAGATATTTATAGACATTAAATAGTTAAGAGTATGAAGTTGGTGACTAGAGCAGTATATAAATCTGGAATTTTCGTCGTTTATAATCCTAGAATTAGCTAATGAGACAGGATTACAAACGACGAAAGTTAAAATATTTCCCTATTGTTGCACTATAATCATTGACAAAATTTTTATTGCGATTTATTCACGCACTGTACTGTCATTTACTAATATAAAATGGACTTAAAATTTATATAAAAAAATAATCAATCTATACAATACTTAGCTCACAACCCGATGGCATACTTAGTAGTGAACTTACTTTTATCAGAATTTGAGTCAAGAGACCAATGGGTTTTTTCAAAGACTTATGTGTGATTTATATCACTGGCTTAGACATAAGGATAACGACGGGCTCACCTCCTGTCACGTTGTCCCATAATCTTTGGAGATCGAATGAACTTAACAGTCTAGACCTCCGTCCATACTTGTATCGGGAATGGCTTGAATGTAAATTGCTGTGACAGTTCTATTAATGTTCCTAAGTCACGTTGATAATATAAAATCGTAGGGATACTTACTCAGTAGCATGGAGAAGAGGGGAGGCCTCAGGCAATAGTAGATACACGTCGCGAACATCGCTCTGGGGTCACGTAGAGTTACTATACCGAATTACCCGTTTGCGCGAACTGGATGCTTATTGTACCCAGGGAAATATGTTCGGGCGGCTAGATAAAATAAGGGTATCCCGCAAAAATAAAAGTTTCACTGCGTCACGCGGCGAATTGTAATATAAATTAATACTGTCCATTTCGTTTATATATATATATATATATATATATATATATATATATATATATATATATATATATATATATATATATATATATATATATATATATATATATATATATATATATATATATATATATATATATATATATATATAATATTGTAGACAGTTATTCAGAATACAGGAGTAGATGAAGGTCCAGTTAAGTCCTTTAAACCTACCTATCACTCAAGACATTTTGGGACTGGTGGTTAGCCCGAAGCTCTGAGTACTAGAATCTAGAGCTTTTAAGTTATTGCTACTAAAGAAATCTTAAAGGATTAAATAGTTAAACTTGCGATTAAAGAAAACAAAAATTAATGTTGGTCTTTTTTGGTCAAAGACTAGGCACAAACACAGACTACCTCACTCATCAAGTAAGCTATCGCGTAATCACAATAAACTTTAAATGTCAGTTTTTATTTCATATTAAAATTCGCCTTGTCCGTTCGAACAGATTTGGTCTCGCAATGAATCATAGACCGATTACGTCATTTTGTTAGGAGCGGTCCTCTGGCTACGAAATGCGAAATAATGGTTTCCCACAGAGCGAAAATATATTTATCACTCCATTATGCATTTAAAGCTTATACAGAGGCCGATTAATTTAAAGTCTTTTATTGTAATGTAAAACGTATATAATTCCATAATCACGAAACCGGAGTTGTAATTTATTTAGCTGTCGTCTTTCAATGCTTACCGGCATGCGAATTTTCGTCGCCGTAAGTATTGGCTACAATCGTGACGCTTGGCAAGCGGATTGCTGATCGCAGTACCTGACATTTTTCACCTTAGACTCGGTCTGGTAAATTTTGGTCTGGTATTTTTTGAGATGGTTAACTCGTTATCTATTGGTAATCGATAGTTTTAAGGAATAATGGTTTATTAGCCATCATAAGTCACGATAGCCGAGTGGTTGGGTGGTCGGAATTTCGAGTCAATAGACCCTAGTTCGATCCCCAGTTGGCAGGCTCGTACCAATAGGTTTTTCAAAAACTTATGTACGAATTACATCGTTGGCTTGGACATAAAGACGGCGACGGGCTCACCACCTGTCACGTTGTCCCGAAAATATCTTCGGTAGAAGGTGGGTCGAAGGGACTTAATTGTTTAGACTAGACCTCTGTCTACCCCTGTATTGGGAATTGCGTGAAGATATTTATTTATTATTTATTTATGGTTTATTAGGAGAGACCTAAACCATACAGTGGGTATTGCGGGTTGTTACGATAAATAAGAATATCCAAATATACAAACTTTCACGTTTAATATATCGTAACGTAGGTGTAGGATTAGTAGACAGACAAACAAAACAAAAAGAAAAAGAAATTAACGTGCAAACATATATCTATCGATCTATTGTATTACCGTCTATTACTCAGATATAAAAAGAACACTTTTCACATTATCCACGCGAGCAAATCCGCGTACAAAAGCCACTCTCGCTTTAAGACCCAGCTCGGCTTTTAAAAAAATCTTATTCAAACTTTATAAAATAAGTGGCGCTCCCCTAGGAAGGGCTCTTGCGCCCGATATTATTGTGTAGCCATCTGTGACGGGGACTGGGAGGACATCGAAAAGACATATTTTTAGATTTAACTCGTAAATTACAACGATCCAATTGGTTTACGCTCGTGTGAGAATTAGGAGAGAAGTTTTATTTGCAGTGCGGTTGTTTATTGTGATCGCGAGGGGAGTTGCGGGAGACGCGCCCGCGAGCCCACTTTGTTTTTATTTGTTTACGCGAAAAAGCGGCAGCTTGCTTTGGAGCTTGGATTTTCAACGTGAAATTTACGAGTCACTACTATATTTCTAGCTTTTTTTACTATTTTCTTGCTTAAACCTTTAGAGTATATCATTTTTAGCGAATTGATTTAGATTCGATGTAGTTCTTTACATATACAACAAGTAATTTTATGAATTTTATTAATATTTAGTTATTATTCGTTCGGTGTACAAAATGTACTTTGTGTTCACTATGAATTTAGGGCGTTAAACACTCCTCTCGTGGCTACGGGCGACGTAAAGCACCCGAAACACCGGAAAGTTAAAAAAGATAAATAAAACGCCATAAAATCTTTAAAATCTTCTATTGCTGATCCAAATGGTGATTATATCAAACCCTTCGGTACGTGAGAGGCCTGCAATAGACTTTACAGGCCGTTTTAATTATGATGATGAAAATCCTATAATTATTTCTAGAAAATTCTCGTGAACCGAACAAAAAATTTTGCAAATGATAATATTAAAGTATGTAACTTTACTTAATTCTTTATCAAGTTAAGTTAATCTTCTTTACTTAAAGTATTGTAAATTACAATATTTAATTGAAATGAATACATAACAGGTTTTGCTAAGAAAGGTTTTTCTTGTATTTTTATTGTTATATGAAGTGTTCTTAATGTTTATTTTTGCACTTTTAGTGTACTCAAAAATGTATATAAGTACATAGTAAGTACAACAATACTTTCAGATCCAGAGGTGCCTTCACAAGATACCATTGCATTCGGCAGTTTTAGATAAGATACATACTCGTATATCTATTAGTACAACTAATACCACTTCTTGCTGTACATGAATTTAAATTCTTCAATTATATGTACGTGGTTGCTACTGGAGAACCATTATTCCTCAATATTGTTCATTCTGAGAGCTTCAAATGCTGACTTATCATGAACAGTGGTTTAAGAAAGTGTCAGACACCCTCATGCTTGAGCTGATGCTAAAGATTTTACACAGCACTAATATAAAAAAATCTTCACGCCATTCCCAATACAGGGATAGACAGAGGTCTAGTCTAGACAATTAAGTCCCTTCGACCTGCCTTCCACCGAAGACATTTTTCGGGACAACATGACAGGTGGTGAGCCCGTCGTTGTCTTTATGTCCAAGCCAATGATATATTCAAAAACTTATGCACGACTACATAAGTTTTTGAAAAAAAAACCATTGGTACGAGCCGGCCACCTGGGGATCGAACTCGGGTCTTCTGTCTCGAAATTCGATCACCCAACCACTCGGCTGTCGATAATACTAATATAATTTTGGAAATATGCTTCATCAATCAAAGTTGCATAAAAATTGCATTTATCTACCTTTTGCATTTTACTGCACATGTACTTTACATTTAATATTATACAGTAAGAAGGTTTATAAGGTTTTCCTGTGTAAATAAATCCACCATCACTATGATGTTACTGAAACCTAAATTGTGTTATCTTTTGCTTTTTATATTATAATACTGCTTCTCTTAAGGGCTACTTACTAACTATTTGTTCTGCTTTGATTTTAGTTTTATAAAATACTTGATTAATAGGGATCAGCACGTTGAAATGGCAATGGGTCGGCCCAATACCTCGTATGGGCCGACCCATTGCCATTTCAACGTCGGCCCATGGCAAATATCTCGTAGAACTGACAACCGTTGGGAAGAAAGGTCCTCGAGAGGCAGCCTCGTACAGACATACGCAGTGTAGGACGACACCCCACAAGATGCAGCATCGAACTACATAGTATTGCGGGGAGGCAATTTAGAGGAGGCCTATGTTCAGTGGACTTAGGAAAGGCTTATATGATTATTATGATGAAAATACTTGACGTCTTTTGTAACATCGTTCATCCACTGCAGAACATAGGTTATAATCGCCACACTTGGCAAACGGATTGGCGATTACAGTACCTCAAGATACACAACTTAGATACTGTTGCATGACCGGTATCTGTTTTCTTGGATATAAAATAACTAAATTTTTATTGGACTTCTAATCTTTGAAAGAAGTTATAATTGTAACACTTCTGCAAAACCTCTCACAGTTCATTAAATATGTAGTCACACTAATGATCACATTGATTCGTAACTCGTCAGCTGCTAATTGATTATTATCAATATATTTCAAACATTAACTACCAATGAGCTTATATCTATCATCAGTTCAGAAATAACTTTGTCGCTTATTAACTCGGCAATAAATTAATTCACTTCCACAATATAATATTACGGGGCCCGCAATAAAAAGTTTCTGTCACCATAATTTTGAACACAGATTGTTGCACTAATGCGTCGGCTTTAAAAGAAGGGGTTGACGAACCCTTTTGCTCGATTTTCATTCGTCACACACACGCCGTCAAATGGAACTTTAATTTTTTAAAATTGGATTTTTATTGCTCTTTGTAACGTAATCAAAAGTGTCAACTACGTATTCGATACGGATCTCGTATTTATAGATATGGGATGTAGATCCACTGGGCACACTCCTACTAACTTCAGTACATATATAGCTATCTTTATCAAGTGTATTGGTGATCTAACTATCAGATATTTCATATCAGACATTGCTGTTATTTCGATTTTTATTTACTTACAACCGAAGCAAAAAAGGGCGTGTTTAGTTGGACTTTATTTGCCTATGTTTAGCTGTGTCTGCGTTTATCTGTCTAGGGTATATGTGTATCTGCGTATATGTGTATGTGTATCTGCGTATATATCTATACAACCTTCTTGGTACAGTGGTATCATTTTTCAAGGCTTCGTCAGCTCTGAAGTTCCGGGCTCAATTCTCGGAGGCATACAGTGCACTTTTCAATATGCTATCCAGTCTGAGTGGTTGACATTTTCACACATTTGCGTTGTTTTCTATTCCATAACAAAAGTGCTTTACTGAATTACTTTGTGATTGTAGCAATATATGAGATGTTGTCGTTATATGTGAAAGGAAAGATTTTTTGGAAAGTAAAATATATATTCACCATCGGTTACATAGTCCCAAAATAAAATGCGGAAGTGACCAGTCCGCTCAAAAGGATTAACTAAATTATTTTGATCCCTGACTTTAGAATTTTATCAATGTAATATATAAATTAGTATAGACTGTTCCGAAAGTATCTTTGGTGGAAGGTGGGTCGCAGGGATTTAATTGTCTAGACAAGACCTCTGTCTACCTCTGTATTGGGAATTGCGTAAATATATAAGTAAACAGCTAGAATACTGTATACACATCCATAGAAAAAAAATATAACGTCATAAAATTCATTTAAACACAAGACAATGGCTGTACAGAGCCGTTCTTAGCACTGAAAGCGATTTATTCCACACGTCCCCTTTAATAAAATACAACAACGTGAAAGTAATTTTAGCATGAATAGTGTATAAGATGCGAACGTATTGCGGGCATATCAGCACGAGTTATCTGCTAGATAAACACGTTTAATAACACACCTAAGCCTTGAACCCCAATAAACAACCCCCATTTAATCACGTGCTAACAGCACTGCCGTCTTGAATTTCGCTCTATCACTAACAGCATAATTGGTATAGCAAAACGTATTAGACAGTGTACTCATAAATATTACCGTTCGGTTTTCCATACCCGTAAATTGGTACGATCGATTAATTGCTTTCATTAATAATGAAGCGACAGTTTCAATCGCTAATTCAATAGCACCAGTCGTACTTAAGGAGTGAAGTCGTAATTGTATATCGAGAGCGTTTCAAATGCATTCCACATTACTTAAGATATACTGTAAGTTAAACAGTAGAATTGCATTGGTCTTTGAACATTACTGTCATATAGCCGAGAGATTGAGTGGTCGGAATTTGAGTCAAGAGACCCGAGTTCGATTCGCAGGTGGCAGGCTTGTACCTATGGGTTTTACCAAGTTATTAACGAATTATATCGTTGGCATGGACATTAAGCGACGGGCTTATCACCTGTCACGTTGTCCCGAAAATAACTTCGGTGGAAGGAGGGTCGGAGAGACCTATTTGTCTAGACTAGATTTCTGTATAGATATTTACTGAAAATATTTATTTATTTTTATTTATTTATAGATGCATATGTACGAGTGCTGATCGCACACTGGCGAAAACGTCCTCCCCAGATCACTCTTTTCCTGCAGCACATGTACACTTGTGTTTCTATTGCAATGAACACGAAGTCACAGTAAGTATCCTCATACTCATAACTTCTAGTTAAAGTCTACTGCAGGGCATACGCCTACCGTAAGCGAGGGTTTGACATAATCGCAACACTTGGCAATCGCAGAATCATACACTTTAGACGCTGCTGCCTATCACCGGTCTGCTATGTGTATGTCACGCCATCTGTCGGTAGCACGTTGCATTTCTAAGGCTTATCCCTTAGCCACCTCTCACGACACCCACGAGAAGAAAGTTGGTTGGTATATTAACGCTGTAACCATTCAATTATATTATATTAAAAATAAAAGAATTTGTGTTTGTTCCATTTTTCATTTATAAAAAAATATTTTAATAATATAACTTGAATAGAACTGTGGAATGAAATTAAATAAGAGAAAAAGAGAGTTTGTACAAGAGAAACGAACGGTCGCCGAAGTTGCTTCAACTGCGAACAAGGCTTCGACAACAAACCCAAAGTTAATCGGGCCTATGCTCCACCGGTATAGATTGTGGACGAGTACGGAGCAGTTCTTTAAAACTTCACTGTAGACTCTTTAGAAAACTTTGAAGAATCAAGTTTTCATTATTATCTCTTTCTGTATCTACTTTGTGATATAGTAATATATGACTACTGACCAGATTTTGATTTCGAAAATATGTAAAAAAATATCTTCAAACCATTTCCTAAACTGGCGTAGACAGGTGTCTAGATAGTAAAATCCTTCCGTGAACGTGAACGAAAACGTGACAAGTGACCTGTGCCGTCTTTATGTTATGAAGAAAACATATTGGTACGAACCAACTTCGGGAACGCACTAAGTTCCCACGATTCGAATTCCGATCGCCCAACCACTTGGCTATCGACACATATCTAAGTGTCTTGAAAACATATTTAATTAATGTGTTCAAGTTGTTGAGTTGCTCAACCTGTAGATTAATACTCGGCTTTAATGACTTATTAATTTAATCAAAGAATCACACCTGCCTAATGTTGTTAGTAAGATAAGTTGACATGTGAATATCACCTGGCCTAAACATGGCCTAGATATAACATTTATACAAATAGACAAAACTCAAACACCTTACACGAAATTGCACATAATAAAAAACAAATGTGTTACCGGCCTAATTTTATATCGGTACATAATTAAGCATGAGTTCGCGCTTAATTTACATACACAAGCTTTAGATATGATGTTTTATTTTTATTGAACATATTTCGAGACTATCCAATAACTTTACGATAGCTGAGTGGTTGGGTGATCGGAATTCGAATCAAGAGACTAGTTCGATCCCAGAAGGAAGCCTCGCACCAATGAGTTTTTTCGAAAACTTATGTGCGATTTATATCGTTGGTTTGGACATAAACACGGCGGGACATAAACATCAGGGACATCAGGCTCAACGCCTGATGTCCCAAAAAACAATACAGCATACTTCTATTTTATATATTTTCGTGGTGGTGATCTTGTTATCTGCCGTCAATGAGATATACATGTTTCCCTAAGTCATTTCATAAAACATCTTAAAGCATATTTGAAATAAAAAACCTATTATAATTTAAGAATTATTTTAAAGAACGTTATAAGATAAAAATGTTACAATTTACAAATGATACATTTAAGTATACAAACAAAGCACGAAATACTCAAGAAAAAAAATCTAATTGGCAGATAGAAATTTACATTGGCAACACTTAGCCTGACTAGTGGAGAATTAGATTGTTCATTTATAAGAGAAACTCTTACCACCTTGCCACCAGGTTAAACTTAAAGTTCACTCCGAACTTTCTCGAAACTTGATTGCGAATCTGAAAAGTTCTTGTCGGGGCTTGTTCCTCCTTCGTACGCGGAAACGGCTAGTTGCCAATCGAATATGAACTGTAAAGTTTTGGCAAAACGTAATAAATTCCTTTAATATGGCAACAACTTAGCGCAAACTATCGGTTACGTTGTCTTGTCTTCAGGTTTACACGAAATGGGGATTAGTTTTAAAGTGGTACGGACTATGTCGTAAGGCACCATGCGGTTTATTGGTTATTACACTTCTCTGTTAACATTTAATTAAATTTTGTAGCAAACTGAACAATTTGTATTTAAAAAGTGGCAACACAAATTCGCTGGAACGATTCTGTTCTGATTTTTTATATATCACTAATGACGTCAGATACGGTTAGATAGTGATGCTACCTTTGAAACTAAAGCTTGCGGGTTCCAATCTTGTTTGATCAAATCATTTCTTTATCCATCGACATGAGTAACATAAATTACATTCATCGATCGTCATTTTATAATAAAAAAATGTCACATCACATTTATATAATACATTAAATTAAAAAAAAAGATTGAAATAAAGAGGATACCTACAGAGTTTCTTTAGCCTGTTTCTTCTCCCTTAGAGGACCCTCATTACGAAATGGTGGCAGATTAATAAATGACTATCGATAAACGAATGTGTATTCTTATGCCGATAAATAAATGATTTGATTAAATTTGAATCTACCACCGTTTCATTGCGACCTTCTAGACTCGAAGTACATATTATTTTTTATAATTTATATTATTATCTATATATTTATATAAATATATATAGATTATTTCTATGATAAATATGAATTAGTAATATATCATATATTATTCCGAGAAATATTTCAGTGACGGTCGACCACAATAAGATAGAGAGACGACCTGCACAACATTGCTGAGAGTCTATGGATGCAGGTGGCTCGGGGCTGCTCTTTATAGAAAATATTTCATATAAAAATAATTATAATCAGCCGTTGATAAGCTGTAAAGAAGAAGAAGAAGTAAGCGCCAAGCAGTTAACATATCTTAATATCCAAGCTCATGGTTCGAGACCCATTTAAAGTGAATGTTTACGCAAAAATTGTTCGCTTTTTTATTTCCAGACCTAGTCGCACTACTACTCTAATGCCATAAAGTTGTAATATGGTAATGCGGTTAAAAAAATGCTATCATTAACTATTAAATGTCAGACGTGTGCTATTAAGTAAATTGTTGTCCATTCGATATAAAAACCATTAACACTCATTGTTTATTTAGTTACAAAGCCCCCATTTACATAAGCTTGTGTGCGGCCTTACATACATTGTTGAGGCGGCATAAGAAAACAAAACTGGTGAAGGTTTTGTCACGATGTTACAAATAATGTAGTAACTATTAAATACTAGGAATGTTACATGCTATAATTAAAATAATTTTATTATTAAATAAATTTAAATTCATTTTTACCCATTCCACTATTTATTTATTTTTTATTTATTTATTTGCAATTATATTATTATATATTTTCTGATGCTTTATTTGTACAAAGAAAATTGTTGCTTATATTTACAATATTTAATAACCAAAAAATTTATAATAATCGTACAGCCTTACACCACGTGTCATAGTACAAAGAACACTGGCTCCATATCCACATAGAATGTTTAGATTTACCGTACCGTTATTAACCGTTGAGCGAGAATAGAACCTGCCCTGTACTGCTCCATTCGTCCACGAAGCTCGTCGTGGTATAAGCATGATATACAATAACTTAAAGGATATTTATGAGATCGATATTTATGAGAGAAATAAATGAATAATAAATATCTTCATGCCATTCTCAATTCAGCGGTAGACCTCTGTCTAGACAATTAAGTCATTTTGACACACCACCCACCGAAGACATTTTTAGGACAACTAGAAAGGTTGTGAACCCGTCGCCTTCTTTATATCCAAACCAACGGTATAAATTGTACATGAGTTTTTGGTACAAGCCTTGGGCTCGAACTCGGGAAAACTCCGATCACCCAACCACTCGGCTATCGTGACTCCATACGACATGAGTTAATATCACAAGCAATTAGTATTCGCTAGGTGCATTTAATAAGGCTATGGAGCAAACAACTCGGCGACGGTATGAACTCTTGCAAATTGCTTTAAGCTACAGGGCGGCGTCGTTAACAAGAACCAGGGCGGATTCTGTTCCACCGTGCGCTCCGTTAAGGCGGAGTCAATTCCTTTACAAATTTCTATAATAAAATACATACATAAACATATACATACAATCACGCCTCTTTCACGTAGGGGTAGGCAGAGACCACTTTTTTCCACTTGCTACGATCCTTACATACTTGTTTCACTTCGTCAACGTTCATTTATTTATAATCATAATAAAATTAATAATAAATAAAAATCATCACGCAATTCCCAATACAGGGGTAGACAGAGGTCTAGTATAGACAATCAAGTCCCCTTGACCCACCTTCCACCGAAGATATTTTCGGGATATTATGTTCCTATAGCCTATTTAGTCAAGGTCAATTCTCGCTTCGCTCGTTGCGGATTCAAGATTCGCTAAAAATAAAAACAAATAATAGGTTATAAAAAGAAACTGAAAAACTGATTCTATGCAAATATGTAAGTAAATTGGACCGTAGGCTTGGACGCTAAGAGAGTGATAGACTTACCACCTGTCATGTTATGCAAAAAAAGCTTCAGTGAAAGGTGGGTCGAAAGGAATTCAATGCCCAGACTTCTGTCTACCCCAGTATTGGGGAAATTCATGAAGAAATATATTTAAAAAAGTTATTAAATGAAAAATAAAATATCTTCACGCAATTCCCAATACAGGGGTAGACAGAGGTCAAGTCTAGACAATTAAGTCCCTTTGACCCACCTTCCAGCGAAGATATTTTCGGGACAACGTGACAGGTTGTGGACAAAAGGACAGGACAGACGATGAAATTCGTACATAAGTTTTTTGAAAAACTCATTGGCACTACCACCTGGGGATCGAACTCGGGTCTCTCAACTCGAAATTCCGACCACCCAACAACTCGGCTGTCGTGACTTTTAAAAAAGTTATTAGTTTATAATTTCTCTATGGCAGGTCACATAAAATCTTTCACTTGTGTATAATATTTAAAAATAGTGGCTCTCTTATTGCAAAATTATTTTATCGATTGATTAAATTTATATTTTTCATCTTCGTGATTTGTCAGATTTTTTTTAATAATGGAATAGACAGATATGTCGCAGATCGAACTCTAGTCTCTTGACTCGAATCACGGTCACCCTACCGCTCAGTTATCGTGAATTGTAAATTAATGTGAATTTTAAAATAAATGCCTGTAGATAAATGATGATAGGTGGACTGTTTAGTCGACTGCTGATTATGCATGTCTTTTAATCGAGTGTTTTCTATAAAACGCTTTTTGTTTTTGGATTTGAACAAGGTATTAAGGCATTCCATCTTACTCCGCGGAGATGATAGCTTACCTTTGACCTTCTTTAGGAATCTTTACAGTCTTTATAGGCTGTAGCAGCATTCGCTCGTTTTACACCCTAATCTCATTAAAAAATGGTTATATTTGACGACCTCCGTGGACGAATGGCAGCCTCCGGTTTTCAAGGTGTCGCCATCTCGAGGTCCCGGGTTCGATTCCCCACTTTTTCTACATTTTCTCGGATCTGGGTGTTTGTAGTGCCTTCGTTATTTCCGATTCCCATACTTCAAGTGCTCTAGCTTCTTACATTGGGATCGGAGCAATGTATGTAATCATAAACCACCATACATGCTAGACAACCCCATAGACGAATAGCGTACACATCGGTTTTCATAGTGTCAGCCAGCTCTCAGGTTCGATACCCATTGTATCGAGTCAGAGTGTTTGAGATACCTTCGTTCTTTGGCTACTTACCTAGAGATCAAAGCAATATATGTGTGTATCTGTTTATAATTATTACATTCCGCGATTGTCGAAAAAAGACAAAGCTGAAATAATACGGGAAAGACAAACAAACTACATGGTGAGAGATTGGTTTTGGACAACAGGAGTTAAGTTGCGACCTATCTTGCATGGAGACCACTTATTAATTTGCATGCGGTTACGTCATGGTATGTAATTAATTACTCTTTATCCTGCAGCGGAGTTTCAAAAGCGGTTAAGAAAATAACATCGTTAAGTTAGTAATAGTCACGATAGCCGAGTGGCTGGGTGGTCGGATTTCGATCCCCAGGTGGTAGGCTCGTACAAATGTATTTAAAAAAATACTCATATGCGACTTATATCGTTGGCTTGGGCATAAAGATGGTGACAGGCTCACCACCTGAAACGTTGATCCAAAAATTTCTTAGGTAGAAGGTGGGTCAGAAGGCCTTAATTGTCTTGAAACAAGGAATATACAAATTTAATAGAGTTAAGTCACGATAGGCGAGAGTCGATACCCAATGGGTTTTTCAAAAAACTTATGTACGAATTATATCGTTGGCTTGGACATCAAGACGGTGAGGGGCTCACCACCTGTCACGTTGTCCCGAAAATAACTTCGGTGGAAGGTGGGTCCAAGGGACTTAATTGTCTAGACTAGACTTCTGTCTACCCCTTGGTATTGCGTGGTATATTGGTACTTGGTATTGGTATTGGGAATTGAGTGAAGATATTTATTTTATTATTTTACATCCAGACCCGAGGCATTGTAAAAAAAGTAGTTTTCTGCAATGTCCTGTCAGGACCAAACCTGAACTACAGAGCTGGCGACACAATGTTTACCCCTGTGTGCCTCATGCAACCACGGAAATCGTTAAAAAGGTATGTAATTTAATGTGTATAATAACATAATAAACATTAGGTCTCAGTGTAAAAATATATAGACCCCTTTCTTACCGTGTATGCCGTAAGAGACGACTAAGGGTACCTTAACCTTGTACTCAACATTGGCTACCAACAGATGTAGATATAGACAGTATATGTACATACAGACAGACAGTATATGCCGGTGACGACCGGCAGCGTCTGAGGTCCGAGATGTATGGCACTACAATCCACTGTTACCGGGTTGTAAAACCAGAACTATACTGATAAACTATAATAGGGTGTTGTTTGGTATTTATAAAAATAAAAAAATATCTTCACGCACTTCCCTATACAGGGGTAGACAGAGGTCGAGTCTAGACAATTATGTCCCTTCGACCCACCTTCCACCGAAGATATTTTCGAGACAACGTGACAGGTGGTGAGTCCGTCGCCATCTTTATGTCCAAGCCAACGATATTCGTACATAAGTTTTTCTGAAAAACCCATTGGTACGAGCCTATCAACTGGGGATCGAACTCGGGTCTATTGACTCGAAAATCTTTTAGTATTTATAATAATTGCTATAGCAAATAAATATTGTTTAAAAAACAACGATAGGCGAATGAAATTTCGAGTCAAGAGACTTGAGTTTGATCCCCATGTGGCTGGCTCGTACCAATGGGTTTTTCAAAAACTTATGTATGCATTATATCGTTTGCTTGGACATAAAGACGGCGACGAGCTCACCACCAGTCACGTTGTCCCGAAAATATCTTCGATGGAAGGTGGGTCGAAGGGACTTAATTATCTAGACTACACCTCTGTCTACCTCTGTATTGGGAATTGCGTGAAGACATTTTTTATTTATTTTAATATTTTCCTATTTTCACCTCCGCAAAATACTTCTGCGTACGTAATTGTGTAAAGCTCACCCTTTGTATTAACATTACAAATACCTCACGCTAATTTGGCGATACTTGTAACCGGGTATTGTTCCCATTGTTGTATGTTAAGTACTACAGTAACAATAACTCGAAAATATCCAATTAGCGATAGCCTGGCCTTAAACGAGGCTTGAGGGCCGCGAGTCTGTGAACAAAACTATGTGGTGGCGGGCTACGGCGCAGCAAGCCATGCACTAACCCCCCCCCCTTCCTACTCTAACCCCCTCCCTCCATTCCAGCACCAGGTACGTACAAAGGGGAACAGCAATCTCGCCCGTATAAGTGCAACTCTGATACAATACAATCTCTCAGTCTACGTAGTTACGTACGCAGCTTAAAGCTCTAAAGCTTCCGGATGTTTTTGAATATTAGTCGGTACACTTGTTTCGCAGATATTTTAGATGAGAACTTGTTCTGTTTCGGGTCAATTTAGGTGAATGTAGTTATTTGTTTAATTGTCTTTAGTGTTTTATTTCTTTTTTAATAACTACATCACTCCCATTGAGATCATCAGAGGATCAAAAAGTAAGCAGCTTAAGTACTCGAATCAGAAACAACGAAGGTACCACAGACATCCCGCCCCGAGAAAATGTAGAAAAAGTGTTTTCTACAGTGATCCGACCGGGATTCGAACCCGGGACCTCAGAGCTAAATACGTTGAAAACCGGTATATACGCCACTGTACTCAGTTTTTCCGCGGAATTTCCTGCCATGCACTTGCACTTTATTGAATGCGCTGCCGTCAGCAGTTCTTCCGGACTAATTCAACTTAGGGACTTTCAAGAAAAGAGCCTATACTTCTGCCAAAGCCGCAACGCATCTGCTATTGCTCCGGTATTGTAGGTGTTCATGGGCGGCGTCACTTACCATTACGTGAGCCACCGACTCGTTTGCCCCCTATTTTATAAAAAAAAAAACTCGAGAACAAATAGTCAAGATAGCCGAGTGGTTGGGTGGTCAGAATTTCGTGTTAAGAGACCCGAATCGATCCCCAGGTGGGTTTTTCAAAACCTTATGTACGAATTATATCGATGGCTTGGACACGACGTCGGCGACGGGCTCACCACCTGTCACGTTGGCCTGAAAATATCTTCGGTGGAAGGTGGGTCGACTATATAATTGTCTAGACTAGACCTCTGTCTACCTCTGTATTGGGAATTGCGCGAAGATATTTATCAAAAATATTCAGGTTCATCAGCCAAATGTTTGCATCTAGCTGATATTCGAACACGCAACCCACAGTTCTACCAATTAGTCTATCCATTCGTCACACTTAATCACACATTAATTCTAGTAGGTATCGATATAATCTCCTTTGATTAGTGGTAACAATTCCGAAGCAATGAGGACAACTTTTTTTTAAACGCAACTTGAAATATTCCGTTTTATTAGACGGCGGATATCATGGCAGAAAATTGATGGCCGATGTCCAGATTTCTTTTATGTCTACGCTACTTAAATCTATCTACATATTCCCGTAGGTTCGTTAGTGCGCGATTGGATCACAGTTTTGTTGTAAAGATTATGTCCTAAAGAAACTCCCCATCCGGTCTTTGAACGAATCCGACGCACACGTAACACGACTACAGTGTTGATCTTAAGATGTAAATTGTTTATTTATATAAAACATCATACGATAAATATATTGTTTGTTTGGATATCGTTTTAACTTAATAAATAAATGTGGCATGATACCCCGCTATTTTTTAATTATAGTTACATATGTTTCTAACAAGTTAAAGTAATCACAATGTAAGATTTATGATAATACTAACAAAACTATTACTAATAAGAGTAAAAGTATTTTTTATTGCTTGATATCTACTAAGCGTAATTCTATATTGCATGTAACACGAAAGACATTACGAGATATCTTTAAACATGGACTCTGAAATCATGAATTTAGGATTTATAACTGAATTTTTATAATACCTAGTAATAGGGAAATACTGAAAAAAATACTTCTCAGATATGATACTTTGACTAAAAACTTGTTCTGACTGTAGTAGTAGTTACAGTAAATGGTTCGATTACATTTTCCATACAGAGTTATGAAAAATTAAAATGAAATAAATAGCTTCACGCATTTCCCAATACAGGTGTAGACGGAGGTCTAGTCTAGACGATTAAGTCCCTTCGACCCACCTTCCACCGAAGATATTTTCGAGATAACGTGACTGGTGGTGTTCTCGTCGCTTTCTTTATGTCTAAGCCAACGATATAATTCGTACATAAGTTTCTTGAAAGAAACCCATGGTACGAGTCTGCCACGGTCGAACTCAGGTCTTTCGACTCGAACTTCCGACCACCCAACCACTCGGCTATCGCGAAAAATTGGTCGCTTTTTTATATTCAAAAATCTCTTCATAATAACTGAATTACACAGAGTTACATGAAATATCTCATGATATATCTATTGTAGGAAATTTGATGTATGCGACGCTTATAGTGGTCGACATCGGTCCTCCAATGTCGGACATGTCGCTCCTATCTGTTTCGATGCATTTGTCGTTTAAACACCAACCTGTAATAAATCAGACGCGGATCCACTCATATACATACGTCCTATGTTACATCACTAAAATATGCGAACCGAACCTTATTCGCTTAAGAATAGAGAGCACTTTGGACAGCAACAAATCGTATTTTATTACCTATACGTTGATGCTAATTTAAGCCTATCTAGAGTCCACTACGGACACTCTTCATTCAATACTTTAAATGAGATTCTTATCGTCCATCCTTAAATAGATTAGTAGATTAATGATGTCTGTAATAATTAATAATGGATCGTGAATTTTACAACAACAATAAAAGGAGTTCGGTCCCATCGTAAAAACTTACCTTGCAGTTTGTGTTGTTTTGAATCCTTTGACTTTACGACCCGTCAATACCTTCCATATATTTACTTCGTCTTAATTACACCGACTTTATCGTCTCCGGTTAATAACATTTCATTAATTTTTTTTTCGTACGATCAAAGTCCTGCTCGCTAGCGGCGGCTAAGTGATAAGCTGATATGTATATAAGCAGCATACGATTATAGTATTTAATACGTCAATCTTAGAGAGCAGGTTCGTGTTTATATTTAGCAAATCGCTGAACAAAGAGGATGAGAGCTGGATGTTGAAGAGTTGTTATAAATTTGATTGCGCAATTACAATATTGAAATGTATGTATCAGCAATAACTCGGTATCTGAGTTCGGTTTTAGCGATCGACCAATTGCCATTGATCATTTTAGTTATAACAAAGCGGTATCGAAGTAATTAATTGCGTTAATGACGATCGAGTCGAAAAGATATTTCAGTATAATTAAATAAAGCTCAATAAAACATTCGAAAGACCAATACGGTCTTAAAGATTATCTTTATATCTTATCTTTAGAAAAGAGTTAAGTGTACTATCGTGAATATTTCTAGATCACTTAAATTCAACAGAGGAAATGGTCCCCGTGAAGATATCTTACGCTTTTTTTTAATGTCCTTTTCGTTAAACGAGTAAGTAAAAGGTTTGTAAAGGCTTATCATTTTTATCAAGTTTATTGAAATTCATACAAGAGTCATTCAGATCAATCTAATCAAAGAAGCCAGTAAAAAAAAAGAAATAAGGAACCGTCGTCACAACTCGGTCAACGTACAATCTTTAAAAAAGTTAAGCCCTTTTCAAAAAAAAAAAGGAGCGCCTCTAATTGATGCGTCGTCTTTGTTTAGTTTAATTCTAACATGCTTTTCCCATTAAAACGGTCAGGAATCAGGCTCGTGTAGGAGATAAGGTTGACTCTTTTACTCCTTACACGTTATAATATTATAAAGCCGGGGCCAGCCCTACGCGACTTTAACCCCAGTTTAACTCGCGCACACTGCACAAGAGAACAAATAAGTGAATGGCACGGCGTTCGGCGTCGACGCGGTTTTACATTGTCCCACGTCCCCTGGGTGAGGCGTATTGAGAATCGATATGTTTGCGCTAAGTGCTTAAGTGGCTTGCTGGGGGTCGAATGTCACTGATGAATAAGCAATCCCAACTTATTTCTAACTTAAATAATTAACACGTAATTAAATGCATGCGCGATCCATTTAAACGGAAATTTTATTTTTTATTTAATTTTTTTTCTTTAAAATCGTTAAATTGTGCTAATGTTTTATAATTTACGAAATAGACTCTAAGTAGATGTACATTAGCGATGTAACATCACTCTGCTTACAGTGAGATTTAACTGTGTTCTAATGGTTACTATTTCCTTAATAAATATCAATTTTGTTAACACATCATCATAACAACCTACAAATATCTTTATTGTAAATCATATGGCAAGTGATATCATAGGAACAATAATAAACCCACGGTTTAAAATTCTCAACTCCTTTTCCCTAGACCTAGCCTAGACTAAAGCAATCACCGACAAATGACGGGATTATCGCCTCTAGAACCACAATGAGACCAGACCTAGGGCACCAGTCTTCGGTTCGAAGTTCCTGATATTGCGATAAATTTCAGATATTGCGATTGCCCATCCAATTGCCAAGAATGGCGATTGCTGTAATTCATCTCAATAAAAGAAGCCATTTACCTTACAAAATACTTTTACAGGCCGTTAAGAAAAAAACATATCAGACATAACCTGGAACATGTAAAAAAGTAATCCGGAATGGACACTTGAGTTTTGTAAAACTTTAGTTTAACGAACTAAACAACCGGCCCGGGCCGGGTTGAGAAGACAACTCGGCACCTTTTGTGGGTTTTATGGATAATCTTCGCTTTGCGTGTATTAACATGCGGAGCTTGTGTCCGGTCGCACGTTCGATACCCGGGTCCACGCCCACTCGTCTCGTTTTATCAGAGACCACGGTCAACGCTCGATAATTTTATTACAGAAGTTTTGTCAAATTGCTCGAGCCTTCAAATTAAATTAAACGATACTTGTCCGACGTTGATATGAGGAATTAATTTATATGTGCCTGTCAGTTTGTACGTAACGTTCTGAGTGCCCGATGTGTTGTTTGATCCATTTATCTAACAATTGGGGTTTACATAGACAGTAAAATCGAAGCAAGCTACGCTGAGTGCTACTTTTAACTATTGTACGCAATTTTATATTTACGTAGTTTCCCGTACTGAGGTATAAAATAGTCACGGTAGCCTGATAGTTGGGAGATCGGAATTCAAGTTAAGAGACTCGAGTTCAATGTCTAGATGACAGGCTCGTGCCGTGCTCGATTTATATAGGTGCCTTGGTTCAAAAGACAGCGACTTACCACCTGTCCCGTTGTCCTAAAATTTGTCAAGAGGATTTAATTATCTAGACCTCTGTCTACCCCTAGTATTGGTCATGTGCTACCCTAATACAAAGGTACAAGTTAAGACAATGGAGTCTTATCGCGTCACTTTTGCTCAAAGCTTATTCGGAATAAGAAGCGCATTGTTAAGCTTTTTATAGTATTTCCACAGAAATAATACTGTTGCAGGTACTTTTATAGAAATTTATGTAACGTAGATTTCGATAAAGAAAAGCATAACATTTAAAAAAATGTAATTGGGAAAAGATATTTTGTAACCGAAAGTTGACTAAAAATTTTTTTGTTATTAAATATCCATCCAATGAGATTGTAAGAGTATGTTTCTGAGAAAAAAAAATCAAAAAATAATAATATTATAATATTTAATAGAAACAAAATAAATATGTAATACTATAATAGAAATTAATGCCTAGCCTGACCCTAGTAATAATAGACTATATTTTTTTTGTAGAAGGCTATTGCAACCCATAATACCTGCATTCAAACAAGTATTCAAAGATAAAGGTAACAGATGCGCTGATACTCTCGTAGATTAAAAAAAAATTAATGGTGCATCAAAGGGTGTGACAACTGTCTCTTTATACCCTTCTACCCGGAACACAACAGTAGTTACACTCGTATTCAGTGGCAGAAATAAGTATGAGATGACCTTTTAGATATAATATCAATAGGGTTCGAAAGGACTTCATTCTTTTAGACCATTTCACGCCGTTCCCAATACAGGGTAGGCAGAGGTCTGGACACTTAAGTCGTTTCGACACACCTTCTACCGAAGATATTTTTGGGACAACGTGACATCTATGAGCCCGTCGCTGTTTTAATGTCCAAGCAATGATACAATTCGTACATAAGTTTTTGAAAAACCCATTAGTATCAGCCAGCCACCTGGAGCTCGAAATCGGGTATCTTATGAATTTCGATAAACGAACCACTCGGCTATCTAGACTTTTTTAGAAATAGTAATATGAATATGGTATATCGTCACGCAATTTTCCATATCCAAGGATTTTATTGTCTAGGCATCTGTACATCCTTGTATTGGGAATGGCGTGAAAATATGTTTTACATTTTTTATATAAATTTACCCACCCGCTTTACACAGTGACTCATTTGGTACAAAGTGACAATTGTGGCATTACATTCATGAGAAAGGAATGCCAACCCGCAGCCCTTTACTTCAAATGCAGAGTCATTAGCAACTGTGCTATTGGTTCGTTACATCAAATATAACGTTTAGAAATATTTTATTAAAATCCGAGCAGATTGCTTGTATTTCAACAATCTATTGAAAATGTCCTAAAAGTTTGAGCATTATACTACATTACAAATTAAAATGACGAGTATTAACAAACGAAGGCTCTAGCGCCGGTACTACAAAGGCGGGGCTCCCAAAAGCTCCCCTTGCGTTTCAGGAGTGACACTGTAAACAAAAGTATCATATAAGTTTATTAATTACACGGCCCCTTCGTTGCGAGCCTCCATGAATATTAATTACTGAATACCGAAAGCTTTAGAACGCTCAAGAAGGGAAAGTTTTACAAAGAGCTTTTATTATTTAAGAAGTGACGTCGATGCGGTGAAACGAATTATGCACACAAGTTAATGTCAGTCAAATAACATCTCTAGGAAAACAACATAGCGTTGGATTTTGAGCGTTTGACGCGTCATTTATCATAACTTCATAAGAAAGTGGCGGAAGAAAGTCAATAGAGTAGGCAGGAGTTACTTGAGGGTAGAGTTTTCGCATTCGTCGCAACTCTACCCTAGTCAACAAAACAACTGACTGTACATTTGTAGACCATTCGAATTATACTTACATAAAATATGTTTTTATGTCCGTAGTTAATTTATATGGCTCGTATTATGTTACATATTATTTTCCACGGAGGTTTTTGAGCTATTAGATGACGTCACAACTAATTTTTATTCGATTGAACAGTCAACTTTTATTTTTTGCATGTTCTCATTATCTTTCGAAAATCCCCGAAAGAAAATTAAAGACTTGTCACCTGCTAAAAATAGGTTTTGAGTTCTGATTGACTTTCAAGACTCAGCGTGAGTGTCGCCTCGGTAAAATGGAAGTAACGGCTTCGAATCTCGCCCGTGTCCGTTGATTTTTTTAATAACCATTCTATTTATATCTAAACCACGACTATGCTCACATACTTATACGTTCGAAAACGATATACAAAACAATGTACATGTTCATGTATACACAAAGAGAGATTTCATGATTTTTTTTATCTTCACGCTTTTTCAAATACTCATCACATGTCCATGCAATTTAGTCCTTACGGAGCACATTCGCAATTTTTGGGATAAGTTGCCGGTGATCTGTCGACTTATCCTCATGATCTGTCACCGTACTTCATGAAGAATTGAGTTCAGGATAAATAGTACAGTTTAGTTTATTTAGTATCGTATAGTATATATAATAACTTAGTATAGTACTGACCTAAGAGCCAGTAAAAGTCTGTCAGTGAAAGCCTCTCCCGTAAGCGGAACTTGCAATATTCGCTCGGCAAGTGGTCGGAATCATTATCATCATCGCTCGCATTACTTAACGGCCTGTTACAGCCCACTGTATTACTCAGGCGTCTTCCGTAAGTAGGATTCGCGATAATCGCCACTCCTGACTTTTGGATTGGCGATCGCAGAACCAACGCGCTCCATAGACGCTGCTGCTCGTAATTGTTACCCCACAATCTGTTACCTAGTCGCCTCTTATGACGCCCACCGGAAAATGTAAGATTCGTACCATCCTGTGAGTACACAAGTACATGATTATATATATGTATGTATATAATTATATTATTATATAAATTATATTCTATTCTATAAAATAATCCGGAGAAATGAATATCATTTCTCCGAAAGTAAGGGGGTTGGTATATTCTTAAATATTACACAAGAATACCCCCTTTCTTCCCGAGGGTGTCAAAAGAGACGACTGAAGGACTAGCCTAAAAAATGCAATTGACAACCGACAGATGGCGGTAAAACTTCCTCGAAAAAATACCAGACCCAAATTCATATTACCGGCGACGGGAACTGTACAAATATCGCCCGGAAACAATAAAAAAGCGAACGTTAACAGAACCTCCTAAGAGAATTATCCGCACAAACGAATAAACACGACGAATTCAAACTTCACGGTATCTAGGAAACATTCGCGGTGTAGCGTCCCGCGGAATCCGATCTGTATGTAAAATATTCAACAAAAGAAACATTTATATAGAGGGACGATTCGCCTCGAGCGATCTGTGGAAACATTTTAGATTCCTAAGAGTCACTTGAAGCATGCCACCGGCTCTTTGTGTGAGTAGACGAGCTCGTTCCGATCCCATCGTGTGTACCGCACCCGAGGGTGTACTCCAGAGTCTCATTAAAATTACACTTTGACTTATTTTTCCTGATATTACATTATATGGGCCCTGTTATAGGTATTGTTGTTGCGTTGTCGCTATCGCCTCTTGTATTGAGTAATGTTATTGAATGTTTTCTTTAATTTTATTAATAATAATAATAATATCGACACGCCTTTCCCAATACTGGGGTAGACAGATGTCTAGACAATTAAGTGCTTTCCACCCACGGTTCATAGAAGATATATTTTGAGACAACGTGGTGGTGAGCCCGTCGTCGTCTTTATGTCCAAGCTTATGATTTATAAATAATAAAGAAGATGGCGATAGGCTTACCATTTGTCACGTTGTTCCGTATAGTTTTCGTTGAAGGGTTGGTCGAAAGGACTTAATAGTAAAATAGTATAGATCTCTGTCTACCCCTGTATTGGGAATATGCGAGAAGGCATTTTTTTATTTATTTATCACATTATAAGTAACGTATGCACCAAGTTTGTCAATTTAGGTGCATATCTCCTTTATAGAACTACTAGAAGATATTTCAATATAGGTAAAAGTAGGGCTCCTGAACACATAACTATAAATAAAATAAATAAATATCTTAACGCAATTCCCAATACAGGGGAACACAGAGGTCTAGTCTAGACAATTAAGTCCCTCCGACCCACCCTCCACCGAAGATATTTTCGGGACAACATATACCATCTTATAAATATATATATATATATATATATATATATATATATATATATATATATATATATATATATATATATATATATATATATATATATATATATATATATATATATATATATATATATATATATATATATATTTATAAGATGGTATATGTTTAAGGAACGATTTACTTTGTTGTAAAGTCTTGAAGAAATGATGTAATACTGTCTCCCCGCTTGTTTATTTTTGTGCTTTTCAGTTTTAAATATAACATCGTATCTTCTCTTATCCTTATTTTTATCATACTTTTGAGATTTGTGCTTACGTAACATAGATTGAAAAATGAAAAGTTGACGAACTGATAACACTTTGCAATCCATGTATAAATCTTTTGTATGAAATCGGAAAGGCCTATTTGTCATTACCTTCAGAATACACCGTTGTGCTCTCTCTAACTGTAGCAGGGATGATTTGTTAGATCCACCCCAAACTGAAATCGATTGCATACATGAGAATCGATTGCACTATTGCATAATAAACTAGGAATATTATACGCCTAGGAGCTGATTGCCTAAGTATTTTAAATATGTATATTAATTTTCTTATTTTGGCCGTTAAATTAGATATATGCAATTTCCAGGACAGTGTATTATCAATAATTATACCTAGGTACTTTATATTCGAAACATGTTCAACCACGGGGCAAGAACAATTAGGGGGATTATCATAGTTATTACAATTGTGCGCTTTCAAAGTGAATTTATCGCCATGGGGTTGAGAAGAACTTGTTGTTGAAAACGTTAGAAATTTAGTTATTATAGTGTTTAAGCTAAGTAAATTACCAGACAACCATACAGATACTTCTCTAAGAGTATACTCGGCATTTTGAATCGTACTTTCCCAAGTTTTTCCTTCAATGAGTAATACTGTGTCATCTGCATAAGATATAACTATGCAGTTTGGAATAGAGATGCGGCAGAGATTGTCAATATATGTAAGGAATAGCGTAGGGCCCAAGATACTTCCCTGGGGAACACCGTAAGTGAGAGGCATGTCATCGCTTAAGAATTCATTAATTTTGATAATTTGACTACGATTTGATAAATAATCATTGAAAATATTGAGAGCCACACCCCTAATCCCAATTTTATCGAATCTGCCCAGTAGTATGGGGATAGAGACAGTGTCAAAAGCTTTTGATAAATCCAAGAATACGCCAACACATTTTAAGTTCTTGTCTAGGGATCTAGAAATAGTTTCACTTAATTCAAGAACAGCATCTTCTGTACTTTTACCCGTTCTGAAACCATACTGGTTGGGAGATAACATATTTTGAGTTTCTAGATAACTCACTAATCTTTTATTTAAAACTTTCTCAAGTATTTTAGACAACGCTGTTAGTATAGATATAGGCCTATAGTTTTTGACACTCTCTCTATCGCCATTTTTATGTACTGGAACAACTAAAGCCTTTTTAAAACGAAAAATGCCCTTTGTTAGACAAAGATTACAAAGTTTTGAAATAATAGGAGCCAGAGTAGTATGGCTTGATTTGAGCACTATAGTTGGAATACCATCATATCCAACTGCACTTTTACTTTTTAGATTCAAAATAATGGTGTCAATTTCATTTGGATTTACGGGTAATATTGCAAAAGACTTAGCAGGGGAAGGAAAAAAATCAGAAGTTTTTAAACAAGAAAAGTTTGGTTTTGAGAGAATCTGTGTAGCCAGTTTATTACCAATCTCTACGAAATATTTGTTTACAAGGTTAAGAGAAGATTTAGGATCATTTTGATGCTTTAACAATTCTAATGGAGGAGTAGATGTGGTAGCAATATTGGAAACTTTCCTAATTAGTTGCCATGTACCTTTTATATTATTTTTATTTTTATCAAATTCAAGTTCCTCATAGTTACGCTTTAGTCGTTTTAATAGATTATTACAGAATTTTTTGTATCGGTAGTATATAGTTTTTAGAATTTCATTATGAGGTGAAGCCTTTTGTTTCTTGTGTAAGCGATCTCTATGTCTAATACATTTTAAGAGCCCAGGAGTAATCCAGGGCTTGATTATAGTTTTTCTACGTGATATGTTCACTATTTCGGAATTTGACTTATTAATGCAACTTAAAGTTTTATTTTTATGTCCAAGCCAACAATATAATTCATACATAAGTTTTTGAAAAACCCATTGGTTCGAGCCTGCCACCTCGGGATCGAACGCCGGTCTCTCGACTCGAAATTCCGAGCACCCAACCACTCGGCTATCGTGAATTTGTTTTTGTTGTGAATACATAAATAAATAAAAAATATGAAACGTATATTTAAATGTAGTTTAAACCTATTTCAATAAACGCGGGATTTAATTCGACAAGTATGTATATAATATTAGTTAGAACTGTAATGTATATCCATTATGATTGTCTATCACCGTTTTCAAACAAATATACATAAATTTTTGAGATGCATGTGTTTGAATTTGACGAGCTCTGTGGTTGAGTGGCATACATAGAGGTATTCATGGTGTCGCCAGTTCTGAGGTCTCGGTTTCGATTCCCCGATCGGGGCAATGTTGAAAACATTTTTTTCTACATTTACTCGGATCTGGGTGTTTACCACAAACTTCGAATGAAATTGTATACTTGGGGAGTGCGTTTAGCCGGGATGGAAGATGTGATTTAGATGTGAACAGGCGTGTCGCTGCCGGGAACAAAGTCTATGGTGCCCTAACTGCGTTAATCAAAAGGCAAGGCGTTGTGAAAAGTGCACGCCTTGCAATACATAACGCAGTGTTGGTACCGACTTTGTTATATGGCAGCGAAACCTGGGTATGCCAGAAGAAGCATAAAAGCAGGTTGAATGCAGTGGAGATGCGATCTCTTCGTAAAATGTGCGGCCTTACCATGGCCGACCGAAAGCGAAACGAAGTGATTCGCAATATGGCAGGTTTGAAAGATGACCTTGTCTCAAAAATGGATAAGGGCGTGCTTCGATGGTTTGGGCACGTTGAGCGAATGAGTGAAGACCGAATGGTGAAGAAAATATATAGCGCGAAAGTTAATATTAAAAGGTGTCGAGGTAGACCGAGACTAACTTTCGAAGACCATGTGAGCAAATTGCTCGAAGAAGGGAGGGTCAAGAGTACTCGGATACCTAGACGTGCATGTATGAAGAAGATGATGAATCTGAAAGAAGCGAAAGAAGTATGTAGGTCACCATCCCTACTTGGCGATCTGTTCTCACTGGCTACCCCGTCAGGGATTGTGCGTGAAGATAAATAAAATAAATATATTCGTGCGTTTTTTCTGATTCCACAATACAAGTGCCTAAACTGCTTCCTTTGGGATCAGAGCAAAGTATGTGATGTTGTTGACCTATGTATGTATTTCTTCATGTAATTAATTGCATATATTTGTCCGAAATTGTAATATCATTTTTATAGGCAAAATTTACTTCAAATTAGTTCATAATACTATTTCGATCTAAATCAATATAGTGGTAGGTGTATAGGATATGAACAAATACGTATAAATGACGACCAAACTCGATGTTGCCACGGGACACAATTAATGCAAAAATAAATTCTTTCTGTACTGTTTAAGAGTCATTTTAACTCAAGTAACAGAGCTAATTTAAATATAAATATTATTTTAATAAAAAATTATGTACCAAAATACTATATGAATAAATAAATAATAAATAAATATCTTCACGCAATTCCTAATAGACAGACAGAGGTAGTCAGAGGTAGGGGTAGACAGAGGTGTAGTCTAGACAATTAAGTCCCTTTGACCCACCTTCCACCGAAGATATTTTACAACGTGGCTGGTGGTGAGCCCGTCGCAGTCTTTATATTCAAGTCAACGATGTTATTCGTACACAAGTTTTTGAAAAAACCTTTGGTACGAGCCTGCTGAACCTGGGTGTCGAACTCGAGTCTCTTGACTCGAAATTCCGACCACCCAACCACTCGGCTATCGTGACTTCTAACTCAACTAACAGAGCTACGTTTAATAAAATAAACGACCCCCGTGTAAGAGTGGCGTACACACCAGTTTTGTCTGCTCTGTAGTCGGGTTCGATTCCCGGTCGGCTCAATGAAGAAAACACTTTTCTATCTATAGAAAAAGTATTTTCTACATAGATAGAGACATGCTTTACATTGCTTTCAAATTAAGTAGCTTAAGTAATTGTATTATGAAATCAGAAACAAAAAAGGTCCTGGAATCGAACCCAGGACATCTGAGATGGCGATAACTTGAAAATCGTGGAGTGTTCGCCACTCGTCTACGGAGGGCGTCAGGAAAGTTGTGATTCTTTTTCACGAGAATAAAAAATTGGAATTCAATCTAGTTTACCGTACTATACTTTATAATAGAAACAAATTTCCATTTGTATCACGACATTTATTTCTATTTCACGTATAAAAATAGTTTAGAAGCGATAAAGCTATAATTAAAGTCCCTTTCCACTCCCGGCGTGGCATCTTGGAGTTATTATTTAAAGTAATTATTTAATTAACAACGTGTAGCAGTGCTACCCTCTTAAGCGAGTTTAGGACAACAAGGAATTAAGTACGGGGTAAATGTTAACAAGAGCATACGTACAGGTTATTGTCTCGACACTCGGGGCACCCCGTCGAGGTATTTACGGTCGCTATACTGAACTTTTGGCACACACAAGCATAAACTCTACCACGTAACTGTGTAGTACTAAACAGTCAACGACACTATCGATTGAAAGCATAAACATTGCGTTTCTATAAGCAAGGCATCTTTTGCAGTGTAGCTGCGGCTAAGCAATGGACGCTGTTAGATTTGTAGTAGGAGCGTTGTAAACATGTTATGTCACGGTCGAACTATAACTGTTAACAATGTTACTCTTACCCCACGCTTTTAACATCATTAGTTGTGCGAGATTTCGTACCAAAGCATAAATGTGTATTTGTTTTCGTAACTCTGTATGCCATTTCCACTCGGCTATTATGCCGCGGCTTGGCTTAATCGTTGTGGGAAAATATTTTGACTGTACTTTTTTTTTATAATAATTCATGATCTTTATACATTGGTGCTTCCAAAAAAATTACGATAACATTTCTATTGGTTTATTGAAATCATATTTTTTCTTACACATTTAAATTGACGACCCGATGGTCTGGTTTGCAGTGATTCTGCCTTTGAAACCGAGAATTGTAGATTAGAATCTCGCTTGGGGCAAATATTTGTATGACGTATATGAATGTTATACTCCAGTTATGTATGTATGTATGTCTATGTATGTATTTTATCACTATCGCAAGACACTGGGAAACCGAGTTTGAAACCGGAAGAACATTTCATAGGTCAGAGTATCTTTATAAGTATATAAAATTTTTGTTTTAATTATCCATTCTACATTACTTTAATACATGCATACATACATAGGGACATCATCACATACATTGCTTAATCCAAAAGCTAAAGTAGCACTTGCTTTAACGAAGATACCAAAAACACCCAAAGCAGAGAAAATGTAGAAAATTGGTTTTCAACTTTGAACCGTCCGGGAATCGATCATGGGCAATCGAAGTTATGAGGAACGCGATACGAATATTAGTAGTTGAATAGAGAAGCGTACATGGTTTTATGGTATCGATAATTCTGAGGTCCCGGTTTCGTTTTCCGATCATATCATTGTAGAAAACCACCTTTTCTGCATTGTCTCAGGTACAAAGTGTAGGATACAAGCGCTTTAGTTACTTACTTCACATCACAGAGCAATGTATGTGATGTTGTTCCTGTCTATGTATTTATTTATACAATTTTACACTACTAATACGTATATCTTTATGCCATGGCCAATACTGAGATAGACTGAGGATTAAAGAATTCAAACCTCTCGATCCACCTTACACCGATGGCATCGTGACAGGCGGTAAACCTGACGCCGTCTTTATGTCGACTGAACCATATATAAATCGTACATAAGTTTTTGAAAAACCCATTGGTACGAAACTGCTACTTGGGAATCAAAGTCGGTTCTCTTTATCCAAATTCCGAGCACCCAAACACTCGGCTATCGTGACTTTCCACTCGCCAATAAACGTTTTAACGGGCTTCAAAGTTGTTAATGTCTCGTCACTAGGACAACTTCAAAGAACTGTTATAAACTTATTAACTGTTATACTTAACGTTTGTCTATTAAAAACCATTTTGCTCATTAACGTGTTCCTATCTCGCTCTTAGACGTTTAACAATTATCTATTGTGTATAAAACTTTTAGACACGGACTGAAATAAACGCGCCCGCTCATACAGATTAACATACACACAGTCCCAGCGTTTCATATTTAATAACACATTATTTTTAATTAAGTCGACACATTAACAAGACCGTGATGTGAGTAACATAGTTATCTTTATTACTCGCGAGCTGAATTCGAAAGTAACACAATTTTGTTAACTAAATCGTCCATTGTGACGTAGATGGTAGAAATAAAAGTATCGCTCTTAATGAGCTTTTAAAACTCGCTAATTAACAGTGAACATCTTAACTTTCGTACAAACAATAAAAGGAGAATTCAACGGGTTACAGTATTGCGGCAACGAGTAATGCGCATCGTCTCAAAATTCATAACTTTTAATTAACTGGAATTCTAACACAATTACAATGTTTACGGCTGTATCAAATATTCCGAAACGGACGGAACGCAGTCGTAAAATGTGAGAATGATTACAAATTTTAAAACAAAGCGTCTGTGAAGTGAAATTTAGTGTTTCGAGCATCTGGCGTTGCTCTAAAGGGCGATTTCAGGGCTCGTACCGCATAGACGATGGCTGGATGACGCAGTTTGGTTCGATTGTGTTAATTTGTAGAGTCGCCTGGAACAGATGTACCGCGCCCGCTCAAGCAACCTCACCGCTGTGATGCTTGTTACAGATGTAGATCGAATGACGAATAAAACAATTAAAAACTTGTAGTAATACTTCATATTCGAGCAGCGTAACGACTTATAGTTCCAAGATAATAATAATGACTCTTGCAGTAGATTCAGTATTATTGTTACGACAGTTTTTAATTCAGCCTATTATGTCAATAATAAATCGAAGTAGTCATAATAACAACTTACATCCATCATTGATTTATAAAGTATAATATTTAATTAAAATAAATTATATCCTTTATTCTAAATTAAATAATTACTGATTCTTTATTACTATGTATGATGAATGTTAATGAAAAAACATAGTCGTAATGGTATTATTTAACACTCTGTATCGAGGTGATCGTTTTACATTTTAAAGCCACATCTTTCTTTGCGATCTTGTATCGCCGTCTGATAGACTTTTAAATCTGCTATAAGATTTGAAGTACAGAAAAGTTTAATTAGTAATAGGGCAATAGGCAATAGTAATTCCTACCACCAATAATATGTCCAATATTTATTTATTTTCTATCCGATTATAACAAAAGTGTTTGTAGGCGGACTTAACCACTTACTAACAGGATTTAATTAACCAAGTGAAGTTCGACCGTTTATAAGCCACCGTTTGTTTATATAGCAGACGTCAGAACCTGACCTATTCCGAAATGTTATATAATTATACGATATCATATAATCTACATCCACAGATTATAGAGATTTTATAATTAATCTCCGTAGGCTTTCCAATGCCTTTCATAGCATCTCCTTTCGTCTTCTGGACAGCATATGAAGATGATGGAGATGGGATAGGAAACTATTCTATACTATTACGATAAAATTGTCTAGACGGCGATAAGCTCACCAACTGTCACCTCTCCCAAAAATGGATTGAAAAGGTTTAATTGTCTCTAGACATCTTCGTTGCTTTTTTCTTTTTACCAAGAAAGGTATACCTGTTATTTTTTTAAATTGTCTCGAAGAGGATTTTTTGATAAAAACTGAAATTTAATTTCTTTTGTCTTTGTCTCTTCATAACCTATAGTGCTATAGGTATTAAGCCAAAATAATGACACAGACAATACTAAAGCACTAAATTGATATAATGTACACCATAAATAATCTTTACCCTTGACTACGTTAAAAAAACCTTCGCCGGATGAAAGGGAGATTTATACTTGTTAAGAAGTTGTTCGTCTTCATAAGGCTTGACGTTTCATTTCTGTCTAGGCAGGCCGACAAGTGCTAACCCTCCACCTCCCCCCCTCCCTCCTCGCGGGCCCCTTAGGAAGGGCACCCCTTGTTATGCATAAAATTTTGTCTTATTACTTTCAACTTCGCGATTATAACCGACGGGACAAAGTTACCAAAGTTATTTTGTTATTAAAATTTTTGGAACGCCACCGACGGATAGACGGATCTTGTGGATGTAAATGCGAGTTAAATTATAAAGCGAAATGATTTGATTTGACGAACTCCGTGGATGAACGGCGTACGCACAGGTTTTCATGATATCGCCAGCTTTTTGGCACCAGGTTCGTACGGATTGATCAATGTAGAAGATCACTTTCCATGCGTTGTTTTTGATCTGGGTGTTTGTGGTACCTTCGTTGCTTCCAAATACGTGACACAAGTGCTTTAGCTACTTACTTTGGGATCAGAGAAATGTGTGTTTATGTTATCCCTATCTATGCATATCTATCTATCTATGATTTCATTGTGCAAAACATAGAATCGTTGAATTACAATCGCGTATTCTCACTTCGACGGTTCGTGAATTGCGCGCCCTTGATTTATACAGTGAACTGGCACGAACAAAAGAGACGAAGAATCGTGACATGAGACAGACTATGATTACTTTAATAAGTACCTCAAGGCGTTATAGGCGGCGTTTAAAACTTATCGCCCTCGGTCTTGTTCGAATTGCGAAGTCGGTGAAATAAAACTGGCGATTCGGGAGTCGGAAAAGTAAATTGTTGTCAGGCTTTCCATGCGAATGAACGTGATTTTACTTAAGCAGGGGCAAAGGGGGGTACTGGGTGGAGGGGGGTGAAATGTAAACGGAATTCGTCATTTTTATATTCGTTCGTCACGCGAGCGATTACTGAATTTTATTGTTAAATACTAATTTCGGTATAATAACTTTCCCTGTCAACGTTTGAAACACAGCGATGGCTTTTGTTTACTTACAACTATACCTATCTTAGTTATGTCGAAGAAATAAGTTTTCTTCTCTAACTGGGGTTACGGCGTATTAATATACCACGCCATTTCTTGCCGTGGGTGTATATAGACGACTATCATTGAACATTCCATTGCCTACAGACTGATGGTGAGTATTGTCTCGGAAAATACCATAAATAAAATAATGTCTTCATGCCCATTCCCAATAAAGGGATAGGCTGAGCTCTAGACAATTAAGTCCTTTCGACCCACCTTTAACCGAAGACATTTTTCTGAACAGGTGGAGAGATATAAATCTTACATAAGTTGTTGAAAAACTTCATTTGTACGAGTCTTGGGGATCGAACTTGGATCTGTTGACTCGAATTACAATCACCCAACCACTCGGCTATAGTGACTCGCTATATACCAGACCATAATTCAGCGGAACGGTGACGGACTGCAGTGTCTAAGGAGCGCGGTGTCTGGTCTCCAATCCGCTTGACGAGCGTGTCGTTCAAATAAATTGTACATATGTTTCTAAAAAACTCATTGGTATATGTCTTCATCTAGGAAATCAAACTCGGGTATCCTGATTCAAATCGCGGTTATTCAACCACAGGGCTATCGTCGCCAGGAATATGAAAAAAAAACTGAAAAGAAAAATTACAACAAGAGATAGGAACTTTAATTACGCAGTAGAAAGGAATACTTCGAGTGTTACAGATCGTAGAGCTCACCGACGTAGCACTAAAGCACCATCTGCTGCAGCATTTACATACGACAGCAAAATATATTAAAATGCTGTCATCGCATCCAAGACGCAGTTGCGAAACGTCATCGACACCGGGCGTCGGCGGTGATTAGCGACTGAGGGGGGAGAGGGGGGGGGAAGCGACAAGGAAAAAGGGCTACCCGGAGCAATAATTACATTATGTACCCCCTGTGAATAATTACCCTCGGCCAGATCAATTAGAACGCGACCCCGGTATTGCAGCCCTATTTAATGATCCGGATAATTTTTATACGCGTTTAATGTGATCGTTATCGAGGAATCTGAAGGTATTACGAAATTTATAATGAATTAACAAAAGCTTAACTATATACTCTTATGGATAGTTACAACATAACATACATCGCTCTGATCCTAAAGTAGCTAAAGCACTTGCGTTTAGATATATTTGTGTTCAAAACATATCTGAGAAAATTTAGGAAAACCATTATCTACATACAGGTCCGGGAATTGAACCCGCGACTTCAGAAACGATTACACCATGAACACCACTCGTACATGATAAACACCACTCGTACATGAAGGTAACTAAATATAGACATTTCATATCAACAGCCTAGAACAAAGACTACTCCGTCAGGTACTTCGCGTGAAGATATTTATTTTATTATTACATATATTGCTAAACGTAAAACAACGATCTTTTAACAAAAACGTTCACGCAGTAAAAAAAGTAACTTTTCCACACGATGTCACATGGCATTAATTTGATTAGTGTTAAAACTGTAATACGTCATGAGCGCGATGATACATACGACGGGTAATTGAAGTGATTCCACCGCCTCGTTTGTACGCCGCGCGCATTTATCAATAATTTTTTGCGCGCTTTAAAAAAAGCTGTTCAACGAACTAGTCAGGATGACACAAGGATGTCGACCGGTTTATCATACTCTCAGAACTCGTAAAATATTAGTTTTTTTTTTTCCCCAACTTCCTATTCGAAAGTTGCACCGCTCAAAACATATGGCGAACTAAATTATGTTACCTACGTCTAAACGACAGTAGAAATAAAAATGTCCAAACATTTGTATACATTAAATAAATTTATCATCCGCGTAACGTTTGTAGGAGCGTAATAGTGAAAAGGAAGCTGCCTCGCGCACATGGGGGCCGTCAAATCCCAAACGTATTATATTTTTTTTCTTTCAATATCACCGCGCTCTACCTAATGCCAGATAACGAAATCCGCGAATATGGGATGATGTTCGCGCCGCGTGAAATCAGTTGCTTTGTGCGCAAAAAAGGCTGACAACTGATGTTGAGCTTTCGGCAGTTCGCGTGGGATAAACTAACACGTGTATGTGGGCAGACGAGGGTACGCGAGTGTGCGACTCTACCTGTCAAAATATGACGTCTAGCACTCAACTACAGATGTCACCATTGTCAACGGCCTAATCTAATTTGGTCTCGTCGAGCGTAAAAGTGTACGTCGCGCGATTAACACATTCACGTAACGAATTATTGGCGAATGTCAGCCGGTTCTCGTAAGCCGTGACAGGAGAGTGGCAGCCCCGGGGGTGCGTACCCTGGGCTACTTCGATGCGTTCATGCGTGGATTGCGCAGATTGTGTCATCAGAAACAATACCTATTGTATTGTCTATAAACCGATTTACGTTTGTGCAAAATATTGATCATAATTTTTCGTGTTGCACTGTCGTTTACAAAGCATAAATTATGTAGCAGTCAGTGGCATAGTTAGGCCTTAAGATATATCCTTTAAACAATCAACGATTTTTAAGTAAATAATTAAAGTACTTTATTTAGTTTTTAAGAGATTGCAATTTTTATTTGTGTTTTATACATATCTATCTTAAATGGTCTGGAGTGGTCTTAAGTACATAATAATAATGATTTTGTACGCAAATATTAAAACTAATTTTAAATTACAACTTTTATTGCCTAGTAGTTAATGCTTCTACCTTTAAAGCTAGGGGTTGCGAATTCGAATCCTGCTTGAGGCAAATATTTATGTGATCAATATGAACTTTTGTACTCGAGTCATGGACGTATATATCTATGTAATATATATCAATGTAAGTATAACGTTGGCTTAAGCACTAAACGGCGATAGGCTCACTATCTGTCACGTTCTCTCAAATACTAAACCACAATCTTTAAATAAATACATAACTATCTTCATGCAATTCCCAATACAGGGGTAAGCAGGGGTCTAGTCTAGACAATTAAGTCCCTCCGACCCACCTTCCACCGAAGATATTTTCGAGATACCATCTTAAATTTTTTTATTTAATTATACTATTTACACGACTGGTATTAAAAAAAATGAATAGTATGTTTTGTATATTCTCGATTCACTGTATTGAAACATTAAAGCATTTTTTATATTAACAAATAAAATACATTTCACGTATGAATGTCAATTAGTCCACTTTGGAATATAAACCGGTGTGGTATCATAAAAGTATTAGAAATGTTCTAAATGCAGGTGAATTTCACGTGAACACGTTTATTTAAATGATTTGAAATTTATATTATATAAATATTCCAGTTTGTCATAAAAATAATAGAGCAGAGATTACTGAAATTCGATTCTACAATTTGTGGTACTTCGCTTCAAAAAATACGGTAGATAAAACGCTTATGGAATTGGTGGTCACGTATGAGTGGCATAGGTTGACGGCCTCTGTGGACGAGTGGCGTAAACACTGGTTTTCAAGTTGTCGCCATCTCGAGGTCCCGGGTTCGATTCTCGGTCGAGTCAATGTAGAAAAAGCACTTTTTATAGAGCACTTGTTCCTGGAAATTGTTTTACGTTTGTTGGGTTTAAAACGTTGGATGGGTCCGATGGGAACAGGCTACTGAAGCAACACCTGCAATCTAAGAAGGAGACAGAGAAAAAGTCACGATAGCCGAGTGGTTGTGAGATCACATGTAACCCTGTCCTAAAAAATGTTTTCGGTTGAAGGTGGATCAGAAGTACTTAATTCTCTACATCTCTGTCTACTCCTGTATTGAGAACGACGTGCTGATATTTTTTTAGACGCCATATTAATGATAAATGCAACTAATTGAAACACAATTATAAAACCGGAGACGCGAAATTAAAACAATGCAAATCAGCGCGTAAAATTAACTCCGATAGTCCCTCCCTTATCTTTGTAATATACATTTGTTAAGATACAGTTACTTAGTAAAATTAGAGGGTAGGGGAGACGTGTCACACAAAAGTTATTTAGATGTTTACGTGTGCATCGTTGCATTAAATAAGCAAAGAATCGTTGCAGGGGGCGCCCAGCTCGAACCTGGGACAATGGATTGTGCACCCGGCCCACCCCGGCGCACTAACATGATTAACTTTTATATTGCCAATCCTGGTCACTGGCGTTAAAAGTATTTTTTTTATCTAATTGTAAACCATAATGCTTCAAAAATTATTTACGTTTCCATTAATCGTTTTGTCGCGTCAGTCTATTTCTGTTTGCACTGATTTCCAACAAATTTTATATGTGAACAAATTGAAATAAATATTAAAAGCAAAATGACTGTATATGATAAGGAAAATTTGATTATTTAATGTCATTTAAACGTTGAATATTAACAAGTAACCTTAGAAATGTCTGTAATTAAATTTCAGACAACGTCAACTTTTTTTATTATATATTTACTTACACATTAAAATAATTTTCTTATCTAATTACAAAATAAATCATTGTCATTCCCAATACTGACGTAGACAGAAGTCTAGACAATCAAGACCTTTCGAAAACATGCTTTTTTATGTTACAATGTTTTTAACTTTAGGTAAACATTTTTCATCTGATCAGTTGTAACATGCAGGATACATATGTCTACGGTTGCGCAGCCGAGACGATTATCTAATGTAGAGATAATTCTCAAACAGCAAGTTAATAGCAAGCCGTGCACCGCTCAAATTATGGGGACCCAGCACAGTCCCTTGAGGACTCCTACCCTAACTCTAGCTCGAGCTCTTAATCATTTATTTCTAATGGGGAGTCATTCTACATCCACCGTGAGTAGTGAAGTGTGAATGTATCTTTCTTTCGAAACACATTATGGTTTTTGTAGTTGATTTATAAGTTTATTTTAACGTAAAAAAATCAAATCATCGATAACGGCGTAGTAAAATTACATGAAAAAATTAATTATAATGTTTTTACTTTATTTCGTAATATAACATGATAATTAATGGACCGATAACTCCATTATAATTGGCAGTTACGTCTTAGAAGCTAAGTGTTGGGTTCGAATCTCGGTCAAACCTTTATGTTTCATGGTCATGGATGTTAATGTAAACATTATTTATCTGTGTTATTATATGAATATTATATTTTTATAACTCTATTCACTTATAAAGAGGAAACGAATCCTTGAGGCTGGGTGCTGTGTGTGATTGTTTTACAAATTATTATAAAAATTACGACTAAAACGTTAAGTTGTTCGCATAGTATAAGTTAAATGATAGCTTGTCCATTTTTATCAATTAATTAAGTTATTAATCTAATAAAAAAATTCTTAACAATTAGTTAATCTCAGATATTTAAAATTCGGTTTACTTACATTATTTAAAAAAATCAATGTCAGCAACATGTTTTTTATTCGTTATTCATAAATATACAAATCGGCCGTAGAAATAACGAAAGGAAACCACATTGTTATGGACTAATCGAATCCGTTAAAACACGCATGAAATTTAAATGGACTACTCGAGAATTGAGCATCGTCACAAAAAAACATCGCACCCAGGATTGTTTGCCGAAATGTGTCTAACAATAACAATGGTAAAGCCACCAACGCTGAAGATCCAGTTTCCCGCAGTGCGATTTATGAATAGAATAATGCGAGCGTACACAAAACCCGTGCGATGGCAACACCATCAATCAATGTAGTACGAAATGTTTCATTAGTAAACATTAAGATGTTTACTTACATGTCCGTCTGTTGTCCGCTATATAAATTCCGTGAAATGAGTGTTCACTATTTAAGTTAAAAGAGAATGTTTGGCAGTTTTATACGTTCCTTATGGTTTTTGGTAGGTCCTGCGACGCGGTAGGTGTCCGTATAACTGAGGTGAGAACGCATTTTAATGTAACTCAGCCGTTCTATTGCGAACTTTTGTGACAATAAATGATTCATGTCTGGACAGAGCAGACAGAAAGTGAGATATCAGTTACAGAATTGATTCCGGACGAAATATCCTTCTTTTTTTTATACTCACCAAGTCGTAAATTATGTTTTTATATTTTGCGATACTTAAATTCTTGTTGTATTTATCAGGGTTATTGTGTTTTTCTGATACTTTTAAAAGTTTTTTTTTTTTAAGAATAGATACTGATTTCTTTACAAGGAACTTGGTATTCATAATCACTATTCTACAAACATAATACGTACATATATAACCGTCCATAAAATTTCATCAATATTTTCATGATAGCCGAGTGATTGGGTGGTCGGAGTTCGAGTCAAGAGACCGAGTTCGATCCCCAGGGCTCATTCCGATGGATTTTTTTCAAAAAATTACGTTCGATTTATATCGTTGGCCTGGAAATAAGGGCGGCGACGGGCTCACCACCTGTCACGTTGTTTAAAAAATGTCTTCGGTGGAAGGTGGGTTAAAGGACTTAATTGCCTAGACCTCTGTCTATCTTTGTATTGGAAGTAGCGTGAAGAAAAAAAAATATAAAAATACATATTTTGTTTATATAATTTCACAACATATGCGTCTCCCGTAAAAGAACTGAATCCCGTACTACTCCCTTAAGATAACGTACCTAGCAGATATACTATTTCACATATAAAGTGCGTCACGAAAGCAAATATTCGCTAAACTACACAGTAAAAATGTTCTTGCTTCCCTATAAACTCCATTTTAACCTAATGCATACTCATACATTTCTCCCATTATTCACTGACCGTGTGAAGCGCGACTATTCAACTCCTTAGAACCTTTTTATTTCATCGTTTCGCATACCAGTTGCGATAGACATAAAACAAAGACCACGTGACGTCATCAGGCCCAACATTAAAAGGAATATCCGTTCCCAAACAGTCCGCCGCTAAAAGGAAGTAATTTTTTACAAGACCCAAAAATACTATTGTTGATAATAAAAACTACACATTTGGATGATATTTAAAATAATTTATACTGATAAAGCGATAAACAAACCGACCGTCACAAATGTACAAAATTAGAATAAGTTTCATGTTACGAGTTGCTATTTGGAGTTATTTTAGAGGCCCCTTTTACGCTACAGTGGTCAGCGTCAGCGCCTTTAATAAATTGAATGGAATTGCGTGTTAGGTTATATTGTTGCGGTTGAAAAATGTCCAGGCGCTTATGGAACATTTCCATTTAAAAATCCATAAATCCCGGTTTTAACGAATATGTTTTCGCTAAATTATAAAATGCTGTAATCGTCAAAGTTGTGTGATTTGTACGTAAGAATTCAACAGCCCCTTTAATGGCCAAGGTTGGTAAGGTGGCTAAGGAAAAAACCTTCAAAATTGTGTCAACAAAAATGTGGACATAAGACGTCGACGGGCTCACCACCTGTCACGTTGTCCCGAAAATAACTTCGGTGGAAGGTGGGTCGAAGGGACTTTATTGTCTAGACTAGACCTCTGTCTACCCCTGTATAGGGAATTGCGTTAAGATATTTTATTTTTATTTTTTATAAATGTCGATAAAACAGATAAGAGAGGCCATATAATGAAGAAAGAAAAAGACAGCCCATTGACAGGCCCGTACTGTGTTAGATGGAAATTTCGAGTACTGCGATCGCTATGCCCGCTTGCATTTATTGTTACTAAAACATTACCTTTCAAGTGACAATTTTCCTAGTTCTTTTTCAAGTTCTAGAGCACTTTCTAGTTCTTTTAATGTCATGTCAGTAATGTGAGTAATTGATTTTCGAAATGATTGTTGTTGAATGTTCCAAATCTACAACACATACGACATAAAAAATCATTAAACAATTAATTACAAATCGCCAGAGTTAGTGACATATCAATTGTTGCAACTACAATTATTAGTTACTAATATAATTACAGCTTAATATTGTTATTATGTATAAAATCACACAAAATGGAATGTTTATTGAATTATAAAGAGGACCAAGTTTTCTGAAATTTTATAAACATTTGATCCGCAGTTGTTTATGTATTATGACCGAATCAGTGCAACGAGCGTGTATATTGAACCGGTGATTATTCCAGTTAAAACGAGTCATATTCGTATTGTCTCAACTCTCAAAATGCCTCAACCGGCGTAGCTGATGAAAATTAGTGTCATACCACAACTAAGTATCAATCGAACGCACGGCTGTGTTATGATCGATGATTGGCATGGTCAAGGACACACACACGAGTAATTTTAAACGGATTATTTTGTACTGGAATAGACAAAAATTATATTTCCATATAGTCTATAAAGACTGATCCTAATGAAATTTTAATCAGTGATGCATATAGGTAGCTATAACTGCTAGCTAAATCCGGACCTACTTCGCCGCAAACTATTATTAGAGTTAGTACTTAAAAATATTAATCATCTTGAAGATACCAAATAGAAAAGAATATCATTTCTCAGAAATCAAAACGATTATCATTGCATTCTATAAACCGACTGCACAATACGTAGTAACAAACAGAATAAAAAAAACAGTTAAAGAAAAATCTTCACGCCATTCCCAACACTGAGCTAGACAGAGGTCTCGATAATTAAGTCTTTCCGATCCACCTTCTACCGAAGACATTTTTTGGGACAACGTGACAGAAAAGCCAACGATATAAATCGTACACAAGTTATATAAAAACCCATTGTTACGAGCCTGCAACCTAGGGATCGAACTCGGGTCTCGTGACTCGTATTCCGATCACCCAACCACTCGGCTGTCGTGACTATAAAAATAGTTGATTTTGTAATTTTATCAAGATACGTGATAAACACTATCCTATCCACCATCCCACGCTAGCAAAGCATAAATAAAATAAATCGTGCCCATCGATTGGATAATTTCGGAGTTTATTGTGAGCCACAATGTGACTCGAGCATTGTGTTTTATAGATGTATATACCATAACATTTTTTGAGAACGTACTTTAACATTTTGTTTATACGTACGTACAAACAGGCACATCATACATTGTTCTGATCCCAAAGTAAGCAAAGTAGCACTTGCGTTATGGAATCGGAAACAACGTACCACAAACAGAGACCCGAGTCTCGTCGAATCGAACCGGGGACCATAGACAAAATCTGCAGGCGCAATGCTGCACGTCACTCGTCCACGAAGGTCACTAAAACAAATTATGTTCTTTTTTAAAAATAAAAAATAAAACTTATGGAGTGAGCAAGGTATTCGAAATGTACTTTGAACTTTACATTGTAACGCTTATAACATTTATTGTTTTATTATACAGTGTATATAATCACCTCATGAATATGCTACTCTTTAAAATGTAGTGTTTTAGAAAGTGTTGAAAGCTGGGCCAATTAAATTATTCAGATTACTTTATGTTTACGCACATGGAACATACGAGAAAATGTTTGGCTTTTTACCATTTACTTGTTACATAATAAAGATGGTAAAAAGACAAGGCTTATTACTTTATTATATTTGTTATAGGACGACAGTTTTACGCGTTGACATTTTTAAATTTCCTTATATAAATTAATAACAATTTATTAGTCATGATAGCCGAGTGGTTGGGTGATCGGAATTTCGAGTCAAGAAACCCGAGTTCGATCCCCAGGTGGCAGGTTCGTAACAATGAGTTTTTATAAAACTTATGTACGGTTTTTATCGTTGGCTTGGACATAAAAATTGCGAAGAAATCTCCACCTATCACTGTTTTTCAGAAATCAATTTAAGCGACAAGACTGCCAATTGCGCTGCCATTGATTGTTATTTATATTTATGATTAAACTTTCAGGCATTTCTTTATTATGCATTAAATGTACTCTCTCTCTCTCTTCTCATCCGGAATGAAAAATTACCATCTCATGTCTTTCTACAGTCACAATATCCGAAAGATAGTGTGATCGGAATTCGAGTCAAGAGACCCGAGTTCGAAAACCTATTGGCCGGCTCGTACCAATGGGTTTTTCAAAAACATATGCACGATTTATACCGTTGACTCAGAAATAACGACGGCGAAGAGCTCAATACCTGTCACGTTGTCCCGAAAAATGTCTGCTGGAATCATATCGTGACATATCTCATCTAGACTTTTGTTAATATGATTAGTAAATTAAATTAAAGAGAAAAAAGTTAAAATTTCAACTGACACGGGCGGGATTCGAAACCGCGACCTTCGCCGATCCGTGGCGATTAGAATGGTTAATTTAATAACATAAAAGTTCAGCATAAATATGCTTGAAAAATCAATAAAATTGCATAATAATGATTAGTATAGTTAAAATTGGCTCCTTCCATTGGTAATTATATCCTTGTCCATGGTGGGACACGCGTCTCGATACATCATTGATCTTGGCTAGATATTCAGCTTGCGTCATGTTGGCTAGTCCCACCACAAGCACCCCATGTCGTTCGTCACTCATTAACGAAATTAATGGGTACTTTTCCATATGTCTTTAACTCAATGTTGTCCACCAAATCGGACCATAAATTTTATATGATGCGTCATTGTACTATGATTGTTGTGCTGATTTTTAGATTAGATTGTATTTTTGGACAAGTGGCGTACTCACAGGTTTTCAAGATATCGCTAGCTCTAGGGTTGGGTTCGATTCCCGCACGGGTCCGAATTGTGCAAATTTAGAAAACTATTTTTCTACATTTGCTCGGTTCTGGTTTTTTGTGGTACTTTAGCTACTTACTTTGGAACCACAGCAATATATGTGATATTATGATATCTATGTATGTACTTACTTCTAACAAAATTTTTTGTTTCACTTCAAAAATCAACCTTTTATATTATTCATCTTATGTTTATGGAGTAATGGAGTAAGAAGTTAACAGACCATCTCATGGCAAGTGCCTTTAAACGTAACTTATAATGCATCTACAGTTTTAAAACCTAATAGAGATTGGTTATGGGACACCAGAGTTAAAAATATCGGCGACCTCCATGAACGTATTTCACACCGGTTTTCATGGTATCGTTAGCTCTGAGGTACCGGGGTTCGATTCCCGGTCGGGTCAATAAAGAAAACACTTTTTTTACATTTTCTCGGCTCTGGGTGTTTGAGGTACCTTCCTTACTTCTGATTCTTTTTCATAAATATTTATTTACAGAAAAATTATGTTAATATTTACAATACTTAATAACTAATAACTTCTTAATAACTTCTGATTCTATAATAAAGTGCTTACGTGCTTACTTTTGGATTAGAGCTATGTATGAAAGGTTGTCTCTTTCTATGTTTCAAGGGTCTTTTGGTGTATTCTATAAGTCTCTAAATCAAAAATTTGGACGTTTGTGTATATATAAGATTATATTGATTTAATTAAATATATGTATGTAACTATTGTTAGCTTGAAAATTAGGACGGTTATAAGAACAATAGTCACGTTATCTGAAATAGTTTCGGTGAAAAGTGGTTCGAAAAAGAGGTCATTGTCTAGACCTCTGCCTACCCTCGTATGAGATTATTTTTTATTTATTTATTTTTATTGCACCTTAAAAGTGAAAGGAACAAAGGCAGACTTAAAGCTTTAGCTTTAAGTTTCCCTTACAAAATACTAACTTAAAAGCATACTCTGTCAGTCAACCTTAAGGAAGTGGGACAACACAGGAGGCAGTTACAAAATAATATCAAAACGGAAATTACATTAAAAATAATTTCCAACTATATATAGAACCACTACATATACTGAGCTATACATATAGTAAATCAATTCATATAAATACATACGAAATAAAGTATATATCAATGAATATAACAGAATACTAGTGACAAGAGGGCTGGTTCTTTTCTCGCTCAGCGGTTAAGTCTAGCCATTCAACGTGGAAATGCAGCCAGCGTTCTTAGTACCATGCCACTAGGAGTAGGGCTCTACGATTATTTATGTATTTGGGAAAATAAGTATTGTAAATTTTAACAAAATTTTGTTGTGCGAAAACAAAAAAAAGTGTGAAAAAATGTAGAAAATTCAAGATAATATTATATTAACGACATATAAATAAAAAAAACTAATTATTTTATTAATTAAATAAATACATACCAAAGACACAATATCAAGGCACAGTAATCTACAGAAGCACAGCACTCATATCATAAAACGAAGTGACTTTATAAAAAAAACTAGAAACGAAAAAAAAAAATTCAGCGTTAATCTATATGCAAGACGATAAAATCATTGTTATTATAAGCTTTACTCCGCGAAAGATATACTTAACCATCGAGTTTTTACACCGGATACAGTCGTTCCAATGTTTATTACTGTTAGTTCGATTAAATGACTTTTAATAATACCCCTTTAAAAGAGCAGCCCGACCCTTTCACTGTTATCATAACATTCATAACGATGTGTCTGTCGAAGGGAATATATTTGATAATTTTTCGCAATTTCCACCGGTATGCTAATGGAAATAAAGCTCAATAATATACGTCATAAAATAAGTCAGTGAATGAATGAATGTTTAACTTTTTGATTAAGTTATTATCATTCGTAGCCACGATAGAAGAGTGGTGACTGTCCTTCGAAAGGAAGATTCGAATTCATCTTCTAAGGACTTGTACAATGTGTTTATGTTTTATCTCTATATACTAATCAAACGTGTACATTATGTATATATATATATATATATATATATATTTATATATATATATATATATATATATATATATATATATATATATATATATATATATATATATATATATATATATATATATATATATTTATTTAAATTAAAGATCCCGTCAAGAACCAGAATACTTTGACTCAAGGTATCAAAACTAGCCTATAAATATGAAAATGTTTCGTGCGCAAACAAAATGATATTTTATTACTTGTAAAAAATTTACGTTTCTTCTTTACTCTGATATTTTAATTGTGATTCTGCTTGGGGAGGTTACAATCAAACAAAAGAAAAACAGCCGTTCTTTAGTCATAAAACTCTGATATATTAATAAAGGAAGTTAGGTTTGTTTGCTTAAGCTGTTAATTGAAATGTCTATAATATATCCAGCAGCCTATAAGAGATATGTCTGTTTTGTGCCGCTCGTCGCTGCGCCCCCGTTAGCTTTACTACGACATTCATGGGTTAAAATATACTCTAATATTATTAAAACGACACGATAGCCGAGTCGTTGGGTGATCAGAATTTGAGTCAAGAGACCCGAGCTCGATCCCCGAAGCTTGAACTGGTTTTTTTTTCGTTGGCTTGGCATAAAAGTCGGCGACTGGCTCACGATGTCCCAAAAAATGTCTTTGGATGGAAGGTGGGTCGAAAGTACTTAATTGTCTAGATCTAAGTCGACCTCTGTATTGTGAATTATTAACAATCAAGGAAATTCTTTAATATAAATTTCCTTAATTTTTTCCATAAAAATATTTCAAGCTAACAGTACGAATGGGAAGAATATACGACGTCCTTTTTTCGCATGGGTGTCATAAGATGCCACTATGGAAAAAGCCTCGCAAATATTTTTGGCTACCGTAAGAAGGCCGTCTAGAAAATACCAAAATCCAAAAAAAAAAATATAAGTCGTGTAAGAAAAAGAGAAATTAAATATTTCTACTGACACAGTGGCTCAGAGGAGCGAACGTTGTAACGTCCGGTAGTGGTCGGAGATACGAATCCCGCCCGTATCAGTTTTTATAGTCTCTTATAATTATATACCAAAAAGTTCAGTATAACTTGCCTGCTTTTAAGCAGAATAGACTAATGGTTTAGGGTGCGGTATGCAAAACATAACGTCGCAGGTTCGAGCTCGCCATTCGACTGTATCGTGAACCAAATCGGGGCACAAGCATTGCAGATTAGTTAAAGTAGTTAACAGGAACACTAGTAATTATTAATGATTTTTGTGAGTCAATGGTTGAACACACTGAGAACTAACGCCATGGCAAAATATGTCATGGCATTATGCTGAGCGTGCTCCTTTTACCAGGTGACGCTTTGACACATACGAGTGGGTATATAGGTATTTGTTTTATGTAGATAATATTTTTTGTAAATTATGTCTTACTTTTTTTTTATTTTTCTGAATATTTGTTTTTTTCACTGTTGGTTTCGGTTATTCATTTGAATTTCACATAAGTGACACAGCGTTGCGTTGGCGAATAAACCTCTATTTCTTTCTAATTTTATTTTACATTGCTAGTAATCTTTAAAAAAGACAACAAAAATCCATTACAGATATGCAATTAAATGTCACCTACCCATTGATAATGTGAAGCAGTCAACCTTAATTAAAAAAATTATAATCCTTAATATTAAAAACCATGGTCATCCGTAATATTAAAAACTGACATAATATTACAAAAAAAATATTCAACAACATCAATATTGTTGTTAAATATTCTCGACTGTACATATTATGCGTCAAACATTCTCTATTCGTTATAGCAGACAACTGATAGACATAATTAATGTCACCGTCAAAAATATATACGATTTACATAAACAATAAAATTAATATGAGGACTAATCGGAGGTCTTTCATGACTGGACAATATCTCCGGGCTGCGATCGTTACAATAAATCATTAAACGACAACCGATATGGCGTAACTTACACGAATTCCACGAATTCAAGGCGCATATCTCGGAAATATGCCATGTTAATTATATCATGCTTATGTTCATAAATCATTGGATAAATCATAATTTAGAATATGCGACTTACATTCATAATTTTAAAAGTCACTTTAGCCGAGCGATTCGGAGGTCGGAATTTCGAGTCAAGAGACCCGAGTTCGATTCCAAGGTGGCAGGCTCGTACCTATAAGTTTTCCAGAAACTTATGTACGAATTATATCATTGGCTTGAACATAAAAACGGTGACAGGCTCACCACCTGTCACGTTGTCCCCAAAATATCTTCAGTGGAAGGTGGGTCAAAGGGACTTAATTGTCTAGACTAGACTTCTGTCTACCCCTGTATTGGGAATTGCGTGAAGATATTTATTTATTTATTTTACATTCATAATTTCGGAAGGGAAATGTTCGCAACTTGTAGCTAACGATCCGCCCCGGCTTGGCAAGAGTGGGTTACACGCCTAAATATTTTGTTTTATAATCTTAGAATCTGTAGCATAAAATCCATAAATCTTTTCATCGAACAATCAGCGGTTATTCCGGACCGATACGACTTAGGGACCTTCAAGAAAAGAGGCTATACCTTTCTCAAAGGCCGGCATCTGCTATTCCTCCGGTATTGCGGATGTTCATGGGCGGCGGTAATCACTTACCATCCACTTGCTCGTTTGCCTCCCTTTTCTATAAAAAAAAATTCAACAAATTCTCATTTCATTATTTGTAATGCTGAAAGTCACGATAGCTGAATGTTCGGGTAATCGGAAATCGAATCAAGAAACCCGAGTTCGATCAAGTAGTAGGCTATTACCAATAAGTTTTTTCAAAACTGTACGATTTAAATCGATGACATGGACATAGATAAGGGGACAGGTTCACCGCCTATCACGTTATATCAAAATAAACTCCAGTAAAAGGTGGATCGAAAGGACTTGTTTGAGCCTCTGCCTACAACCCACCCTTCACCGAAGACTATTTGGTTCAACGTGACAGGTGATGAGCCCATCGCCATTAGTGTCGAAGCCAAAGGTACAACATTCCGCTTTCTTTTAAAATAGTATCCTCTTAGCGTATCCTGTTTTAGCGATAAGGCCGCCGGTTCAATGTCCCTTTAAATGCATAAATACTGTAATATGTTCCTTCGTTTACAATAAAGTATATTTTAATTTACTTTTACTTTCATAGATGTATTTAAATTGATAAATATTCATGTATACACATAATCATCCATGACTCAAGTAAAAACATTCATATTTATCCCGTAAGTATTTGCTACAAGCGGGATTGGAAACCACAAGACTTAGTTCCGAAGGCATAGCCAGAATAATACCAACTTGACTATCGGGTCGGTAGGTAAGGTCTAATACAAAATGTTTCTACCGCCATCTCAGCCTTATTATGGCATTTTCGTGGGTTTTTACTGGCGTGTGTGTGTGTCTTTTTTTTTAAATATATGCATGTTTCTTACGCTGATTATATTGCGGATAACCGCGACGAATGCAAAACGTGGACCTTTTTATCACTTTTAAAATTTTAAAAATCTTAAATTTATATTCAATTAGTTGTATTTTATGGTGCAACAAATAAAGTTTATTTCTTTCTATATTTTCACATGATGATGTATGATGATATACGAGTTAAAATTACTTAAAAATCCATTAAGTAGTTATTTAATTTATCGCGTTCAAACAGACAGACGCGGCGTGGGGCCAGACTTCGTTTTATAATATTGTAGTGATACAACATGACATAGAGAAAAGCAAACAAACAAACTACGATCGGCTCCCGGTTGGCAAAGCGCGTGCCGTGGATTAGGCGAATTTTCATATCAAAGGGACTGACTCAGTATTATGAATGACTTGTTTAGGGGCGCGGTGTAATGTCTTCCTTCATACGACGGGCTGCGTGGGAGAATTTAATTTGTTGCACTTTTCATTTGATCGTATTAAACGAAATTCATATCCCCCTATTCAGATCACCCTCTTATCGTTGCCTTCCATAGCTTTTTGTTTGATTTAGTGTTATGTTTTTAAATTGATTGAATGCTTCTTTGGGTTATATGTTTTTCATAAATTTGACGACAGGATAGTATAGTTCTCTTGTTGATTATGAGTAAGTATTTGGTGTAGTTAGTTTAGCTTACCACCATAATATTTTTGTGGTAAGTATGGTTGCGCATACCTTAATACGAATTTTTTACCTAATCTATGGATGTTCCTTACGTGGGTGTGGGAAAAGGCGACTAAATGAAAACATTAGCTACTAACTACCAAACCTAACTACCGAAGAAGGGAACTACCAAAGGCTACAGAGTATCACATTATGTCATAAAATGTACTATGTGTGGAAAACAATAAACTTTATTCTTTGATAACCCCCTCAGTAAAAGAGTTGGTAGTGTTTAAGTTATATTAGTGTCAATCAAAAAAAATGACGAATTAAATAAATAATAAGTAAATATTACACAGGTCGGGACAACATCACATATATTGTTCTGGTCCCAACGTAAGTAGCTAAAGCAATGTTGTAATTAAATGGGAAACACGGAAGCCACCAAACACCAAGACCCAAGACAGTGCAATAAACTGTTTTTTCTACATTAGCCCGTTCGGAAATCGAACCCTGGAGCACAGAGCTGGCGACAGCACGAAAACCGTGTACGCCACTCGTCCACTGCACCAGCGAATATTTATTCACGAAAAATTTAAATCGAACATTGAATTAAGACTAGCAGCATATCGCTAAACGTAAGACAGTCCGGGCAGCATCGTTCCGAATTTCGCGTGTATTCAGACCCAAACCACGGACCACCAGCACGCGACATTGTAAGATTTGTTCCCGTTTCCATGAATTCTGTTTATACAGCATTGTGGGTTCGTGTGTGTTTGTGTATGTGTGTGTGTTTGTGTTTTTTTTTTCAACGTTCATTTGATTTATCCCCGCCCATTAGGTCACGGTGAGTAATGCTGGCACGCTGGACCCACGCCCCGGGGTGTCCGATTCATTCGCGTAGATAGGAACTACACGTGTTGTCAACTTGTACATTTTCATCCGAATAAGGTTATATTTGATAAATTTAACATTTAATACATTAGCGCGGTATCACGGTTAATCGGACGTTTTATAAGGTGTCGGTTATTAAGTCTGACGGTGGCATAAACAATGTTTTGTGTCTCTCACGTATGCAATCTTCTATCCCTTATTATTTTTATTTTTTTTTTGGTTAACAAGGAAATAGTTTAGATGACGTACTGTGTTACGACAAAAAATCGGTAGAAATTATTTTTTTTATTTTTTGTTACTTATTTATCTTCACCCGTTTCCCGTGACAGCCGAGTGGTTGAGTGATCGGAATTGGAGTCGAGATACACGATTTATATGCCCGGTTGGTAGTCTCGTACCAATTTTCTCAACAAAATTCATGGTTTTTTGCTCTTTAATATTTAATATACACTTTTATTGCATGTAAAAAAAATTGTGTGTGAATATTACATAGGTGTGCAATTTTGTAGTTTAGGTGTTCTCATTGTTTATTCTTTTTTTACATAGTTTTCACTTATTATTTGTAGAATGATGTATTTTGTCTTTGTCTCGCTTCAACTCATACATGATTTTAGAGGACCCAACTGAAAATCAGCGCTGCCGCAAACAGCTGCAGCTAATTGCTGAGTTGGTTGTCCTTTTCACATACTACTTAAATTATTACTTATTTTTTCCTTCTATTTTTTTGAATTTGTATTACTTTTCTTATTATTGTTACCAGATCTACCATTTAATTATATTTTTTTTCTTAGTTCAACTAGCAACATTTTTATTATTTATTTGATTTGTTAAGTAGTATTGAATAAATATTTTTCTTTTTTCTTTCTAAGATAATCACATAAAAGTTTAGCATAAATATGCTATGAAAATCAATAAAATTGCGTAATAAAAATTTCACAGTTATAAGCCTTCTTCAGCATCTATTCTACTTTTTACGTTAGAAGATCGAGCCAAGGCAGAATGTGCTTTACGAAGAGGCAGAGGTACCTTGTGCCTCAACATTAGGTCGAGTGAGTGAGGGGGTACTAACCCCTATCACACTCTTTTTCCTTTTGCTCCTTCCCTTAAATTAAAGGCAGACAACCTATCTGCACCTATGATGTTTTGGAATTACCAGGTGTTCCAAGGGTGGTCAAAAAAAACGACACGGAGTTTATTTTTAAAAGTTTCTTTAGCATTTTATATCTTGCCAGTCACACATAAGTTTCGAAAACAAACTGGTGAGTTAAAAGCATCGTCACGCCATTGCCAATGCAGGAGTAGATATAAAATTAAATCCTTTCGACTCACTTTTTATCGGAGACATTTTTTCGGTATAACGTGATAGGTGGTGAGCCAGTCGCTGTCTCTATGTCCAAGCCAACAATATAAACCGAACATAAGTTTATGAAAAAATCCATTAATACAGGTCTACCATCTTGATTCGAAATTCGGCTATCGTGACACTGGTAAGTACTTTCCACATATGGGTCGAACCCGACGCCTGTTTCGAAGTGAAACACCTAAACGCTATGCTATAGTTGCTTCTATATTGATTATTCTCTACTATCTCAACTATTTTGATAGATAGGGTAGATATGTATATCTATCTAGCTCGGTGGTCAACAGGAAAACACACATGACTTCAACCTGTCGCCAGATCGAAGACCTAAGTTCCGAAGTTCGATTCCCGAACTTGTCAACGTAGAAATCCACTCTTCCTATATCATCTCGGGTCTGGTTTTTTGTGGTACTTTTATGCTACTAACATCGGCATTAAATGTATGTTACGTTGTTACATTTATTTTTTAATAAAAATTTTTTGGTTTAAATCTTGTAGTTTTGAAAGAAAGAAAGAAAATAAAGAGACATTGTATTTGGCACATGCAACACACTCAAGCGCATTACATAAAACACATTCATATTTAAATATAGTTTTGATATTACACATTGATATGTTTTACTTATTATTTCATGAATAATACTTATACGTTTAATACTGGCTAAGAACCATGTAGCTTAATTTGTTAAGACTTGTTAAACCACATTGTTAGGATACACGTATCATGCTCAAATACATGCAACCGTTGTCCAAAGCTGAGTAAAAGTGCAACGTCATCGGGTGTCAGAAACATTCATAAACAACTTGAACATATCAACAAATACCAATAAACAAAAGGCACTTGTCACTCGACGTATGGGGTTTTTGTTTGTCTTGCATTTTTATAACCAGAGTTTTTGTGGAGAGACGATGTAGGAAGGAAGCCGCCGCGGGCGGTCCTAGCCCCATGGGGCTTGCGTATACAAAACATTTCGTGATCCATAAAGACAAAAGGAAAATTTAAATCAGTAAAACTCTTGGGACGAGCTGAGCGCTCCTACGGGGACACAATCGGGATACATGAGCACTGGCGCTGCCAAATTAGAGTGCCGGTTTAATATTACCAAGTTAAATTGTTTTAAATTAAATCATTTAACTTTTTCTTTCTTTTTCGCACGCGTTTGAAATTACGACTTTTACATTGCTTCTTTTCAATCGACTGAAAAAAGTGTGTCTGTTGAATTGTTGTTCTTACTTTTTTATTATTTTTTTTTGTTAATTTCCGATGCGATTTCTTCGTCAATTGTTGAATCGAGTTTTCATGATTGGTTGATGCCTTGAGGCCGTGTATGTTCTTATTTTTTTATCTTAAATTAAGTTATAACTAATTCAATATTTATTTGTTATACAACTGTTTACTTGGCTTATGTGACTAGTGGTTAACTATTGACTACATAAATATAGCTCATAGGCACGAGTGAACTTGGTATCGAAATCGGGTCTCTTTATCCATATACCAATAACCCCTACGCTATCGTGGAGTTGGTATTTCTTTTTTCTGACAGTCTCACAAAAACTCGAGCAATGCGATTTGCTTAATTTTGGTTTTGGAATATTTGTAGAAGACCAAAGAAGAAAATAGTGAGAAAATAGTGTTAAAATAGTGAGAATATATAAAGAAATTGCAATTAACAAAGAGTGAGACAATATAAAGAAGCAAGGGCTGGCGGTATGGGGGTCGCCGGGCAAGCTAAACCTTTATAAATAGAATATATAAACATATCCTGATATTACCTTAGTAACTAAGTTTTCCTACAGGTGATGTAAAAAATAAAAAGGAATAGCACAACTTACCTATTACTTTAATGTCACGATAGCCGAGTGGTTGAGTGATCGGAATTCGAGTCAAGAGACACGAGTTCGATCCCCAGGTGTTGGGCTCGTACCAAAGAGTTTTTTCAAAAACTTACGTACGATTTATATCGTTGGTGCAATCGTGTGGATAGTACTTAATTGTCTTTACCTCTGTCGACCCCAGTTTGGGAATGACGTGAAGATATTTTTTATAAGTTATAATTTTTTCCGCCATTAACTACAAATGCTTTCTTGTCATTTTCACAGTTTACTAAATAGTTATTTTTATATGTCTTTTATCTTCCGAGGTCCTTAACAATGTCCTCAGCAACTTCTTAAGGAATTTCACCCACGATATGTTGCAGCCGTTTATGATATAGGAACTGATTCTTTTCTCGCTAAAATATTAAGTTTGATGATTTCCAGCGATAATTCCACTCTGTGGAATGTCAGCAGTGTTCTTGAATTCCCGCCAGGAGTAGATATCTAAGTCTATTTTAATTTTCTGGTTGTAAATAAATACATATATCCGGGAATCGAGCCCGGGACACCAGGAAAGTCGATGCGCACGCTACTCATTCTAATAATAGCTCGTCAGACCTTTGTATCAAATCTATTTGCTTAATTTTTATTTTATGAAAGGTATTGATGCGTAGATTGTCATCAAGCAAAACGAAATCATCATCAATCATTTTTACCTCATAAATTTTTCATGTTTACAATTGTAATAAATGTAATCCGCGTATTGTTTTCAACCGACTTTCCTGAAATTTTATTTTAAATGAAACATATTGATTGACAGTTTTGTTAAAAACATTTCATTTTAATTTAAAGTTTTGTAATAATTTGTTTCCTTCTTTCCTATATACTGCAGTGAACTTTAACAGGCCGATGTGTATGTATGTTTCCAGTATGCAAAAAATAAAAGGCATACGTTGCGTGGTCCGAAGAGGAGTGTACTTCTTTGATATTTATTTCTTTCTTTATAAATGAGGAAGAGTTAATCCTCATGGATATGATTGTTTTCGAATTACCTAAACGCAAAATATCTATGGGGAACTCAACGTGTATATTTCTATGCACGTTTTAATAAATTCCTTGCTCTAAATTGAGTAACACGTTTCGCTTTCTCCATTGAAATTGGTTGAGATGGACTGAGACTGGGAACATGGGTATGAATATTGACAACAAAGAAACTAGACCTTAAGGACCAGGTCCTCTTATTGATAATATAAATGTAATTTTGTTTCTGTTGAAGTAGTGTAATAGAAATAGTGTATATGTCAGTTCCGATGCACGACTAGAATTTACTAACGATTATGAAATATATAGATTATTATATGAGAGTAAATGAACGCATTTCTTATGTTACTGTAAGCATGGGTGACACATTCATTTCAATTGTATAATTTATGTTTGTCAAAATATGTTATATAGTTATAGAATACATACAGAATACACATACGTCACAATAGCCGAGTGGATGGGTGGTTGGAATTTCGAGTCACGAGAAACGAGTTCGATCCCCAGGTGCAGGCTCGAAGCAAAGTGTTTTTCGAAAAGAATGTGAACGATTTATATCGTTGGCTTGGACATAAAGACGGTGACGGGCTCACCACCTGTCACGTTTTAAGGTGGAATATCTTCGGTGGAAGGTGGGTTAAAGGGACTTAATTGTCTAGACTAGACCTCTGTCTACCTATTACCTCTGTCGACCTATATTGGGAGTTGCGTCAAGATATTTTATATTTATAGTTATAGAAACATAAACAAGTGTTAACACGTAGCCGAGAATACTCTGTGCTGGGAGCTGGGTAAGATTAGTAGCGCACGAATAATGTATAACGCAATGGAGGAAGTTTGTTTACAATCCACCAAAATATTCATATCGAAGGCTGAATATCGATTCTTAAGGAGTGAACTGTAAAAGACGTCAATGTCAACAAACATAAACAAATATTAATTTCTTCCTATTTAATTGTGACATTTTCTTATAACAAGAATGTATATATATGTTTTTATTGAACTATTTTATAAGAACAAGTTTCAGTACTGTCGCGATAAATATATTATCTCGATATTTGTATCAGATATTTGATAACCAACATCTCCAGTTAAACAGGTTTCGAAACAAGAGAGCAAACTCTCTTAGAAAATCTTATGGCGGTGAACACAACCAACCATTAAGAAGTGCAAGATTTGCTTTAAAAAAAAACACGCTCGTTCAATACATAACGCAGTGTTGTGTTCAGTTTGATTTTTTTTATTTGTCGAGCTCACTTAACGTACGAGGACTCCAGGACGAGAACACTCCACTTGTGTACATAATAAACTATTTGCATATTATCATTCATGGAAACAAATGTCCCCTTGAACGGTTTTCGGGTATGTTGACTTAATACAGAGTGCCTTTACGCGAGGTGGCCTCTCTCTCAGTCGACGACGTCGCATAATGGATTGCCAGACGAACCAATTTTGCACAAATGTTTCTCTTATTTAGCGATCGTTAAAATTTATTACCGTCGAGTGTCATGCTCTAAGTTGTCCTTATAGTGTTATTATAGAGTCGAAAATTTAACTCACTTCTGCATAAGCTGTTATTATATCTCTCGCATGCGACGGTGGACTATTTTATGAATAATTTTAACAAGAGACGAGTGTTGTCTGGGCAACACTTTTTATGCGTTAGTTCACTTTGAATTTTTCATGAATTACCTATTCACGGTGAAGATGTTTAAGTTGGTAATGAATGTAGGTAATAAATGAGAGAGATCATTCATTCATACACATATTAATCATAAAATTACTAAAATCAGTACGAAGCTGAAATGGAGCACTATAGTGGATTGTGTGATTGAAACTTCAGTTAAATAAGGAGTTTATAAAACCCTACTCGTAATGGAGTAGAATTGGGTTCTAAACTTTGTGTTGAAGCCATTTCTAGGAGTATAATAATAAAAAAAGTTACATGTAAAAAAAATTATTGGAATTACATACTTGGAAGTGGAAATAATACATATATAGATAGGGACAACATCACATACATTGCATATAAGATGCTGAAGCATTTGTGGTATGTGGTATGGCAATGCAGTATAATACTTAGTACTTAGCTATAGTTGGGTGATGGTACAAATATTGCAAAACCCATCGGTACGAGCTGCCATCTGGAGATCGTACTCGGGTCTCTTGACTCGAAATTCCGATCACCCAACCACTCAGGATATTTTGATAAAGTTCCGGTAGTCAACTTATCGAGAAGTCTGCGCTTTCTATCAAATTAATACTAATATTTTTCTTTAATTATTTTATTTGTTTGTAGGTACCTCCGTGGACGAGTAGCTTAGACACCGGTGTTCATGATGTCAGCTCTGAGTTCTAGGGTTCGATTTGATTGAGTTTATCTATAACGCACTTCTCGGTGTTTTGTGGAATCTTCGTTGATTCTGATTCCATAATACAAGTGCTTAAGCTGACAGTAGCTTAAGCACTTGTATTATGGAATCAGAGCAATGTATTTATTATTTATTTCTGTCTTAATAATTATTTCAAAAGAATTCATTAATACTAATCATTTCTTTAATAAGAATTAAAATAAATAAGAATTGATTCATTGTTTTATATATTTACTAAGAAATATTTCTTTCTTAATGTTTAGTTTAATTTATCATTAAATGTCTTTAATGATTCTTTTTAGCACAACAATATTTTCTATTTATTTTGCATTGTTCAACTTTTTTTAATTAATATTATAATTGTCTTTACTTTTTTTAGTACGAATACTATCAATAAGTGAATTTTCTATGTACTTGTAATTGGAACACATATTAGACCTTTTCTTCTGACGATTATTTATAAAAATTGTGAATACGTATGCTGCTGGTGCGACTTAAAAATAAATAAATTATAAATAAATTTAAGTTTGTCTTTAAAAGAAATAATATCTTCACGCCATTCCCAATACAGAGGTAGACAGAAGTCTAAACAGACCTTTCGGCTCTCCTTCCACCTGAGATATTTTTGGGAAAACGTGACAGATGGCGAGCCCGGTACGAGTCTACCACCTGGGGATAGATGTCGGGTCTCTCAACTCGAATTCCGATAATCCCACCAGCCAGCTATCGTGACTTACAAATCATTAAACTAATAAATTATAAACATATTCAAAAGAAATAACGATGTGTCAATATTAAAGTATACAGAGGAATAGCCGTATTTATGGTAACTAGATTTTGCTGTCGCTTATTTATGGCTGGTCTATATTCAAAACAAAGAAAACACTTGCATCGACACCTCGTGGGTGCCAACGCTTCGCAATATCACAGAGTGTATAAAGTTCTCATATCATAAAACATATTAAGAAAATACAGATTGTTTTCGTTTAGATGTCTTAAATATATTTCTTCACTTACATATTTTTAAGTAAAAAACATCTGTAATGCGTTAGGCGATTATTTAATGTGTTAAAATTGAAACAACGAATAAGAATGCTAGTACTAGAGTCATGGATGTGATGTCTATGAATTTTTATCTTAATAAATATATATTTAATAAATATAAATATATATTGAAAGTGTTAAATATAAATATATATTGTGAAAGTGAAGCCTGCAAAGCCTTTCTTAAAAGGCAGACGTATCTAGCAGTGAACTCTTACTCAGTGTCCTTGAGTAATTAGTCGATGTTTTAAAGGAGAATTAATTTCAAAACAATGTTACCCGTTTAATTGATGAAATGAGTGCTTTAGTGAATTTTAAGTATGCAAGCAAATGCGTGAGGATCTCAGCGCTGTCCGGAAATCTTTAGTGCAATAAAGAGTTGAGGTAGAAAGCGCCCGCACGCTGTGTGATAGATGCACCTCGCGGCGGCGACAAAAAAACAACCAAAACCGACTTAGCAAACATGTTTAATAAAACGAACGGCTCGCTCGTATATCTTCACCTGCTTAGTATGACATAAATTATAATAACATTATGTTGTACACGCTCAAGGAGTCCCAACAAATTCTCATTCACTAGGAAATAAGACGTTTCACAAAAGATATATATATTATTGTCCGAGTTATTAAGATGAATCAGAAATAGAATAAAAGTTGAAATTCTAATGTCGCCCCGCTGTTGCTCGCCCATTGTGTATGTTTACATGAAAAATGTCACATGAATTTTGATTAAGGAATAAGTGAGATATTAATAATGATTCATTTATATCGGATCAACAATCCATATAAAACATAGTGATAATACAATACAAAAATCAAATTAAAAATAAATATAACCATGAAGGGAAAGACTACATACAGACGTACATAACGATCTGTTAAAGTCCACTGCAGAAGCTAGGCCTCTCCCATAGGGATGATTTGCCATAATCGCCACGCTTGGCAAGCGTATTGCCAGACCAGTCGCGACTCAGACGCTGCTGCCCATCTTCGGTACGATTATTTTGGTCTGATATTTTTAGAGATGGTTATACCGCCATCTATCGGTCGCCATAGTGTTATTCAAGGCTGTTTCCCTTAGTCGCCTCTTGACACCCACGGGAAGAAAGGGCGTGGCAATATTCTTACGCCGTTACCACACGGACTATGGAAAGATTATAGAGGGAATACTGATTTTAAATTTACAATTATAACATTATTATATGCTTCTTTATCCTAGTTCTGAGAAATAGCATACCTCACATATCCGTCAAAGTCGCCTACTATTTGGGAAGCTACCCAATCTATTCTATATAGAGGCGTGTTAATGATTCCGTACTGTTAGTATTGAATCTAGCCGCAGTTTCCCAATACTGGTGGAGGCAGAGGAATAGACAGTGAAGTCCTTTCTGTCCATATTTGAACGATGCTTAATGTTATTATTTAATGTTATATTATAATTCAAAAGTTAGTTTGTTTGCATTCACACCATTCACGTTACGCATTTACACCGAAACTAATCAGCCGATTTTAAGTACTAATTGTAGGCATTTTTTTCTCGCGGTAAACTAAAAAACTACTTTAACGCAAGCGAAGCCACGGGGGAAAACTAGCGCAAAGTTATAAACATGTATCCACCGAGCAGCGGTCATAAATCTCGCTTTTGTATAAAGCAATATTTCGGTACATTAAACTTTTATTTCGCGGCGCTTATCGCGTTCGATCGAATACAGAACGAAGTGGCGGTGTATTCGTGAAACTAAAATTGCGTATAATTAGGATTTATCTTCACTCCATTCCCGATACAGGGGTAGACAGAGATCTAGGCAATTAAGACCCACCTTCCACCGAAGACATATTATAGGGACAATGTAAAAGGTGGTGAGTTTGTAGTCGTCTTAATGTCCAGGCTAACTATTTAAAACGTATTTTTTTTAAATAAATACATATATAGATAAGGAGAACATAACATACATTGCTCCGATCCCAATGTAAGATGCTAAAGCACTTGAGGTACGGGAATCGGAAACAACGAAGGCACCACAAACACCAAGACCCAAGAAAATGTAGAAAAAGTGGTTTTTCACATTGACTCGGCCGGGAAACGAACCCGGGACTTCCAAACGGCGACACCTTGAAAACCATTGTTTACGCCACTGCTCCACGGAGGACGTCATTGAATTGAAAAAACCCTTTAGTACGAGCCTACCACCTATAGTTCGAACTCGGGTCTCTTCACTCGAATTCCGATCATAGAACCACTCGACTCTGACTCTTTATTATTAGGATTTAAGTGATATTTAGTAGGATCCTGCGCTCAATAACGTCGCCTCGAATTCCATGGGGTCGTAAAAATCAATTAGCCAACTTGATGGTATGTAACCTCACGCTTCCGTATAACGCCTTTTATTATCAATTAGATAGGTTTATGTGTAGAGTTGGAGCGGATTAGGCGGTCCCGGACAGCGTGCGTGTCTGGGATGGACTGCGGGGGCTTAGCCCCCTTGGGATGCGGTGACCCTCACGGTTGACAGCTGCACCTCTCCGCCCGGAGTCGAATTCCGTACCGCGATTGACAGCCACGTAACACCGCGCCACGGTACACGTACCGAACGATAAAATATGCTCTCATGTTCGCGGCAAGAGGGCACGCCGCGGGTCGCGATTTATGTTGTTTTATATGTGCTTGTCCGTTTTTGTTAATGTTTAAATTAAATCGAAGCCGCTGGTCTGTTGTTTGTTTTATCGATAAACGTACGTACACGGGCGCCGCGGTATTTTAATGTTAGCGGTGCCCGATCGCAGATCGAGCTTTTGGAGTGCTTTTTGGTGAGGCTCCTCGCGAACATCTCGCGATAGCACCGCCGGGTGTTGTGTAAGAGAAATGAACAAGATTGTAGACACTTTATTATTAAGTGTTTTGATATTATTTGTGTTACATGATGCATTAAATTTAAAAATAAATTTAACGTATTTTTGTAGATGTAGCTGGTACTATAACAAAATCCCAGTTAATGTGCAATGCGTGCCTATTAACAGGTTTAAAAATTTACTAAGAAGGGTTATTATAATATAAATGAATATATGAATGACAGTAGCCCCAGGGAATGTGGTGATTGCTCCCAAGCTATTTCTAGAAAAACACATCTCATATTTTTCTGTAATTTTAAAATAAAAAGCCTACAGAGTTTTTTTGCGCCTGTTTTTTCTCCGTTAAAAGGAGCTCATTACGAAACGGTGGTAGATTAAGAAATGACTATCGATGAACGAATTTATGATCTCAATAAATACATGATTGAATTTGATTTGATTTGACCTAGAATTTGGTCCTTATGACTTACATTTATCCGGAGCTCATTTTGGGACCACGTGACAGATCGTGCACATATCGCGGTCTTCGACGATGAAGATCAACAATTCGAATAATATTTTGTATTAAGATAATGTCACATACTCATATTTACCTTTAAAAAATTATGAACATAGAAATTTTAAAACATTTCTATATATTAAATTTATCACTGCATGTTCTTTTGATAAGTTTCACCCAATTATTAGACTCAATTATTGATTTGCTTTGAAGCTTAGATAATACCGATATGGTAATGGTATAACAGTAAAATTTACTTTCAACTACAGAAAATATAGTTATATGTTTTTACATAGAACAAACAAACGCTGTTTAACTCGCAAGATCAATACTCATACAGTCAAAAGCGATATACCTGAACTGTGAACAAATATATTAATCCTTGCAAACATGGAGCCGGCATGGAGCTGTTTATTTGTTAATATTTAACATAACTCTTACATCATTTAAGCTATTTGGAGTAAAAGGAAATTGGTTTTTTTTTTTGGTATAGTGACAGTTTGTACAAAGAAAGATGGTAGAGTAATTGAAAATTAATAACATTAGTTATTTTTATATTGTAATACTGAATCTTCACACAAAGTCTCTGACGGGGTAGCCAGACACAACTAGTCGTCAATTATCATGATCCTTGCATACATCTCTCGCTTCTATCCAATTCTATATTTTCTTTATACACGCACATCTAGATATCCGAGTACTCTTACGCTACCTTTTTCTAGCTATTTTATGAGTAAATTTTCTATGTAAGTTTTGTAAAGGTCGTAACGGATATTGAACGTGTGGTAACGGCGTAGGAATATTGCTACTCCTTTCTTCCGACGACTACGGAAAACAGCCTTGAATATCGTAATGGCAACCGACAGATGGCGGGATAACCATCTCTAAAAATATCAGACCAAAATAATAAGACCGAAAATGGGTAGCAGCATCTGAGGTGCATGTGGTTTGGTACTGCGATCGCCAATCCGCCAGCCAAGCGTTGCGATTATGGCAAATCCTTCCCATGGGAGAGGTGTATGTTCTGCAGTGGACTATAACAGGCCGTTAAAATTAACCCAATAATGCCTATGTGCACAAGCATTGTAAAACGAAATATTTAATAGAAAACGGGGAAATATTAAAAATACAGCAATAAATAAAAGATGGCTACCCGATAGCTGAGTCGGTGATAAAGCCTGCCTTTGGAGCTAAGGTTCGAATCCCGTTAGGACCAAACAATTGTGTGATAAAAATAAATGTTTTTAGTCGAGTCATAGATATGTATATATTATACATTTACCTATCCATAGGTAACAACTGTACCGTAGGTTTACCTAAGACGTCGATATGCTTTCCACCTTTCACTTCTCCACATTTTACTCACACGATGTCCCAAACCAAATTATATCGTGTTTCTTCGGTGAAAGGTGGGTCTTAATTGAAGGACTTAATTGTCTAGACCTTTCCTTTCCAGTATAGGCGAAATGTGTGAAGAATTGTCTTACAAACACAACTGATATTATATCCGTTACTTAAACAAAGATTACAATTTTTACTATTTCATTTTCAAATGGACATTATCAATAAAAATTGACACTGTGACAATTTAATTATGTATTATAATTTATTTCACTGACCTCCGTACTCACGCCGCTTCGTAATCCCGCACACCGGTTTTCAAGGTGTAGGTACCGGTACTCCGAGGTACCGGCTTCGGACGGTTGGGTCAAAGTAGGAAACAACTTTTTCTCTATGGTCTCTCTGGTCTTAGTGTCTGTGGTAACTCCTCTGTTTCTGTTTCCATAGCACAAGTGCTATAGCTAGTTGCTTGGAGGTGACATTGAATGAGTTTTTTTATCTTCACGTATTTCCAGTAGCCAGGTAGCCAGCAGTCTTGATTTCTATTATTTTCGACCTATACATATTCCGCCGGAGCTTATTTTGGGACAGCGTGACTGGTGGCGATCCCGTCGCCGTTTTTACGCCCAAGCCAATAATATAAAACGTTTGTAAGTTTTGAAAAAAGTGATTGTTACGAGCGTCCCTCTTAGAGTCCTTTGGGCTCCCTCTTTCGGGTATCCTGGACGGGTCTTTCGACTCGAATTCCGATCATCTGACCGCTTGGCTTTCAAGACTTTTTTGTACACATTTTACTTTTTGCTATATATAATTATTAAAAAATTTCATGTTTATTTAAAAAATAAGGCATTAATTAAATTACTCGATAGATGAGTTGTTAGTGACCCTGCCTTCCAAGCCAAGGTTTGCGGTTAGATTCCCTCTAAATGATACATTTGTGTGATGAATATGAACTTTTGTACTCGAACATAATTTATATTTATGTAATAATTTTATATGCTATATTACGTTAGCTTAGACACTAAGACGGCGATAGGCTCAGCACCTGTCGTGTTGTCCGAAAAGGGCTTTGGTAAAAATTACATCCAAAAGTCTTCATTATCTAGATCTCTGTCTACCCCAGTATATAATAATAAAGTTTAGTTATTATTCATTAACAATTTAAATTAAATAATTTGTTTCTTCGTCGAGTGTATGTTTGAGTTGTATGTGTTATTATTTTTAACCCATATTATTGTAAATTTAGGTTATTATAGGTTAGGTAATATTAGGTTATTATATAGACTTGTATTATTTCAAATGTAACTGATCCGTTAAACATTAGGTATGCTTAATCTGTACTATATATAGTACAGATTATGCAATCTGCATGGCGAAATGTACAGTAACTAAAAGTACTTTGATATTAACACCTAAATTAAAATTATTAAGTATATTTTTATATATTAAATTTCATACACATTCCGCGTATCCGCTTAATTCTTACAATTAATACTGATAGGGAATTAAGCTAAATACTTCGCGTGTTCAAAACTCCTTATATCGGGAAGCAATCACGCCTCTAGACGAAGAATTCATTTAGAGAACTTCAAACTGGCGCCGTGATCCTGTGGGAGACGTGTAGGAATTCCTTTCATTGATTTCTCAGGCCCGTGTTGTCTGCTCCGTGAAAATATTCCCAAGTTTGATTCGTCTGAAATGTTCCAAGGGACAAATCTCGACTGTCTGAATAATATAATACTGTCGTAATATATTTTAAGATTTCATTAAATTGAACAATTTTTCAGGTATTTTCCTGATTCTGGATCAATCAGAGTTCTAGATAATTTAGTCATTACGGTAGCTTATTTGGGACAACGTGACAGGTGATAAGCTTGTCGCCTTGTTAGTATTTAAGCCAACACATATTGTTGGCTTAAACACTAACAAGCTTAAAAACTAAACACTAACATGAGTTTTGAAAAATAACTCATTTGTCCATCTTTTTATTTTTAAAGCATGTATCTTTTGCTGGACTATTTGTTATTTAATTGATAAGAGACGGTGCCATGCACGAAGGTTGCGAATGCAATCCCGCCCATGTCAGTTGATTTTTTAAATTTCTCATTAAATCAATAATTTATTGGTCCCAACTTTCCCTCTGCGAAATGGAACTCGGGTTTTCTGTTTTTAATTTTGATCACCCAACATTTACTAACCTCTCTTTCTGTGGGTGTCTTAAAAAGTGACTAAGAGAAAAAGCCTAAAAATGATAACGATCTTTAAAACTATCAGACAAACATTCAGCACACCGGGTATTCAGCATGAGCAGGCCCTCAAAAGAGGACGTAGTTACTGGACTGTGGGGCGTAGGCCTCTATTATAAAAATAAGAGAGACTTTCATAAACCGTTATGTATTTGCGTATATGTATATACATAAACAATGGCATAAATAGTTAATGAAAAAAGTATTTTGGTTGCGTATATTTTTCCCTAAAAATAAAGACCTCAGACCTCAATACCATACGATTAATTGATTCTGCTATCTACTAAATTGATTAAAGTTAATTACAGATTATAAATAAATCTTAATAAAATGAGCATGTATTTTGTTTTTTCTTAGCGTATTTGTCTTAGTCCTTATAATAATAATCATTGTTTGAAAAAATACTGTAACTGAATATTAAAAAATAATTATACATTAATTATATTCACGCATATTCTCAATAGGACCAAGGTAGCTTATTTTAGAACAACGTGACAGATGAAGAAACTGTCGGCGTCTTTTCGTCCAAGCCAACGATTTGAATCGTACATGTTTTTCTCGGAGCTCGACAAAAAGAGAGATCAGCTCAAGGCCCAACCACTAGCGGCCATATCCTACAATTATGTGTGTCTTGACTTGAAATGCTCTCGTATCTTTACTTAAAATTATTGGATATATTAGCCATCAGAGAGCACATTAAAGAGCAGAAGATCAAAGCTCTAGTCCATCTTTGATACGTTCGTATCGTTGTACAATCGCCATGGCCGAAATCGACAAGGAAATCATTATCATCACATTTAAAAAAAAAACTCAATAGTACGAAAGGTTGAGATATCGCGGATTTTTTCTCTTTAATTTAATCAATGGTACGAGCTCACCTCCAGGGATCGTCGAACTCTTGACACGAATTCTGACCACCCAACTCCGAACATATCCAGCTATTGTGACTCTATATTAATTGTTAAGTAAAAAAATAGTATGTTAAAAATAAAAAATAAATATTTTAAGTAAAAACAATGTGTACTTACTCATACTTAACGGACATTTAATAAGGATTTGCCGTGATCGCAACGCTTAGCAAGTATATTGGCGATCGCAGTTCCAGACACCTCAAACCGTAGACGCCGCTACTCGTCAATCGTCTATTAAATTTTCCTCTGACATTTTTTGAGATGGTTACTCAGCCATCTATCAGTAGCCTTAGAGAGAGTGTGGTATTGTTCTTATGTCAAATAATTTAACGGTTAATATTTATTTATTAATAGAACTACCCTAAAATAAGATATACATTTAAAGTGTGAGATATATTGCATTCAAGTATGCAAGTAACTGATTCATAATCAGTTACTTGAATGTTTTTTGTTATCTCCGATGTTAGGGAAGCTGGAATACATATGATCACATCTCAAAAGGGTCGATCGATACCGACCCTTCGTTTATACGGTCAGTCGCACACTCGTCATATCCAATATTACAAAATTAAAACAAAAACAAATGAAATGTGCCAGTATTGATTTTAAAAATGGAACATCAATCGTTTTAAACTTTAAGAAAAGAATTTTATAATAATTGTCAATAGAATTTTTCTGTTTACACTACGTTTGGAACTTGATGCCTTATCGGTGTGCGACACGGTCTCACTAGAGCGAGCCATAAACATTTATTGTTGACTATTTCACATAATAACATGACGCGAAACACGTTATGTTGTCATAAACAACTACACAACCATAATATTATGATTTATTAACATATTTAATTAGATATAAACGGACAATTACGGAATACTTACAGATGTTTGGGTTTTAATTTTATTTAATTTGCGATGATATTTTCAAATGTGTCATCCCTAATAGTATATTTTACTATTATTTTATTATATATTTAAGCAAACGCACGATCCACCGTATGGAACTACAACCTATAAAATGTTGTGGTCTATGGTCTAAGGACCTGTAAAATGTTGCAGTGAGTCTATGGATGCAGTTGGTTAAGGACCATTCCTCAGGCAGGTCTATGTTCAGCATTGGACTATTTATAGGCTGTAAAGAAGATGTGCGAGATTTTTTTGAAGTTTTAGCGACATCCTTTAATCTATTGTAACAAAAAGCTGGCTTTATACCGTCTCGGTTACTCTTAAAACATTCAATCAAAATCGGTAAGGCAGAATTATTTTTTAAATCTCTCCCACAGAAATCGTGCATTACTACACAATATAAACTACGAGTATATATATATTTTAATCTAGGTGAAATGAAATAAATGAAATATCTTCACGCAAGAAGTCACGATAGCCGAAGAGAACCGAGTTCGGTCCCCTGGTGGCAGACTCGTAGGAGGGTTTTTCAAAAACTTATGTACGAATTATATCGTTGGCTTCGATATAAAGACGGCGACGGGCTCACCACCTGTCACGTTATCCCGAAAATATCTTCGGTAGAAGGTGGGTCGAAGGGTCTTAACTGTCTAGACTAGACCTCTGTCTACCCCTGTATTGGGAATTGCGTGAAGATATTTATTTATCTTCTTTCGACTCACCTTCCACCGAAGATATTTTCGGGACAACATGACAGGTGGTAAGCCCGTCGCCGTCTCTATGTCCAAGCCAACGATATAATTCGTACATAAGATTTTGAAAAACCCATTGGTACGAGCCTGCACCCAGGAGATCGAACTCCGATCTCTTGTCTCAAAATTCCGACCACTCAACCACTCGGCTATAGTGACTTTTTTTAATGTAGGTTATATACATATATGTGTGTCAAGTGTTATTCATATCCATTCAAACGTTTTGACGTTATCGCGTAACAAACAAACTTACAAAACATTGTGACATACGAACATACAAACTTTCACGTTTAAATTATTGCTGTATAAATCATGATAAATATGGACGGCACCCACCCCGTATCTCGTAAATCGAACGAAATCTGTTTTATACGAAAACAGATAATAAATAAATTTGAAGGTCCCGGTGATCTCCATGCATACAAAGGCGGCATTACGGAATAGTTTGATTTATTAGTTTCGGCAAGGTGCAAGATATTCTAACGGCACCTCCGTGATAGAATTTCGCCTCGCGAATTTCTCTCGGCTTCAGTTAAAATATTCTGTCCGTGTATGCGTCCGATATTTTTAATAACACCCAAATTATCGCGTTATTGGATTACTTGTGCAATATTATTGTAATTTATATCACTGTAGCCGAGTGTTTATGCGATTGGTATTCGAATCTAGAGAACTTAGTTCAATCTAGGTGGCAGTCGCGTTCCGATTGTTTTTTTTTTATTAATAATTTATGTATGATTTAAACAGCGACAGGAACATCGCCTAACATGTTGTACAAAAAGTTGTTTTCGGTGAAAGTAGCGTTGAAATTACTTCATTTTCTAGATCTCTGTCCACCGCAGTATTCGGAGTGACATTTCATTCGGTTTAATATGTTTTAAAGAGATATTACATATTAATTTTAGCTCTTACTCTATATAAGGTTAGACTATACTAGGTCTTACACTCCTCTATGCCTGCAATTTAATAAAAAAGGGGTTAAAAAGTTTTCTCTTTGCGTATTAATAAAGACAGACACAGGTACAAGTTCATTAACTCCGTGAACGGGTAGCATACAGGCCATTATTCCCGGTGCCACTAGCTCTAAGGAAAACATTTTTTCTACATTTTCATCCGTTTGGGTGTTGTTTGTATGTATCCTACATTACACAGGAAATTATTCGCGAATAACACGAATAACAGTGAGAACGGTACGTCACCAGGTGTTAATTTAAAAAAAAATCTTTAAATGTCCAAGCAAGTAAGGAAGCAAGCACTAGTCTACGTATATATTTGAAAAACTACTGAGATATTAGGCAGGCCGTGATAAATGTGAGGGGAGGTATGAATACATTTTGGCCGTCCGCGCGGAAAACTGAAGTGATTAGGTTCAACACCTTTGCTTGAAGCAGGTGGGTTCAACTGGCTCGCACCTTTGTACTTAAATACTTAATGCTTGTTATGTTATAAATTAATTCTAAACGCCGATGTAAAATTTTGAAATTTATTAACGCATAAATACATAAAGAAGCGATTTGTTAGATATCTCGAATCAACCACCGTGGTTGAATGGTGTATACAAAGGTTTCAATGATGTTGGAACTGTTCTGGATTCGACTCGCAGTCGGGTCGATGTAGAAAATACTTTTTTACTTTGTCTCGGGTCGGGGTGTTTGTGGTGCCTTCGTTGTTTCCGATTCCATAATAAAAGTGCTTAAGCTGCTTACTTTGGGATCAGAGCACTATATTTGATGTTGTTCCTATCTATGTATGTATTTATTATTGTCGAATAAATACAAAAAGTTGTATACATAAAAAAGTTGACCGTCGACTCACGACCCGAGAGCTTAGTTGGTAATGACCATACCTTCGAAGCTAAAGGTTGCTGGTTCGAATCTCGCTAGGGGCAAACATCTGTATAATGAATATGAACGCTTTTAACTTATTCACGTTTGTATGTATATAATTTTCTATGCTCTATCACTTATTGGTCGCTAAGACGATAAGCTCACCGCCTATCAGATTGTTTCAGTTATCAGTTTACTTTGCCTACTACAATAAGTTAAGTAAGTTATGAATACATGTAAATATATAAAAGAAAACGTTATAAAGTAAGAGAAAACAATCGTAATTTAAACTTTGCTACACAAGGTAAAATGATAACATTACGCATAACATTGAAAATATAAATCCCATTTTGTATAAAGTCCCGGCGCGGAAGCGGGGTCAATAAAATATCATTCGACAATCCCGCAAACCGTGAGCTGGACCCGTACCCCAGTCGCGGTTTACCGAAGATGATACTGTAATATTATACGGAACCCTAACGTAAACGCTAGCGTTTTGTCGTAATGCGTTTTATGGAATTGAGAAATGACGAACTCCGTGAATGAGTGGCGGACACACCAGTTTTGGTTGGTTGGCACCAGGGTGGTTCTTGGTGTCTTCAGCTTTGAGGTCCCAGGTGCGATTTCCGGTCTGGTTAATTTGGAAAAAATTTTGCCAAATTGTCTCTAGTCTGGGTGTTTGTTCGTTGTTTTTGGTTCCATAATACAAGTGCCTTAGCTGCTTACTTTAGGATCAGAGCAACGAATATGATGTTGTCTCTATTTATGTAAATCTATGTAATTTCGCGAATTTTCACGATAGCAAGAATGTATAAATTTTAGTATCGTTGTAACAGTTACTTCGACCACCTCCTTAGACGAGTGGCGTACGCACCGGTTTTTACACGGTTCTTAGGTCCCGGGTTCGATTCCCGGACGGGTTTGTAGTAAATCCACTTTTTCTATTTTGCATCAGGTCTGTGTGTTTGTGGTACTTTCGTTGTTTCCGACATTTACATAACACTGGTGCTTTAGTTATTTACTTAGAGCAAGTTTGTTTTTTGTCGCTATATACACATGTATTTGTGTATAATATTATAACGCTATTTAAGTCCCCTTCTAGGCTTAGGCCTTCAGTAAGGGTTTGCCATAATTGAGGCCATTAATTTTAATATATATTTATGGCGATCGGATCGGCGATCACTGTCTGAATACACTGGCGAAACACTGGCGAAATATCCCACTCCGACTGTCACCGGTGAGCTAATATTCGGTATAGTATTTTTTGAATGGTTAACCTGCCATCTGTCGTTATCCAGGTTACAAGAGTACGTAATCCTGGAGAGTATAGCAAAACTTTCCTCTCTTTAGAGGCCTATGTCCAGCTAAATAAAATCTCTCTTTTGAAATATAGTAACAGAAAATTCTCGTGTGAAAAATTGTTATTTTATAAACTTACCACTGTTTCGTAATTTCTGACAGAGAAGAAATCAATTAAAGAAATTCCGTAGGTATACTCTGTTTTATCATGGAAAAGACTATTTTGCAAATTAAATTAAACTTCGCTTAAAGTATACCTTGAGTTGTTAATCTTATGGTTTAATTAAATAACTTCAATCTAGTTCAACTGAAACGATCTGTATAACACATTGTTTGACGTTAGAGCAGTAGCAACCTAGTACGCCATCTGGCGTAGAGAGTGGGAAACTCCTGTTGCTATAACAAACTTTCTGTTCTAGTTAGTTAGCAGGTAGTTTAGGACGAACAACTCAAATTTCAAACTTCGTTAAATCAAAAACTACTGCCTTCATCTACAATGGTATTAATTCTACCATCATTTTGGTAACTTTTTTTTAATAATTTTGCATATTTTTGGTACATTTTAATAATTTTTATTCCCGTCTCGAAACCTTGAATTTGGCAATAAGTTAGTTTGTTGCAATCGGCGATTATATTGAGAAGAGAAGATGACAAAGATACGCGGAAGGAGTTTTTATTCTGCGTTTACCTTGTAGCTGGTTATAGTATTCGTGACTAACATTAAAAAATCATTTTGAAGTTAATTTTTTTATTGTTGATTCATTCTATTATGTTGAACACTCACGATGGTTGTCTCTTGGTGGAACTTCATTTTAAAACACATTAACATTCACTTTTACTTATTCCACATTTCATCAAAGGTCCCTTATTACAATTATAATCTACTCTAGTAGTAATATGTAAAAGTGAATTTTATTGTGTTAATTCAATTATTTATAAAATTTAAATATAAATTTAAAATTAAATACAGATAAAAATAAATTACAAATCACTCCCGATAGTTTTTTCTTTTGCAAACGGCTTTACTCTCGCCGTTTATAAAAACTATACACCTATTTAAATTTAATAAAAAAACATATTCCGACTTTATCGTGACTTACTTCACTCAAACCGCGTGTTGATAGCGCCATTGACTATAGACTAATTAAAAGCCACGACTCGCGCAAACAATTTTATTGCAGCAATAATCTATAACTCTAATCTGTATAAAGGTGGGCACATAACTATAAAGTATATTCGTGTGTCGGTCCTGCACGCTCGAACAGTTTGATTGGTCCCCAGTTATTAGCCGCTATTTGTATTATCAATGTTTATGACTGTTTTATGTGTACAAGCGGTTTTATTATACGTTCAATTGACATAGTCACGGATTTGATTAAGCAGAGCTGTCTTTACGTTTTGTTTGTCTGCGAGAGAGGTTTCTTTTATTGCCGCCATCATTTCTAAATTTGACAGGCACCTTTGTGGCATAATTATGTTAATAATAATGTACTAAGCAAACGCACGTATCCCAGTCCAAAGTTCTTTAAGTAGAAGTTACATTCATGAAGTAATATACACTTTATAATTCACGCAATTCCCAATACAGGAGTAGACAGAGGTCTAGTCTAGACAATTAAGTCCCTTCGACCCACCTTCCACCGAAGATATTTTCGGGTCAACGTGACAGGTGGTGATCCCGTCGCCGTCGGTATATCCAAGCCAACATATAATTGATACATAAATTTTTGAAAACCCAATGGTACGAGCCTGCCACCTGGGGTTGTTGGGTGGACGGAATTTAGAGTTGGGAGACCCGAGTTCGTTACTCGGATCTCCCGACTCTAAATTCCGACCACCCAACCACTCGGCTATCGTGACTTAAACTTTAACAGACATTACAAATATTGGACAGTTAGATGACTCGTTACTCTAGTTGTTACCCTGCCTTCGAAGCTATGTGTCGCGATTTAGAATACTGCTACCGGCAAACATTAGTGCGATGACTGTCTCAAGTTATGGATGTTTGTTGAAATATATATCTATGTAAGAAAATTGTACCATAGACTGAGAAACTCAAAATATCCGATCGATACAAATCTGAGAAGATCCGATGAGCTGACAGAGGTCACGTAGTCCCAAATAAACTCGGTGAAAAGTTTACCCAAAAATGACTAAATTATCGAGCCCTCTGTTTACTCAAGTAATGGGAAACGCGTGAAGATACAAGGGCATCATTATGATTTTTACATTATCAGAGTCGCACAGGCTGTATTTAATTAAATTGACATTAAATGAATTCAATAGTAAACTGTATGAATGTTTGTTGGACAAGTGCTTTTATTCATTAAATGATTTTTTTACGTATAAAATTAGGTAATATATGTATTATGAATTAATGTTATTTTTTAGATTGACTTTTTAAACCTTTTTGACCATTTTCTATTGTTTATTTATTTTAATGTAATGTGTATTTGTGGTTCATTGTTTTTAATAATTATTATTTTATCTCTATTATTTAGTCTAAATATTTTCATTATGATAGCAAGTAATTAAATTTATATTTGCATGTCGGTTATAGACGAAACATGTTTGATCTTTTTATTTTATAATTGTCATCTTGTGTACACTGTTTCTAGCAAATAAACGATTGAATTGAATTGATTGAATTGAATTGTAATTTATAACGCAACATTTTTTTTTTAAGAAAAACAATTAGTTTTTTGTCAAATTCTTGTATATTATTATCATTTGTTTGCACAGTACTATCAGGAAGCAAAAAGTCGGAATTTAACAGGAGATAGATTTTTCTTTTAATATTGTAATATTGCATACCAGGATTTTTGTTGAAAATCACGGCGAAGTGTGCTGTCCTTTAAGATTGTCAGTAATATAACTTAAAGAATATTTTTAATAGTTAATAATTACGACAATGGAGTTGGTAATCAGAAATTGAATCGGGACTTGAGTTCGACCGCCAGGAGGAAGGCCCGTACTAATGAGTTTTTACGAAACATAGGTACGCCATTTATTATCCAAAAGGTTTTGTAAAAATAATTTTTCAAATAATGTTTTCTTCTTCGAATTAATAAAAAAGTTAATTTTTTCATTAGCTTGGAAATTAAGGTGGTGGCAGGTTATTCTAAAAATATTATTCGGTAGAGTTCTATAGACCACGAATCTTTTATGGAAGTATTTAGGTATTATTATGGAGGTATATAGGTATTTATATTAATTTGATTAAATATATACACGTATGCAAGAACATTGTACAATCAACTTGGTTTCAGTGAAAAGTGAATCGAAAGGAATTATTGACTGAACATCTGTCTACACCAGTATTATGAAAGCCTAACTTAGAGAAATAAAGGTTATAAATTACTGATATTTACATATGAATAACATTTACATGTCACGATAGCCAAGTGGTTGGGTGGTCGGAACTTCGAGTCAAGAGACCGATCCCCAGGTGGTAGGCTCTTACCAAAGGGTTTCTCAAAAACTGATATATGAATTATATCGTTGGCTTGGACATAAAGACGGCGACGGGCTCACCACCTGTCACGTAGTCCCGAAAATATCTTCGGTGGAAGGAGGGACAAAGGAACTTAATTGTCTATGCTAGATCTCTGTCTATCCCTGTTTTGGGAATTGCGTGAAGATGTATAATAACATTTACGAGTAAACAAGCCTAGGTAGAAGCTTGTTAAAAATCAATAGCGTCTGCTAATTTATGAATATATGAATACGGTTACAAATGATCAATCCTCTCGTGCTGTCCCTTGGTCGACGACCTCCGTGGATGAGTGATGTACAAACCGGTTTTCCTGTGAGCTCTAAGGTGCCGGGTTCGATTCTCGGTCGAGTTAATATAGAAAACACTATTTCTATATTTTTTGGGTCTGGGAGTTAGTGGCATTTTCGTTGTTTATCATTCCATAATACAAGTTTAAGCACTTGTTTGGGATCAGATCCAATGTATGTAATGTTGTCCCTATCTATGTATGTGTTTATTTCTTTACTGTGTAATTGCATTGATTACCGATAGATGGCGGGATAAATATATCGAAAAATAGCAGACCAAAATAAAAAGACCATCTTATGCAGCTGCGTCTATGTTCCGAGATATCTGTGTGGGTCAGTAAGCATTTCAAACGAGAGTGCTGTCAATTGATAATCATAGGTTAGGCTTTATTAATTTTCCTTGATCCTCCAGAATCATTTCCACCGATAATTCTTTGTATATATCTTTACATCTACTAATTGTTATTATAATTAGTTATTATCTTCTAGTTTTTGTGCACGCGGGTGTCTTATGGATGCATAAATGTTTTCGTAAAAGAAAATGTCCTAAACTTTTTATCCTAAAATATAATCCTTGAAGTTCTTCCATGTTTTAAATTATTTTTACTTACAGCATGCATAAATTCGTTTTATTTTTGTTCTTTCTTTATTTAAATTACAAGTAGTGCTAACTACTACAGTCAGACTTACCTCTCAATAAAATAGATTTATTAGAATGTAATGTGATATAAGAAAAGAAAACTACAACCTTTTTTGGAATATATATGAGTCAAACTTTTGCTTAATTAACTTAATCGACGGCTGCGACCTCTTGCGGTATTTGAGATGAATATCACAGGTTTATTATCGAATATACGTACATACATAACAGCCTATTAAGTCCACTGCAGGACATAGACCTCTCCCAAAGGGAGGATTTGCCATAATCGCCACGCTTGGCAAACGGATTAGCGATCGCAGTAACAGACCATTCGCACCTCAGACGCTGCTTCCCATCTTCAGTCTAATGATTTTGCTCTGATATTTTAAGAGATCATTATCCCGCCATATATCGGTTGCCACAACGATATTCAACCCTGTTTCCCTTGGACTCCTTTTACGACACCCACAAGATCAAAGGTTAAATAAAATTATTTTGTTAAAATACAGATTAAATAAAATTATCACCATAGATATAATTATTAAACTTTCCTTTTGATTAACTCGAATTACGAAGCAGAATATAGAGGGTTCCGTAACAAAAAAGTCTAAAAAAAGTGGTACCCTTTATTAGCCTTTAAGTATTGTTTAAGAGTTAAGAGGCAAAGGGTCCCTCCTTTGCCTGCCCTCGCACAATGTTTGAGTTCCACCAAATCATCGACTATTTTAATCCCATTTTATTCTTTAAACTTGTATAAACGGTTCATTTGTTTGATTCAATTGAACGATTTTTCGAAAGGAATTACAAATTAATACTTTTTTAAATAATTACTAAATATTTTTTGATACTTATATATTTTAGTTTTGCTGATGTTTAAATATCAACTTATAAAGATTTGTCGGATTGATAAATATATTGAATGCATTGATAAAATAAGCATTAAATAGAATTTTTCTAATAACAGTTCAAGTAACATGTTTGTCTAATGTTGTTTTATAAATTTAACCATATTTTTTTTACGTTGGAATATTTCGACAAACCTATATAGATAGATAGCTATGGGGTTGGATGACAGAAATCCGAATCAGTAGGCTCGAATTCGATTCCCAGGGGGAAAAATTATGTAAGATTTGTATTGTTGGCGTGGACACCAAGATGGCGATGGTAACCTGTCGTGTTGTCCCCGAGTAAGCTTCGGCAATAAGATGGTTATAGAAAACTAAAAAAAAAACATTTGTTTTAAAAATGTAAATGGGTTTATGCATTTTGATCTTTATTTTAATAGCTTATTGTTTCATTATTTAATTGTGAATATTAATTCAATAACTTCAATTCAGATATTGCCCAATTATTTATGTGAAAGTGGTCTATTTAATTAATAATATATGTATATACACAAACCAATCGACATATGTATAACGGAGTATAATTTTACAACGGCTAGACCGTAATTTGAGTTCGTAATTATCAGAATAAGGTTTGTATTAAAAAATATTTTCGAATTTACATCGGATAAATTTGAAATCAAATAAAAATTAAGTTTTTAGAACTCAAACATAAGTTTATCCCTTAGTTTCAAATTTTCGATAGCATTATCGGAAATTTTCATACCGGTAATCTATCTTGTATTGATAGAAAAATACTGCGGGTAAATGAAAAAATATATTTCGTTGAAATAAAGATTTAATTACAATCGTTACATAATTTTAATAATAATAATAATTAATAGGTACATATTCTATAAATATCTATATAGAACATTTATTATTAAGCGAATGTATTCGATTTGGTCGTATCATTTAACGCACTGCTATCATGTGTTCACTTAATGACCAGCCTCTGATATTGCATTGCATCATTCATTTATAAGTGGCCTACATTGGAAACGAGTGAAGGGAAGTAACACAGAAAAAAAAATAACATCTAATACGTTAAAATCAGACATTTATTGTTACTTAAACAGCTTATAGATATTGCGTTGGAAATTTAAATATCCGTCATCCATCCACGATGCGTCATTAAAAAATACAGATTCAATATTAACACTCGCGTTAGCATGTTTCTATTCGGCGTCGAGTCTGCAGTCAAAAGATCTCATACGAGGGTCAGTCTCGCATCAAAATTCTATGTATAACAGGTTTGCGTCGGGGAAACAAGAAATACAATGGGTGTGTGTAGAAATCACAAACGCAGCGCTTTACCGGGCTTTCATTATTTGAGCATAAACAAGTATCGATAAGATTTTCTGATACATTCCGAATACCTAAATTGCGACGGTATCTCGTTTTCGACATGAACGAGATGCTTATTTAACATTTATTACAGTAAAACCCCATCAAAAAAATGACCCCGTACGATTTGAAAATAATGTATTACACAGAATATATATTTATGTACAGGTATTCTAATAATACTTTTAAACAATATTTATAATTCGTACGATGTGTCGCGGAAACAGCATCGATAATTGCAAAGAAAACATTTCAATACTTTGTACACATCTCGAGGGAACTAAAAATGGTAAAATCTACAAAAAAAAAAACCTTTTCCTTATCATTATGTACAAGACAACAACATCATATTGATCGATACACGATCAATCGATTTTGATATTAACAAAAATAAACACATGTAGTTAGTGCTACACTAAATTGTATCATTCTACTTGCATTGTGTTTGAAAATTGGTGATTCACAGTCTACTCAATTATTGTACACTTATTTCTATCAAAATGATTATACTCGTTAACTATTGAGTAGTGTGCCGAGAAACTTCTAACAGAAACAAAGAACGGAAGAACAGAAAAATAAAACACGAGGAAACTATAAAATAATATTACCTTAACTTAAATATTTCCTTTGCGGAAAAATATTTACTATAATTTACTAAAACCAATAATTACTATTTTCAATTTTCACGTAATTCCAATTGCGCATTTCGTGATTCTATTTCTTTTTTTTATATAAATAATTTGGATAATAATTCCATAATATTCTTAAATCTATAAAAAATACTGAGCAACGTTGATTTTATACGACATTTTTAAGTACTAAGGACAACCGTCGATATCTCAATCACATAGAACAAATTTTTTTTAAGTACAAATTAACGAAATACTTTATACAATACTGGAAAATAAAATTTTTAATAAATGTTTTCGAATAAAAAATAGTACCGAAATATAAGTATTTATCGATTAAATCAATAAAAAATTTACATCGCCTTTACATATAGTTATTCAACACCGCCATTGTTTATTCCACTACAATTTTGCGGACATACAAACGAAAAAAACACTCTCGCCACATTGAAAATTCAATTGTCCCTAAGGGTTGATGGGCAGTGCTGCGACCCAGATTTCACGTGCTTTACCTGTAACAAGAAAATTTATTTCTATAATATACACATATAACATATTAAAATAACAAAGAACAAAATTTATGCTGTGCATTTACAAAGGCTGAGTATTTCAAGATAAAGGTCTCCCTACAAAGAATACCGGTATTTAAATTATCGATGAAAAAAAAGAAGGTCAGAATCGATAGCATTTCCGATTCTATCGCGGACGTCGTCCGAGCGAGCCCTCCGCCGCGTTCACACATAACGGCCGAAAAGGAAAAAAAGAAAGAATTAAAGAAAAAAAACCCGAACCAATCGAGCCGAGGTGACGAAACATTCAGTCTCATTATCAGAGAATTTATTAACGAATCGCTCGGACCGGAAAACCGAAATGTTAGAAGAAATAAAAATTCGACCTCGCCCGCGGTCATCTAAACGTCAATGAATAAAAAAAAATCATCCGAACTGGTTAGCCGGGCGACTTGCGACTGAATGAAACTGGGAAGGGACCCGAGGATCAAGAGATAAGAGGAGAGATTAGGGTGTTGAAAAAAGTGAAGCGGCCTTAATGCGGTGGTAGTGTATGAATGAAGAGGCTCCATTGAGCTCCGGCCCAGGCACGTACGCCGTGCGTTATCTATCTCGAAGGACCAGGCTGCTGTGCTCACTTCGGCTGCACGTCGAACAATACTCATTTTACATTCATAAATTAATGTTTACCCTTTTTTTTTCTACCTCTAGAACAATTCTCTCTTTTCGTTATTCAAATTGAGGTGTAGTGAATAGAATTAGGGTTATGTAGGTGCGCCCGAATTACAAGTGTATTAATGTTTATAGGCTTTGTTTGTTCGTGTTGACTACTACAAAAATCATCTTAATAACTGTACTTTGTCTACTGATTTAAATTTCAGTGACCATTACTTCCTAATGGTTTAGGACCTTTCGTCTATTGTCGTGAACCACTTCAGATACAAGCATTGCGGCTTAGTTCATCTAACCTCTCCAGGTTACAGAAATACTGGTAATTTTATTTGGCATTGTAGTAAAAACAATAAGGTTTATTTTTTTAAACCTTTGTTATTACGTTTAATAGATATCTTTAAATACTTGACAAGGTCAATAAGTAATGTTTCTTTCTCCTATTTAATAACCTACAATATTTTCTGACAATATTGTTCTTTAACTGCACATATTTCTCTCACAGTAGTGGTCAGTAGTTCTAAACCCATTAGTCCTGTCTACCCATATTTCAGTGGAGCTTATTTGGGACAGCCTCGGTGGTGAACTTTTCTTCTTCATACGTCCAACGTCAACGACAAAAATCCTACTTAAGTTACACTATAATCGAACTTGGGTTTTATAATTCATATCTCGTTCACACAAACACTCGGCCATTGTGGCTAATTTTATTTTAATTGCAAAAACTGAGTACAGTGATTTATCAGCACGACAAAATTTAAAATAAATCGCGACAAAAAAAATAATGACTCCCCGATTTAGTAGCGATATTATTTGAACGAAAAAGACGCTGGCATGTTACTTAAGCAGAAAACAAGAGACGTGGATACGATTAGTTCTTTTTTTTTGGGGGTCCACTTAAAGGAATGCCGCGATAAGGAGTTATATTCGCGCAAAGGAATCCGAAGGGCAAAAAGGCGTGAAAAAGAAAATAATACAAAAGATTATAGATGTGAATTTGTGAGCGTTTGGCTAAAACAGAATTCTTCGCGCAACCGTCCTGTGCGGTGGGTTTCACCATGCGATTTATTGTAATGAATACCGCCCGGCCCTTCGCCGAAATCCCTCGAGGACTCTCAGAAAAATGCGACGGAGTCACCCCACTTGATAAATAGAATTCGTCTTCACACCGTGATGCATAATCCGACTTCCTATCTAATTTTTTAGACCCCGATGAACTATTTTATAATTGATACTATTATTATGATTTCAATAAAAATCCTTATTAGTTTCACTAGTTTAAGAAATAATTTTTAACTTTGTTATGAGTTGTCTTAATTAAGATTCGAATGCGTATTATTTAAGTTTATCTAGATAGATGTTAATTTCGAAAATATTTGTTTATAAATGAATAATAAATAAATATTTATTTACTTCAAAATTTATTTTAGCACCATCATATACTATATGTTATATACTATAATTTAGTATCATCAGATACTAAAATTACGATTTAATTTTATAACTCAATTTAATTTAACAGCTAACCAATAAATAGAAATGTTTAGGTTTTAGATTTGCTTACGTGTTTTTTACAGACAATCAGGTATAGTTTATTACTATAGTTGTATTTACTCGGGTGGTATTGATCCTTCCTTCTAAGCTAAGGGTTGCGCGCTCGGATCCCGTAAGTGCAAGCAAGTGTGATGAATATGAATGTTTGTACTCCTGTCATGGACACATAAATATTTATCTGTGTAAATATATACGTATGTAATTATATTGGACTCTAAAACATCTATAGATTCACCACCTGTCACGCTGACCCAAATAAGCTTCGGTGAAAAGTGGGTGGAAAGGACTTCTTGTCTAGACTTCCGCGTAAGTTGTGTAACAAAAAAAACTGAGTTTGGTACATAAGCGCGGGCTCGTCCAGTCTCTCTCTCTCTCTCTAGCCGCTAAAAATTGACTTATATCCAATTTGTGTCAGGTCAGCATCGTGCGTAGGTGTGCGGCGTACGTCTCCTTGACACAGACAAATGACGCAAGATTGCAATCTCTCCGCCCCCCTCCCGCGCGCCGCCTCGCTCGCCCCTCTCTTCGCCTCCATTGTTTTCAATTACCAACATGACACCCTAACGCGAGCCTGCGCTACCACCGCAACTCCGTTTATGGCCTCCGCGATATCTCTACTACGATCGTCCATTTACTGCCGAGTCGCTCGTTTACATCTTCAATTTGAATCAATCAGTAACTCACCGCGTGTGGAGAGCGCTCCGATTTCACACGGCTGACACGTAACCGTTGGAGTGGTGCGCGGGGCTGGAATAGGAAATATTCGTTCTATTCACGTTTAGTTGCTTTTTTTTTTAAATTCTGCTTAAACGATTTTGCGGTGGCTTAGCATAAACAAATCTGGTCATCAAATGCTGCTATTTTTTGTGTCGCAAAAACCGAGGAGACCTGATATAGTTAGCAATGGTTTAACGAAATATGAATGTCAATTAGTACCTTTTGTAAAACGGTTTGAAGGCGGCCGAGCCCTCGTTGTGATGCGGCTGGTTGGGCTGATGGTTGTTGGCGTGGTGGGGGTTGTTGTAGGGGTCCCGATGCGGCGACTGCTGGTGCCGGGGGAAGCAGTAACCAGAGCCACCACCGCTGCCGAGCGGGTTCGCCACGCTTGCCACCTTCATGTTGGGTGGCGTCTGTGGCGGCGTGTCAGTCTGTACGTCGGGGAACGAGGCCGGATGCACGCACGGGTGCTGGCCGTACTGTCCGCTCGGGAAACCACCATATCTGCCATATGCGCCGCTGGCCGGACTGGCAGCCGCCGTCGCTGGTAAAGCGAATCCGTTCGCGCTGACGTCAGACGGAGCCGCGCGCTCCACTCCCAGCCCGTACGAGTGCTGTGGCCACGGCTGCGCAGCCGGCGGTGGCGTCTTGCAAGCAGCGGTATCCGCTAACGACCATATCTTCGGTTTCGAAGCCGGTATCGGCACGCCGCAGTCCGACGTCACCCGCTTCGACTCCTCCTTGATCCCGTAACCCAGCAGCTGATGGTGCATGCCCTGCAGCATCTCGTCCTTACGCTCCTCATCTGTAAAGATTACACATTCATCGATCATATTTAATGTTCGACACGCGTGAGCATTACACGATCTGATCACAAGCGTAGCAGCTTTTGAGCACACAATAAAATGAGCTTAAATAGTTTATTTCACGTAATCGATACGCGTATTGTGTGTGTGACCGTTCGTTACACAGGGGGCGTACGTTTTCGGCTAGTAAGAAGCGAAATCTCTGGCTCCCTTCGTGCGAGAGTGTTGCGAGAATACGTTTGTCGTGCAGTGACCCATTCGTTAAGTGGTTATCCGATTAGCGAAGTGAAAATACCACTTTGGGGGCGCGGCACCCCCGCCGCGGGCTCAGCCGATCCCTTTCGCATTTAAGCCGAGCATTTATTTCGCATTTCCCGACTCGCCCGCGGGCGCCGCACTCCTCGCGGTGGAATCTATCCCGCGACCCTCGCAATTAATGGTCAGCCTCTTCACGCGTTATTTTGCACTTCCCTTTAAACGATTAGATATTTGTTTATTTCATTTAAATTTTATTTGATGCGATTTGTTTATTGAATTTTTAGAGGATGAAGTCGTGCTTGGTGTTTATGTTATTAAGTTAATGACAAAATTTGCTAAATAATAAATATTCATTGTTGAATCATAAAATTAAACAGTTTTCACGTGTAACAGAGCTCAAACTGAGAACGACTCGATTGATTTGGTTCATTTTTGTCCGTATATTCTTGTCAAGTGTAATTACAAGGCCTGCTTTAAAGAATATTTCTGAAAAATCATGGGGAAATTTCGGAAATTTAATACTGAAAGTGCATGTTTCGGGTTGATCACTCAGAAATACCTTTCTAATTTTATAATTTATTAACAAATTAATATATATATATATATATATATATATATATATATATATATATATATATATATATATATATATATATATATATATATATATATATATATATATATATATATATATATATATATATATATATATATATATATATATGTATGTATATATTGTAAATTTAACAAGAAAAATATTTTAGTTTAACTCACGTAAAATATATAGTAATGTAAGTGATGGTAAATCCATTGCCTTTAAAGAAACCATTTTAAAATTCATTCCGATAATTCACTGTAACGGTATGAAAGGCAAATTTATTATAAGAACGATAAAATTGAGCCGGCGTTTGTCCATAAAGTTGTTATTGTGCAATTACAAAGTAAAAAAAATGTTTATTCAGCAAATTTTTATAAGGCTCTAAGTATTATAATGCCATTTTCCGTTGTAAAGTGGGTTTCGGGGGGAGACCCCGGGTGCGTAATGAAATTCGGAGACCCGGCGCGGGCGGGAGGCTCGACCGCTCGACTTCATTCTCTTTATTCCATTTAATGCTGACTGCTCCTAGCTTTTAAGAGGGGTTATCCGCGTTGCCCTTTACTAGGGATAAATAGGGATGCCACTGATACACAGCGCGAAGATATTTATCCGGCAAATTGTTTTAATTTTCATTGTATTAATCTAATAAAGACCCGCAACGGATGCGATAAGAGGGAATTTGATGATGTTGTAACGTTATATCCGAATGTTATATTCGAAAACTTCGTTTATTTTAATTTCACGACAAATTATTCAACGTTATTGGTGCGGATTTTAATTAAGCAAGTTTTAGGAACGTTTCGCTTATCAGATAGTTAATAGACTCAGGCGTTAATTTGGGGAAATTTATTGCTATAGAGATGTTGTTTTAGAGTTGTATGATTTGCATGAGGAATTTTGCAATGTGATTTTATAATATCATCTCTCTGTTTCTCTTGTCGCTTTAAACGTTAAAAAAGCCTTGTATTGTTTTAATAATAATATAGGTTTAATATTTTATATTTATTTTATAATGGGTAGAAGGCACTCCTTCCTTGTCTTCAAGATTGAAGACAAGGAAGGATTGCTTTTGAGTGCTGCAGTAGACCTGTCCCATCAGTTGGATAGTTCAGTAGACCATATTCCTTGTTGAGCTCCACGGACGAGAAGCGTAATCATCGGTTTTTCTACATTCTTTCGGGTCTGTATTGTTTGGCTATTTGTGGTTGCTTCTTTGTTTCCGATTCCATAACACAAGTGCCTTAGCTACTTGCTTTGGTATCAGAGCAATGTGTATGATGTTTTCTCTATAATGTTTGTTGTATAGTATATAAATGTTTCCTTAAAAAATCTATACACCAACTTTCATCGAAAGCGAATCAACGATTTCATATCATTAATCAAAATCAGACACCAGCTCCTCACATATATGAGACTACAATATTGTACCCGTATAGTTCTAAATTTATTTATAGTTATAAGGCAGATTGTCTGTAATATGTGAGGAGAAATAAACGCATTATTATTATTATTATTAATGTAAAAATATATGGGTAATTTATGAGCATAGGTAACATGCACCTATAACACTTATAACACCTAAATCAGCTTCAAACGTAGAGGATTCCGTGGATTAGGATAGAGTTTTTATAGCCAGTGTTAAATTGAAAAACAGTCTTTAATTGCTATTTTATTCGCTAGACACAGGTATTTATACTGATCTAGACGACTTAGTTAGAGGATATCTTTTTACTATCGTTTTAATTTTCGTTGTATGATATTGTTTGTCTTTAGCTTAGTTGGCAGTGATCCTGTCTTCAAAGCTAAAGGTTGTGGGTTGGAATTTCGTTTGGGGCAAACATTTTGTGAGATATGAATGTTTGTAATTGAGTCAAGGATGTTTATACGGATATTTATCAATGTATATTGTACCGTAGGCTTGGACGGATTAACTCACCGGCCATATTGCTCTAAGTCTTATCCGGTTAGGTGCCTCGAAAGGACTAAAATTGTCAAAATTTTGTTTAAAATAACCCAGTATCGGGGAAATGCGTGAAACTAAAAGAATATCGTATAGAGAAGTTGTTGTTGTAAATAATAAAAAAGTGATGATATTTGAATGGGGAGCAGTGTCGAATCCGCATTCATGTATGCAAGCGATAGATTTATCTCGTCTGCAGGCGACGTTGCTCCGGGGTCGTGGAAAATGTAACAAGCCGTGCCACTCAGTATCGCGCCGAGTGGTATTCCCCTTTAGTCACCAAAGCCGGGGGGCGAAGTGGCGCATAATAAAATGCTCCGGAGGCCCCGAGGGGCGCCACTGAGCCCTCTAAGACCCCAAACACTCGCACTCCGACGCAGCGTGCACTTCATAGGAGGTCACTCCAATTTATTACTCCTCCGTAACACACTCGCTTGGGTTAAGTCCGCACTCGTTTTCCATTAACGCGCGCGGGATTAATATTTTGTTTGCAATGCGTTCACTTACGACAGAAATTAACATTTATTGTTTGGGGGTCCGAATATCAGCTTTTATTCATGAGCGGCTTAGTGCGGGATAGTTCTGGATGTTTGTTTTGTAGACGGCGATGCGGGGAGCGCGTGAGAAAGCTTTTATATTGGCTTTGTTTGCCGTGACTTAAAATGATATATTACACGTCGCTTACACTGACGTTTCAGTTATAAGAATGTTTGCGCGTATCGCGTTAGGAGTTTAATGCATTGTTTATTGGGGTATAGGTTAACTTTGGAACATACACTAATGACAATTTAATTTGCCGTTTGCTAATTCTTTATTGATGTAATTTTACTTTGTGATATATAAAAAAATCCTAAAGGGTACAGAAAGACAATTAGCTATTTTAATTATTTATATGTACTCCTAAAGATATTCTTTTTGGTGATTATATACACCTAAGTTTCTTTTGTTTTATATGTATTGTATCAATGAATTGATGATAGATTTGTATTATCTATTACACTTTCTTCACCATTCAATTTTATTTTCTTTTCGGATATGCCATAAAATAACTATTATAAAAATCCAAAATTGAGAAGATATCTAGTAATAGAATAATAGATAGAAGAAGCTCTCTTCTGCTTCTGCCAGCTAATGGGCCAGTTTTATCCATCGAAAGAGATGTAAAAGAACTAATTACCTCAATTCCACGTCGATGTACTGAGTGGGTGCGGTGTTTCAAGAAGCAAGTCTTATTGCATCAGGAATTATGCGGTTCGATTCATACTTACCACCGCCTCTTATACCCTACGGATTAAGTAATACTCTTTCTTCCCATGTAGGAAGGGATATTACTTATTTACCACACAGTAGTTATGACAGTTATTTCAGTATATAGTTATAAAATTTATAGCATTAAAATCTAGTTTTACACATCCTAATGTTTGCGAACTATATTTTCTAAACAATCAACCGAAATATTTAGTGTTTTTTTTTAAACCATTACGTGTTTTTGATTGATTTTTTTTTCAGTAGTTAGATTGTTTATTTCTCGAAGGCGGCTTAGCCCAGGTCTCTGTCAAAACAAAGAATTATATCATTCCCACTTGTAACATGTATTTATACGAGATAAAAATAAGTTAATCTAGTGTCTCACGCATTTTCCTATAAAATATTATCCGAATATGATTGCGAATTTTCCAAGAACTTTTCTAGAACTTACAAAAACATTGCCAACAAATTTATTGTAATTTCGAGAACCTACACGAAAATTATGAACAAATTTGTAGAAATTTTGACAACGACAGTCGAGTACTGCGGTTCAGGTTATTTTTTTTATTAATCGAATGTATACTTTACAGTCAAGCAAATGCAATATAGGTGTATGTGTGCCTATAAAGTTGGCGATTGGTATTGGTATAAAAATATACGACGCCCTCTCTTCTCAAGGAGGTCGTAAGCGACTAAAGGTGAAACCTACGTTACAAGGGAAAAAACGTCAATATATCGTTTGATGGCGGGATAATATTTTGGAAAAAAACCAGATCACAATTCAACATACCGGTGACTGACTGCAGCGTTAGAAGCACGAGGTGTCTGGAACTGCGATTGCCAAGTGTGGCGACTATGGGAAACTCTTTCTTATGGGCAAGGTTTGGAGAGACATAGGAGATCTTGCAGAGGAGTTTACAGTTCGTTATGTATGTGTGTATTTCACCGCCTGTAGTGGTATTATTTCACATTGCGTATTTATTATAAAATTTTACACGTTTGTATTTTACAAAGTACATACCCTATCTGGTACGAACTTCTGATTCTTTCTGAAACATTTGGTATATTAAAATAATAATAAATAAATCGAATAATAATAAAAAGTTCAGATCAATGCGTAACTCACGTTGAAGTTTTTTGTTTGGAGTGTTTTTTCCTTCACGCCCTTATGCATGCCCAGTACTGGGGTAGATAGATGTCGAAATAAGTCATTTATCGAAACACATATCAACGGAGTTTATAGGAGACAGTAGGTTAGGCCGTCAATTTGAAGTTAAATTATGTAAATGTGAAATACTCTTTGGTAATATAATGCTTACACAAGATATACCTTATTTATTCATTGACGAATAATGTAAAAAGTATTTCTATGCTGGCAAACAATACATTTTCTTCAGCCCTCGTAGTTAGGTTCAAGTGGCGAATGCGGAAGTTGTTGGAGCGCGCCTCTTATCCTATATTCAATGTTTGGGGCGCCGTCTTGCTGTATTTTCGTCAACAATGATGAGGGGCTAATTTTACATCGATATTGAACGACACTAGAATTGACTGGAGTGAACATTCAATGTGTATAGAGGAGTCACTTTAGAGGTTTTAATATAAATCCATTTTTATATTTGTATTAATAAATACAGCTATTGTTTTAGATTAATTATTTGATTTAATTAAAATTATTTAAAATATGATATATGATACATTTAAATTTACTGACAAAAAATACGATAGTTAAAAAATAAAGAAATAAAAGAATAGTAACGATGAAAATAAAAAAAGTAATGATATCAAATAGTTAAAAACGACTAAACTCAGGTTCTAATAATCGGCGGTGGTACCGACTAGTTTCGGACCTATCTTCCTATCTATCTAGGACCTATCTCCTATCTTCATCAGGGTGAGTGGAATGAGTTCGCGCTCGCGTCCCGTCTCGCACTCACTCACTCGCCGAAACTAGTCGGTACCTACACCGATTATTATAACGTGAGTTTAGTCGTTATTAACTATTTGATATCAATACTTTTCTATTTTTATCATTATTATTATTTTACTTTTTTCTTTTAAATTACCGCATTATTGTCGGTAAATTTAAATGTAGTAAACATTTAATTAACTACTAACTTTAATTACTACTTTTATTAACTACAATTTGATTGATAATATCTCACGACAGTTTTAATAATTAAAAAGTTATGTTATATTGGATCAATAGCTACTTCTAGATGTACTACAAATACGACTATGACATTTTCAGATTTTTGTGTACCTACCACATAACACTTCCAGTATTTCTGTGCTCGGCGTCATCACGCGCTACCATACGCATCTCGCTACTTTATCGTGCCGTTTTATGATCCCCGACCGCCGTTCCACGAGACCGCGAATTAAGTACACTCCGGTCCTGACAATACGCGGCTTCATTAGTCGACGTATGCCGCGCGTTAGGCGTGACGCCCTCCCAACTAACATTAGTCCCACGGATTTCGCGACGAAAACACTCGTACTCCTAGCCTTTATAGTAACAATGCCCACTTATAATTTATGTCGTCGACAACCACGACGAAAGCACTCGCGAGCGGCCGCCCTCCCGCGTTGACACTGCATTTTATTGTCGTGCGATGATTTTTTTTCCTTTTGTACATTACGATCCTGCAATGGTTACGTATTGAAAGATGTCTGTACAAATGCCGTAACGTAAAACGTCTAGACGCTCGATACGTACGCGTTATAAATCCCCCGAAAAAAAAAACCTCTCTTATAATCTATATGTCTTTTAACGGAATATCCTCATAAGTGGAACGAGCCACGAACTCGACAAATCCTTCGGCGTCAACACGAAGTAGGGCAGATCGTCTGACAAGCTCAACGCGACCTCCGAGTATAGCCCCTTGTATCGACGGAGGAAAGGAGCGTTATATGAAATTTTCGGTACCCGGGCGCCGCCCACTTTACTACGAATAGGAAATCCGGGAGCGAGGAGCAGTTACGCACAGTTACACGCCTGAGACCCCCCCCTCACTTCCCAGGCGCCCCTCCTCCCTCCGTTCTCACCGCCGCACACCCTCCGCCTCAGCCGACTATGCCAATTCACCCGACGATTTATACACCGACAAAATTAAAGCAATTTTAAACGTTCAACAACGCCGGCACAATACGAACATGAGAATAACACATATATCCACTAATAAAGAAATTGTATCAACCGAAATAGCAATTCGCATTCGCTACAGCAGTCGGTAACACACACATCGAAATAACAGTACACACAAACACAATTCGCATGGCGATATCATAATGAAATGCGCAGAATTGGATTCGACATAAATCAACAGCCGACAGTCAATAGTCGTGTCTCATTCTCACAAACAAATTGACTATCGGACGTTGTCGAAATAATCAGCTCAACGAACCTTTGTGTGGTTTGATCTTGTCCTCCTGGTCTTCCTTCTCTTTCTCCTCGTCCGAGAGCATCGTGTCGTCGTCCTCGTCCGTTTTGTTCTTTGGCTCCCAAGTCATCTTGTTCTCCTTCTTAAGACGTCGGCGCGCGTTCGCAAACCACGTGGATACTTGGGTTAGCGTCATCTTCGTTATGATAGCGAGCATAATCTTCTCGCCTTTAGTCGGGTAGGGATTCTTCTTGTGCTCGTTGAGCCACGCTTTCAGCGTCGCAGTGGACTCCCTGGTCGCGTTCTTCCTCCTTGCTGCCAAATCGTATCCCGCACCATATCTGTCGACAAACACACGTTTATACATATACCTAATGGGATGGAGCTGCGGTTCGCTTCCGGCCTTAATACAATCGCATCATATCGTTTCAGGCGAACTCACATTTTCAGTATCTATGCAGTAAACATTATTTTTAAATTCATTGTAAAGATTTTTTTTTTGGTTTTAAGGCGTTTATCTCACATATTAACCTAGAAAATCTCATTCCCTGCAATCTCCCGTATCCCGCGCATGATTTATCGAAGTAAATATGCACAATTTATAATTTATAATTTATAAATATGGTTACTTAAACAATTTATGCCCTTTTGGAAAATAAAATTGACGAAATGTAAATTATTTAATTATCTATCTATTAATTTTAGGTAAGCAATCATTATTCGTCACTTGTGTTTCATTTTAATATATAGTAATCCAATAAAAATTAGTCATTGCCTATGTGAATATATTTTATAACAAAACATGTAAATTCTTTTATATAATATTTACTTTTCAATTACGTGTTTACATTCATGATAATTTAGCGTTTTAGTTAGCCTTAGTAGAAATATTTTCAATATTAAACATTCCTGATAGTATTTATTTAGGTATATCTTTGTCGTATTGCATTTTAATACTTTTATACGCATCGCAGTAAAACACACGCGTTGTGATACATCAATCGTTTCAAACAGTATTACTTTTATTTTGAATTCCGGAAAGCTACACATTTTATTTGTTCCAATAGATATAACGTAATGGAACGCAGAAATAGAGCCATCGCAGCAGAAGGGGCTGTTCGGTAGAGTTTTTGGGGCCCGCGAAACGCATTTGAATGCTTATTTTAAAAGTAATTGTGGCGGAATGTTCCGCGCCCCTGCGTAGCGTACCTGACTCCCGATTTCGGTGACACGACAAAGGCGCGGTCTGAGGGGTCCAATAAATAGATATATCTCGCTTAAGGATAGTTAAAAAAAAGAAAATCAAGAGTCGGGAGATGTTCACGCAAATTGCATTACGCGTAGTGTTTTCTCCGTTTTATTGTTGGAAACGTTTCACCGTGAGTGGAATCAGTGAAACGCTTACGTATATTAATAATTTAAGATTTATTTAAATGCTGTGTTTTATACGCCTTTTAATGTTGTAATATCCGTTATATTTTAATATTCCTATTACTTGTTTTTGCTAGTAGAACATTCATCATACAATTAATACCGTTTTTTCAATAATAAATACATAAATTAATAAATATATACATAGATAGGGATAGGAAAATGAGTAAGTTGAAGCACTTGTGTTATGTAATCGGATATCGGTAAGATACCAGAAACACCCTGATACTAACTCAAGACAATGCAGAAAAAGTGGTTTTCAACATTGTCCGGAAATTAAACTCCGGACTTCAGAGCTGGTAAAAAGATAACGGTATGTACGCTACACGTTCACGGAGGTAGTCAAATATTTACTTACTACTATACATTTCTACTATATAAATTCTATACATAAATAACTAAGTACCTACAGGAGTTATGTCGTTTCGCATTGAAACTCAAGTAATGTTGACCCCTAGTTGCCTTTCAACAAGTCCAATTTTAGAGGGCTAAACCTCAAAGGATAGGACTTCAGCGAATGCCCGACCAGACGGTACGGTTTCGGAGCTCAACTATAATCGGAAATATACAGAATGAAAGCTATGAAAATATAAGATTAAAATTATAGATGAGATGACTCTAAGGCAGCTATCACACTGTCTGGACTCATATCAGTTACGTTGTGCCAGAAGCTTCCGTGGAAAGTGGGTTGAAAGAACTTCATTGTCTCTCTACTATTCTCCATCTCTCTACTGCTAGCTCCGCTTAACCTCTAGGAATTTGCGTGAAGATAAAAAGGAGAGATAGGTATACTTCAATGCACAATGAAAAATTTGTGCCAGAATAACTTTTATTGAAGAAAATTAAGGAAATCTCTTGAAAATGATGGATATCTCTTGAAAATAATGAAATGATCGGATAGACCCGTTATTGAATTTATAAAATCTTTTAATACATATATGTTAGTGTTATTAATGTGTAGACCTTCATCGGTTCATTTTTTGGATATAATACGAAAATGTTATGTTAAATGCAAACCTAACCTGTACCTGTTTCTTAGTTTCTTCTCCGTTAGAGGAACCTCATTACGAAACGTTGTTTGATTAAGAAATGACTATCAGTAAACGAATGTATATTATTTCGATAAATATGTTACATTCTTATTTCGATATATAATTTATTTGATTTGAGCATGTTATGTTACGCGTATGATATGCATGTAAACAACACCTCAATTCGGAGTGCCAATAAATGTAAACACCATACAAAAGAACATTTACAATCATAATATTAACAAAATAGAAGTGCAATTATAGTTCCAAGTGGCTGCCTTTTTAATTAATTGAAAATATTTTAGATTATTATTACAATAATTGTGTACAATTTTTATTGATAATTTATTTTTATATCATAACTAGCGGGCTCGGCAGAAGTAGTAATATAAAATACGTGATAATAACTTTCCTTTCATAGGCATGACAGCAAAATATTTAAAAAGGAGTTCATCGTGAGCAACAACATCACACGAGAGCTATGTTGATCAAGTGCACACATAGACGTGCGTGTAGGCAGAAAATGACGAAATCGACAGAGGCGAAAGAGGTGTGCGAGGATATTAAATGTTTACGCGCAAGTTTCAAGGGTCACGGAAACGTAATACCTAGTACGTAGGCGCTACAGGGCGGGCGCACGGCAGTTGCAGCCTGCACAGGGCGGTGCAGCGCAAGCGTGGGGACGTGGGCGTTACGATCCGATCGATCGAGACGCCATCTTGCCGTACTGCACCGATATTACAAGTTGTCCGGGCGACGGTCGCGGCGGTTATGTTAACCGCGGATTTTGCTGTTCACGTACTTACGTATCGCGGATTATACGGATCATTGTCGCACATATATTTTTATGTTCGAATTTTTTTTGTTTTTATTTTTTATGTTTTTTTTTTGAATAGTTTTAGTTTTATTTGGTTAATTTAAACAGTTAAATCTTGTATACGTATTTTACATTTACACATTTGTATTCCGGAAATAAAAGTAAGAACATAGTTTATTTACAAATATATCTTATCTGAGAGAAATCATTTTAGCAATAAATTTATCTTTATTTATTGAACTTGCCTTTTAACGCCATCTATTAGCACTAACCGATAATAATACGGGTACCATTTATTACATCAGTACTTCATTATCGAGTTGCCTTAAATTAACAGCTTTTAAAACACCACAAAAATCATAACTAAACAATATTGAATCTGGTGATGTGATGTCTAATTAAACTATAATTATCGAAGTTACAGAAACTCAGACAAATAGAAATCGAAGATTAACGAGCGAAGATCAAGCGAAAATTATTATTGCTACATAAATCAGGTGGTTAAGTGATGCCCGTCGTGAATGAGAAGTATCTTAAATGCCTTTAAAAATTCCACTGCTGGATAAAGGCCTCTCGTTTTAGGAGGATTTTCCATAATCGCACTCTTTCAGATTGTCGATTGTGATCCCAGACATCACACAAGTAAGAATCTACTACCCCTCAGCTAATGCTGAATTGTGGCCCTATTTCTTTCGAGATGGTAATCAACTGTCGATATTAATGTAATTTCATTCTTACGATAGGAGGATAGGCAGTCCTATATTCTTAACCCATAAGTAGTGATCAGATACATATGCATACCATTCCCAATACTTGGATAGACGGAGGACAAAACAATTAAGTCCTTTCGATCAACCTTTCACTGGAGACCTTTATTGAGACAACTAGACAGGTAGTGAGGCAGTCGCCGTCTTTGTGTCCAAGCCAACGATATAAATCGTACATAAAATTTGAAAAAAATCTCATTAAGTACGAGCCTACCACTGGGGGATTGAACTCAGTTCTCTTCTCACCCGACCATCTGTTTATCGCAACTATATAAGATACGTGTAATGATATATCCATGATTAGAGTACAAAAATTAGTATTATATGCAGCAGCATACATGTAGCTTATCTTATTCGTATCTTCACGCAATTGCCAATACAGGGGTAGACAGAGGTCTAGTCTAGACAATGAAGTCCCTTCGTCCCACCTTCCACCAAAGATATTTTCGGGACAACGTGACAGGTGATGAGTCTGTCGCCGTCTTTATGTCCAAGCCAACGATGTAATTCGTACATAAGTTTTTGAAAAACTCATTGGTACGAGCCACCTGGGGATCGAACTCGGGTCTATTAACTCAAAATTCCGACGACCCAACCACTCGGCTATCGTGACACACGTAATCTTAAAACAAGATTTAGGAAACGTTTAATTAGGGTAAACAATAAACTCATAAAAGGATAAACTCATAAATCGAGTCGAATAGTCGACTCTGAGATCAGTACAAAAATAATCAACCATAAAAGGATTGATCTAGAATTTGTTATTTTCATTAGATATTTTCCAAGAAAAAAATTTTGGAGTACTGTTTTGAATATGAAATGTGGAATCCATAGAAAGAAATAGTGAAAAATATATCTAGACTTAATAGAGTAAGCCTTCAAAGCCTGTTCAAACATGTTCAAGAAATGTATTAATGAAAAAACTCTATAGGAAGGATTAGGATTAGGAAGGATAATATAAATGAATACTTTAATGAAAGCATGATGCTATTTATAGAAAACAATATCTTGAAATTGTATTTTGTTGAAAATCTAATTAATTAAAAAGAGATAATTAAACTGTTTCTATCGACTGTTTCTTCTCCGATAGAATCACCAATTGCGAAACAGTAATAAATAAAATAAATATCTAGTCTAAGTCTAGTCTATACAGATAAGTCCCTTGGACCCACCTTCTACTGAAGATATTTTCGGGACAACGTAACGGTGGTGAGTCCGTCGCCGTCTTTCTGTCCAAGCCAACGATATATCGGAACGGTGGCAGACAAATCAATCGATGGACGATTTTTATTTCTTCGATTATTTTTCTTTTTTTATGTTTTAGATTTTTATTATTTATATTGATGAATTAATGACTTGATTTGATTTGATCTTCGATTGGATCTAATTAAGATCGGAAATTCTAAGTCAGATATGCTAAAAGATATTACCCTATGACCAATATACACTTGTAAATAGCAAAAATTAAGATTGTATTTAAAGAATTAAGATTGTATTCTTAACTATACTTTCGAACTAACCTTATATTGATATAAAATAAAAGCGTCTGAATTTAAAATCCGTCTGAAAAGAAATCCCAAAACTCTGCAGCGCACCGTTTGAGTTATTTTCAAAAAATGCTTTCAAACAAATGGGGGAATTAAGACGTATACGAGTTTACGTCAAAACGGTATTCAGAGAAAGCCTCCGTAACCAAACCGCATTAGTTTTACACGAATAAGCTCTTGGAAATCTGCCGCAGTTAACGAAGACAGTAGACGACTAAAAAGTCAGCGCTTTAACGCTGAAAACTGTTTTGTCGAAGTTTGCGCGGCCTCATGAAACTTTTAGCGCTGAATCCGCTGCGCGAGATGTTCTCCTTATAAGCCTCTTAATTAATTCAGACAGTCCACTTACGTCCGCACTGCTCCGTAATAATAGCGAGACAGCTTTAAAAATTATATGTTAGCTTTTAATTATGTCACTCATATTTGTGTTATGTTTCTCGGATTTATTTCAACGTTTCAATTTATACAATTATGAAAACTTTGAATTCGAACAGAGCTTATAATTTATGGAAATTTTCAACTTTGAGGTGATACTTTTAGATACTGACGTACATACATACACAATGTCGTGTGAACGTCTATTTCTGTGTAAAGGTATCCCGATAAGGACTTGTCATATTGTCAGGCTTGGCAAGAGGTTTAACAATCAGTACCACATACCAGATCTGCGTGATTCATTAATCCGAAAGTAATTGACAAGTATTTACATGTCATAATTGCTGCAATCCTTTGAACATAGAAGATATAACTGAAATTATATTTAAGTTTTTGAAAGGCTTCAAATATTATGACTAATTATTAGTTTATTATTATTAGTAGGAATAAAAATTTATTTAATTAAAAGTAACAGCGTAAAAAAACCACCTCCTTCTCGTGGTTGTCTGAAAAGGTCGCCTTTTAATGGAAAAGCCTTCGAAAATATTTTGGTTGCCTATAGATGGCGCGATAAACTTCTAGAAATATACAATAAAGTCCTTTCGTGCAATAGCGTGAAGATATTTCCCATCAGAAATTATCTGTAACAAAATTTCTTCAAATAAACTATTCACCATACCTCCCACTAACGGAAATACTCCATACTTGTTAATTTGGGAACAAAAATTTCGAAGAGCTTGAAACACGTCGTTGCGTCTATGTGTGCGTATCAAACAAACGGCCGTTTTAATTCGTTCTGACGTTTCCTGCATTCGATTATTCCAAATTTAAAACTTTCATGACTTAGACATGCGGTGGCTTTATAAATTTCAAGTAACGCGCAACAGACATTAAATATGACATTGCTCCATGAGTGTTTATGGCGGAGTGATGTTAAAAAAAAAGCGATCTTTAATGTAAATAGAAATAAATTGGTCGCGACTTCGTTATGAGTGAGACGTTAAATGACATGTCGAGATGAAAAATATTTTTAATTTCTTACGTACGAAAATAAACTGTGAAGTTTTTATATGTATTAATTACAGATTCTATATATTTATTCGTTCACGAAGTTACTTAATATATTTTTTATGTAACTTCATAGGTGACATCTTCTTATAGCGGAATAATATTTCACGTTTCTTTAATATAGGATTATGTTTTAGGACTTTTTTAACGTAAGTTTCTTTTTCTTACTAGATTATCTTGGACAAATGCTGTATTACTGTATAACTATACCTAATAAATAACTATAGATAGTTATTTTTATTAGGTATAGTAATACTAGCAGTTGTCTCCTAATAATAATACTACGTTATTGGCTCCCTGATTTCTCCTTCTGTGGTAAAATGGAGGAGCGCATTTCTCCTCCATTTTTCCACAGACTTTGAACTATATAGATAATATATACACAGATGGTGATGTTTGTAATCGATAAAATTAGTTTTGGGCTTATATTTATAGAGATGAACTGAAAAAAAAAATAAACATAGATATAGACATCACATACATTGCTCTGATCCCAAATTAAGTATCTTAATCACTTGTGTTATGGAATCAGAAACAACGAAGGTAACAATGACAAGAAGCGGTTCTACATTCACCCGACTGAGAATCGAAACCTGGACCGCGGAGTTGGCGACACCAAGAAAATTGTACGTCACTGGTCCACCAATGCTAAGTATTTTGTGTAATGTAAGGACTATTTCAATCACCGCCAAAAGTAATATACTCGTATTCTAATCGATTTACTACCTACGTTATTTATCGGTCTATTGAAGTACCCTGCACGACAGGAAAGCTTCTCCGTTAAAGAATCTTTGCAAGCGGAGTACGTGCTGGAGATTGCAGTATCCGATACTTTACGCTGTTGTTCGTCACCAGTCTACTGAATTTTTGCTCTGGTATTTTCGCTATGGTTATACCGCAACCTCAGTAACTGTTACGCATTTTTTTTACATTTTTTACGCTTTTCCCCTTGTCATCTCTTACGAGAACCACGGGAGAAGAGTGGGTGGTATGATTCTTACACCGATAACACACGTAAACCACCGATTCTACCGATTCCCAATACATGAAAACTAATGATGACACAAAATTTATAAGGAAAAATTATATTTTTAGAATTTAATTAGGTAAATAGCTTCATACCATTCCCAATACTGGAGTTAACAGCGGTGTATACAACTAAGTCCTTTCGTCTCACCGTTCACTGAAGACATCTCTTGGGACGACGTGATTGGTGGTGCAGGCAACGATATGAAACGTTCATAAGTTTTGAAAAACCCATTGGTATGAGCCTGCCACCTGGGGATCGAACTCAGGTCTCTCGACTCGACATTCCGACCACCCAACGATTCGGCTATCGTGATTTTTTTTTAACTTATGTACGAATTGTATTGTTGGCCTGGACATAAAGGCGGCGACAAGACATATATATATATATATATATATATATATATATATATATATATATATATATATATATATATATATATATATATATATATATATATATATATATATATATATATATATATATATATATATATATATATATATATATATATATATATATATATTCGACCCACCTTCCACCGAAGATATTTTCGGGACAATGGACAGGTGGTGAGCTTGTCGCCGCCTTTATGTCCAAGCCAACAATACAATTCGTACATAAGTTAAAAATCACGATAGCCGAATCGTTGGGTGGTCGGAATGTCGAGTCGAGAGACCTGAGTTCTGAATGAATCTTTACCATTCACAATTTTCATTACAAATTTCATCAAATGCGGTTAGTAGACATTCAGTTACTTACACACATTTCTATATACATAAATACCACATAAAACTATTGTTGAGAGTGACGATATCCGAGTGGTAGGGTAATCGTAATTTCGAGTCGAAAGACCCGAGTTCGATCTCCAGTTGGCCGGCTTGTACCAATGGTTTTTTTTTTTTTATTTTCAAAAACTTATACCCGAATTATATCGTCGGCTTGGACATTGAGCCGGCGACGGGCTCACCACCTATCAGTTGTCCCAAAAAATATCTTCAGTGGAAGGTGGGTCGAAACGACTGAATTGTCTAGACCTTTACAACCCCTATATTGGTAATGGTGTGGAGACATTAATTTTTTTTTTATTAATTTTAATTATATTTATAAAAATTGTTTTCGTAAAAGACGGATCGCAATTAATAGACAAGCATAGGAATAAAGTAGTAATCGAACGCGACACGTCTGCGGTTGGGCGGGCGGCGACGTAGCTCAGGCTACGCTACATATTTGTGAGAGTGTACATTAGATTCGCGGTACCGGAGGTTTACGATCGGGCCGCTTGGGGGAATTGTGGCTTCACGTAACCCCCCTCCCCCCCTCCCCGTACAACCTACCTCTATGTAACGATTCGCGTACATAAGTAACATAACCTCTCCACACTGGGGGGCGTTGCGGGTCGTATCAGAATTAGAAGAGAGCATTCCGGGTACATAATTGTTACAAGATGAGCGTTATAATATGACACAAACGTTTCTGTATGAGTAACTTGATTGAATAATGATTTCTTGCATTTACGCGAATACTGCACATTTAAAATAAAACGATTTTCGGATTTTATCGCGTTTTTAATTAGTTTTTACAAACTATTTTTATTTGTGATGATGTAAATCATCCGAAACGTCGGGAAACAAAAATAGTTTGTAAAAACTAATTAAAAACGAGATAAAATCCGAAAATCGTTTTATTTTAAAAGTTGATTGAATGATGACTGCAGGATATAGGTATTCCTACAAAAATCTGGTTTTATTTATTCACGCATTTCTCAAAACACGGGTAGTCAGAGGTCTAGACAATTAATTCCTTTCGATTCACATTTCGACAGACCTAGTTTTGGGAAAATGTGAGCGGTGGTCAGTATGACCCCATCTATAAGTCCAAGAAAAAACTCAATGATACGCGTCCCTTTTTATTCGTTTTTTTGAACAAAATTACTGTGCTATCTAGTGTGTATTTAGTTACGATATGTATTGTAACTTAATGCTAAAAGCTTTAGCCTTTTTTAATTTTCTGAATTTTAAACAATAGAAAAAAATACATGTTAACTCTCTGCCAGGATCCAATGGCAATTTCACGGGAAAAACCCTTTGCCGCCTGTTATGACATGGCAAGAGATGGGGTGATATTAATTACGCCGACATAATACAGACAACGTTTTGCTTAACTCAATTTAATTTAAAAAAAAGTAGAAAAAACACAAATAAAGTCATAATGTAAAACTCTGTATTGCCATATCCCGTTCGAAATTTCCCACATCCGTGGTAACTTCGAGACAAAAAGTATACGAAAAACTCACTTTTATGGAAAGACATATTGTGTGAAAATTTCAAGTCGTCCCATTGACTAATTTTGTGTTTCCGACACGGATATAAATCAAATTTTTATACGCGAAGATAGATATCGAGGGTCATTAATTAATCCCAGATTATACAATGAAATTAATTGCTTAGACAATTTAGGCACCGTTCTGGTATTGTTAAGTCTGGCTTAATTCTAGGGCTCAACACAGTTAATCGTCTCAATAGATTTACATCATTGCTCGAGATAATTACCTTACATGATGCATTAATTTAATTTATGCATCATTTTAATTATTAATTGTCGTAATGTGGCGTAAGAATTGACCACCAAATTTCTTCCCGTGGGAGGCAACTAAGGAAAATGTTTTTCATAGTAGTATTGTAAATATCTCTACTATACTCTAAAGAGGTAAAGTTTGACTTTCGGACTTTCGGAAAACTTACGTAAAGTGGTTGGGTGATCGAAATTTGAGTCAAGGGAACCCAATTCCATCCCAATGTGGTAGACTCGTACCAATGGCATGTGCGATTTACGTCGTTGGCTTGCTGCTCACCACCTGCCACGTTGTCTCAAAAATGTATTCAGAGGAAGGTGGGTCGAAAGGACTTAATGGTGTGAAGAAAATCTTTTACTTATCGGAGGTTACAGCGCAGTGCAGCAATTTGCTTATGTTATTTTCCTTACATGATGCATTATAAATTCGTGTTTCATGTTTTATATATATATATATATATATATATATATATATATATATATATATATATATATATATATATATATATATATATATATATATATATATATATATATATATATATATATATATATATGTCTTAAATTAATAAATATATATAATTTAATCTACTTGTTTTTGTTGCGTATCCGAAATAAAATATCTATTCATTTTTTATTTAAATCCACTTCTCGAATGGGGTCTATGTTACGCGGTTGAATTTTTCGAGCTAAGTAAATCATTTGAAACAACGTCATTCCAATGTTACGTATCGTTAACACAGAACTTCTTATTTGGTTGATTTAAAAAGTAATAGCCCAAATCGTTGGCACACAAATAATAACGTTGGAGTGTCGGGCCCGAGCTCCGGGCGCCATAATTTCCTGCGTATTTTGATCTCAATGGTGCGCTACAAGTGCGCCCCTCGTTTCTTTTTCACTAATTTTTGTACGTTTTCTGTGCACGAGACTGTTGTTGAAAATAGCTGAGTAATTTTTCGTTGCTCGACGGGCGTTGCAGATTACAGGCCGTACCAAATAATATACCAACGGTACTTAACTGAAGTGCGCCTTCATACGCGGCCAAGTTTTGTTGCTGCGTATGTTTTTTTTTTCTACGCGTACTCGTTTCTTTTGTGCCGGCGTTTATACGGCTCGGCTAACTTATTGCGACCCCCGTTACGTTTTATGAGACTCTTATGAAGTTTTTCTTTTCGAATGAATATACAACGATTCTATTAGCGCTCGTATTTTTAAATTTGGAACGGGAATTTGTTCGTTTCGCGGCGGAGTGTTGATTTATTTCTTTTTTTTTTTGTTATCTGTGTGTGTTAATTTAAATTTATTATCGCATTGTTTGCTAGGAAGGCATGCTCGTTGTGTGATATAAATTATGTTTTTGGTGATTGTAGATCATCCTATGCGTAGGGCATCTAGTAAACAATTGTGCGTGAGCGTCGCTGTAGTAATATATGATGGTTTATTTCCGTACGCATCCCGGCACGACGCTATCGGTCCGTCTTTTTTACGCATAAAAACTAATGTCGCTTCTAATTATTTTTAGATTATAACGCAACGGTTGCTGTATATTAAGACGAACGCAGCCGAATTGTCAGCATAACTCCGCTTTGATGTCGCATGATTTGTTTTTATTTCTAGCCACTACCAGCTTGATTCATGGGACTGATAAATTTTTGTGCGCGCCGTGAAACATGCATTTAATTGATGCGTTTACATATCAGTGTTATGACAACCTATGATTGTTATGCCCGATATACGACTGTTTATTATAAGAATTGACTTGTAAGATAAATTTTGACGACCTGTGTGGATGAGTGGCAAATGGTTTTTATGACGTAGCCAGTCCGGTGTTCGACTCTCGAAAAGTTTTCGGAGAAAATAATTTTTTGTATATTTTCTTGGATCTAGATATTTATAAATAAATATATAAAAAATAAATATCTTCACGCAATTCCCAATACAGGGGTAGACAGAGGTCTAGTCTAGACAATTAAGTCTCTTCGACCCACCTTCCACCGAAGATATTTTCGGGATCTAGATATTTGTGGTGCATAAGCTGCTTACTTTGTGATCAGAGCAACGTATGTGATATTGTCCCTATCAACGTGTGTATTTATTTATTTATTCGATAAATTATCAAGCGAAGCATGTTCACCGTCGCGCTGCAGATTTTATATATTTTCCGAAAACGTAACCACGAACACGCTCGAACCTATACCGAGTTTTCGAAGAAAAACTATGAATTAATCAAGCACCGAACGAGAATGGAAACGGGGACATTCGTCTCCGTCACACCCGGGTTGCGGTTGAACGGACGCGAGCGAGAGAGACGGATGAAGAAAAACCGGGTGTGGTTATGCGGTCATTTGTCCCTCGCGGCAGACACGAACTACCAAACATAGGTCCAATTGCGTGAGTCCGTCCTCTCGACCCGCGGCGCGGTGTTAATTTAAAAAAAAAAGGATTATAAATACCTCATTAAGGCTATCTGACAAGGTATAAATAATTTACGAGGGTACACCTAATTGAATGTGTTCATGCGATGCTAGTTTTTCTTATATCTCTAGATGTTTAATCTTTGAATAAACTCGAATTTTAAAAATGGAATAGCGCTCCTGACACGGCGGAGGGTACCATCAAATTTTATGTGAAAGACGGCTCGGCACTTAACGCATTATACGCTGCATTTTTAATAACTTGACTGCTGTTTTATTCACCACATATAACACATGCCTGATGGCATACAGTGCAAATGGGTGGCGCCTTAAAGGCCAGACATATGCACAAGCTTGTCGGAATTTTCTAACACAATTCAAACTGTGTATATCCCTTTGAAAGCTCACTCAAATATTAAGGTTTTATGAAAGCATTACGATAGCTACCAGGGAGCTATAAGAGCGATACTTTTAAACATAACTTGTACAAAGATACAAATAAAAGAAATTTTAAAATATTTATCTCTTGGTAGGTTTTTTAAATAAAATAAAATATATGTACAGGGGTAGACGGAGGTCTAGTCTAGACAATTAAGTTCTTTCGACCAACCTTCCACCGAAGATATTTTCTTGATAACGTAACAGGTGGTAAGTCCGTCGCTGTCTTCATGTCCAAGCCAACGATATAATTTGTACATAAGTTTTTGAAAAACCCATTGGTACGAGCCTGCCACCTGGGGTTCGAACTCGGCTCTCTTTACTCGAAATTCCGACCAACCCGAGCACCAAAAAAAACCTAAGTCACGATAACCATATCGTGGCTTAGGTTTTTTAATTCCAAACATATCGACACACTTAACATCAACACTGATTCAATTTTGATCTGTTGGCGATGTTTTAAATAAAAAATAAACAAATAATAGACGACCCAATAGCCTAGTACCACGCTTTCGTAGCCAAGGGTTAAGAGTCGAATTCGATAGGTGCAAACATTTGTGTGGTGAAATGTTATCACAATTTATATATAAATACGTAAAAATGTATATATACTTACAGTACACTGTACCTTTAGCTTGGACACAAAGTTACGAAAGGCTCACCACCAGACACATTGTTCCAAATATGCATCGATGAAAGATAGGCCGAATGAACTTTGTTGTCTAGATCTATTGTTATTCTTTTATATCTAGTCTTATTGACTTTTTTATCTCACACATTTCCTGATACGATGGTAGACAGAGGACTAGACAGTCCTTCTAACCCACATGCCATTGGAGCTCATTTTGAGACAACGTGACATATGAGCCTATCTCCATTTTTATAACCATGCCAGCGATATAAATCGAGAATAAGTCTTGAAAAATAAAACTCATTTGTACAATCCTGCTTTGAGATCGAACTCGGGTCTCTCGACTCGAATTCCGATCACACAACCACTCGGCTCGGTGAGTACACTTATTGATATCATAAGAATTTCTATGAAGATTATAGCAACTACATACATCTATCTACCCTTCTCACTCTAAACAAGTATTAATTAATGCGGTACTAAAGCTAATTACGGTAGCATTAAATTAAAGCTAATCAATCAAACTTGATCTCCACTAGACGTGATCGTAGTAACAAAACGAATGAACAACACTTAACGCTATCACATTACAATTGAGTTAACAGTGAATAATTTCGTAGCAACCTTACCGTAGAATAAAGTATTAACCTGCTTCTGAAAATCGATTTCACTCACCTCATAATTACGAGCAATTTTATGTTTCATAGAATTATCAATTTAATCCATTTCTATATAATTATTTACATTTTAATTATTCTATAATTTTTCGCGTATAATTGTTATCAATTCTTGAATTCTTAAGATATTTTAAACCTTCTTTTAATTTACATAGATTGTTCATTCGAGAAAATTTTCTGATGTCAATATCTATTTTTTTTTTCTTTGATAATAATTACCGTAGCCGTTGTGTAGCGTTTTAGTAATATTTTATGTAAAATTTTCGCAAATTATTAATTACCTTTATTTAGGATATGAATTTATTTTTAAAGTATTTCCTTTTTTTTACTATTAATAAAAATGTTTAATATTTTTAATGAATAATTTACGTTTCCCTAGAGAAATATTGAATATGTTTTAGATAGAAATCTATGCAAAATTTCGTAATAAATTAATTTAAACTGATAAGATGAATAAAGTTTTGAAATGGTTTGTAATACTCATCGATTGATAAAAGGAGAAAGATGAAAAGGGTTAATTTAAAACATGGTTTTTTAATCACTGTATAGACCGCTGAAAATGTGTGTCCGTTCACAGATAAAACGAACAGTCTGTGAACCCAAGCAATGAGCAATATTAACAAACACATAAATCGTCAAAGTCACAGCGTATTACAAACACGAGCCTTTCGCAGAGCCATCTATTAGAAGGATATAAGTCTGGATAGGGCGGGCGGTGTTATGTTAATCCGTATATGCTGCGGCGCAGGCTTTATCTAAAGTGGCGCGAGCTGGCCTTGCGTCTGGGGACCCATGGGACTTACCCGTAGGCGGCGAGCGTGGGGTCATAGGGGTAGTAACCACCGGAGGGTTGGAGGCCCGCAGATGTCCACGCCGACATCTCACCGCCGCCCTCCTTTAAAGCGTACGGGTTACTCTGAAACATAACACCGTGGAATGAGCCTTTAGAAAGAAGCGTGAGTGTTATCTGAAAATAGAAATGAAAATGGTCACGATAGCCGAGTGGTTGGGTAGTCGGAATTTCGAGTCGAGAGACCTGAGTTCGATCCCCAGGTGGTAGGCTCGTACCAATGAGTTTTTCAAAAACTTATGTACGAATTACATCGTTGGCTTGGACATAAAAACGGTGACGGGCTCACCACCTGTCACGTTGTCCCGAAAATATATCTTCGGTGGAAGATGGGTCAAAGGGACTTAATTGTCTAGACTATACCTCTGTCTACCCCTACATTGGGAATTGCGTGAAGATATTTATTTATTTATTTTATTGTTATCTGAAAATAAAAAGTGATTTCAGTTAAAGCCAATATACACACGTAGATAGGGACAATGTACATACATTGGTCTGATCTCAAAGTAAGTTGCTTATGCACTTGTGTTATGTGATCGGAAACTACGAAGGTACCACAAACACCGAGACCCGAAGAAATGCAGGAAAGTATTTTCTACATTTAACGGACCAGGAATCGAGCCCCGATATTCCGGGGTTCGATGCTTCGAGGTGGTTGGTCTGGTATAGATATAAAAATATTTCTTTAGAACAGTAGCTGTTTACTGCTACTATTTCTCATACCATATCACGCGCACATTCACACACAATTTTGCTATCTCACGTAGATCAATATTGTTACTGTATATATTATTTTAACCTCGCAAAATATATATACACCAAATCACCACTTATTACGTTATCCCAGACGAATGCCTTCGGTGATAGATGGGTTGAAAGGACTTAATTGTCTGAACCTCTATCTACCCTAGAATTGAGGACGGCGTGACGATTGTATTCCGAAGGGGGTGTTTGAAATCCATAATACAAGCACTGCCTAGTAAAGACAGCAGTCTTTCACCGATTGATTGTTTTTGTATTTTTGTACCGAGATTAAATATATAAAAGATATAAAATGTATTATATTAGAAATTCAAATTTATTAATGATTCTAGTTAATTATAGCCAATTTTGTTGAAAAAGGTACGATAGCTTTAAGCATTCCAATACTCCACCAACAGTCACATGATCTGGTTGTTACATATGTTGTATGTTGGGGTTTTATGCGCATCGCTACATTTATTGAGGTAGTGGCGTTAACATTTTCAAAATGTCTGCAAGTTTATATCTAAAAAAAACCGATTGTAATTTGACGACCTACATGGACAACTTTTCAAGGGTTCGATTCCCGAATGTCATTGAATGTAGAAAACCACTTTTTCTATAGTCTCGAGTCATAACATAGCGCTACTTACTTCGAGATCAAAGCAATGTATGCGATGTTGTACCTATCTATATATCTATCAATTTATAATCTCTCTAACGAATTAATATTAAGACAAAACAAGTGCATACTTCAACAAAACTGGTGCGGTAATCTGGTATAAATCACAACGCATAATACCTTTCAGTCAATCGGCCTAACAAATACTCCGGCTTATATTTAATTAAAGCCGACTTAATAAAAGGGAATAAACACACGAACAACAATAAAAGTCCCAAGTGTACAGACTGACATATCACTGGAGCATTTGCATAATGTATGGGTATAGGGGGGGGAAACTATTAAGGGCTACGTAAGTCCCGCTGCGTGATAGTTGTTTAACTGTTAGGCAGCGAGAGCGGGAGGGCTTAGCGACCCCTTCTTTACTAAGTTATTCGCATACATTAGGAGCAACTAAATTAAAAGTGCGAATGATTTTCTCTACCCTTGTTCATCTCCCTTATAGCGTTTCGCGCAGACTCCTCCGCTTATAAAACGTAATGCATTTTGACACATATGGGAGCACTGGTTGTGACGCCGATAACTGTATAGAATACTTGCTTATTTGTCCCCCCGCGCAGGTTTTTTTAAGTAAGAAAAAGTGGGTTCATTGTCGCGCTGTTTTTTCTTTTCACTCGTTCCGTGCTAGTAATTTTGGTCGCGTTTTCGTAACGTTTATACGCATTACAGTGGTTATACTTCGTGAATAATATCGGGTAGTTATTTCGGCGTTTAGGTAACGTAACTGTTGTTAAAATGTTATTTTAACATTTTTATTTGTTGAAGCTTTAACTAATGTAGCTGGTAAATGTTCGTACTATTCACCAGTGTAAATTATGTTATTATATCGTTTTATTGTTGAAAACAGAAGAAAAAACTTTAAGCGTCAAGTTCTATTTTAAGAAGTAAATAGCTTATGTAGTGGCCAGTTTGAATGTGTACTATAGACAGCCAGTACGTATGTTTTTTTCCTATATACATATATGTCTTTACGCCATTCCCAAAACAGGTAAAGATAGAGGTGTAGACATTTAAATCGTTTCGACCCACCTTCCACCCAAGATATTTTGGGACAACGTGACAGTTGGTGAGCCCGTCACCGTCTCAATGTCCAAGCCAACGATATAATGGTACATAAGTTTTTTGAACAAACCCATAGGTACGAGCCGGCCAACTGTGGATCGAACTCGGGTCTCCTGACTCGCAATACCTCAACACGAGTACACTCAACCGAGTGATCGGTATTGCGAGTACCACTAGCCGAGTGGCTATCGTGACCAAAAATTTAATTATTAATAAAAAAAAATAGACACTAAAATCTCATCCGAGCATGTACTTTTCTACTCTACGCCCTGCAGTGAACTTTTCCAGACCAGGAATTTTAGTAATCTCATCGAAATTTGATGACATTATTAAAAAAAGTAAGTCTGTGTGTGCGTAGTTCCGCGAGATAGGATATTGATGAATAATGCCCCGAACCTAAACCCTTTGCCATCCTCCATCTACATCATTAATATCCATCGTATTACAACGAAATATCGCGTTCCTTCGGTTTTCCCTTCTACGAAATAAGCCTGTGACAAATTCGCAGAGGCAACTCTTTTGTAGGGACGCGATGGGAATTGCGCCTTTCCTGCCACTGACACCGGTATCGTACAGTTTGGCCTCCGCTAACTGTGAGTGATGATTAGCGCGCCCCCTACATTACGGGGTCCCGAAGACACGCGTCCGACCGCGCTTTAATGATTATACTGATTGTCTACGCGAAAATCTCCGGTGGCGATGTTATACTAACGCATGTTGGTGCGAGATTAATTCTAAAGATGTTTGGAGTTATTTGTTTTTACTTATAGCTTTTTTTTTAACCTATTCTATGCCACTACAGAGCAAAAGTCTCCTTCATGTGATTTGACGACCTCCGTAGACGAGTGGCGTAAACACCGGTTTTCAAGGTGTGGCCATCTCGAGGTCCCGGGTTCGGTTCCCGGCCGGGTCAATGTAGAAAAACTACTTTTTGTACATTTTCTCGGGTCTGGGTGTTTGTGGTGCCCTCGTTGGTTCCGAATCCCATACCACAAGTACTTTATCATCTTACATTGGGATCGGAGCAATTTATGTGATGCTGTCCCTTTATTATTTAACTAGATAATTATTAATAATTGTGTTAACAAATAGCGAGTACGTTGACATTTTACGGTTGGTAATGTTTCTTAAATTTGTTTAATATAAATTAATGCATTTAAATCACCAATAAAGTGAATTATTAACGAACTGTAAACTAACTCTTTTATTAAGTAATTTTTACTAGACAATAACCTACATAGACTGTCTCTTTGACATTTATCATTTGTTCTTATAAAATTTCTACAAACACTCAAGAACAGGTGCGTATAAAACCTACATCGAAAATAAATTTAATTCACACTTAAAATTCTTATCAGAGATTTAATTGGCACTGGCCTGGGAACCGAACTCGAATCACTAGCGTATGAAAGCGAACGCCCCGAACCCTAGGATATTTATGTTAATTTGTCATCCTTCACAGAGATTTCTAGATAAAATATATATATTATTCGCTTCTATCAGTTTTTCACTTTACACACAGGCCGTTCTCATAGGGAGGATTTACCATAATCGCCACGCTTGGCAAACGCATTGGCGATCGCTGTTGCCGATTGGGTCAAAGGGTCTTAATTGTCTAGACTTGACCTCTGTCTACCTCTGTATTGGGAATTGCGTGAAGTTATTTATTTATTTTTATAAGAATTTCGGGAAATTGTTCAAAATATCGATTGCTTTTAATCCGAGCCGCCATCAATAAAATGAATTTACAACCGATTTCGGTTTCACTAATTAGTCAGGCATATTTTTTTTTATATTCACAAAGCGAACTTAATAAAGGAACCATAAAAAGGGGTTTCTTTGTTTGTTTTTAAGACCTATTAACGGAGGCCTTAATGCCGCAGTGGAGTTTATACTTGAGCCGTTATTTCAAGTTAACTATGCGATAAAGCTCATTTATTAACCCTTAAAAATCTTATCCGGCCCAATTCGCCCCCTATCTTCCGTAAGACTGAATCTAACAACATTTTAATCAATTCTCCACAGAGTTCGCGAGTCAGCGCCCAAGATAGACTCATTACAGCGACCCCAAATAAATATAAACAGTAGCAAAGGGGAAGGCCCCACTATTAGCGTTATTCACACGCGTCGCTTGATCCATAAATAAAAGACAACAACCACCCTCGATACGAAAGTAAGAAAGTAAAAAAAAAAGACGCAAGTTCACGTCTCTATGATCCGCGCGCCTCATAAATATGGTCCCGTTTATTTCATTGCATTAAACTGGCGATAAGTTATTTGACGGTTCATAAAATACCCGGGCGGTTAGAGGCGTGTTGAGCTAACTTGGCGCCCCGGAATCGCCCGAGGCGCCACAGCGGCCCGTCGCTTTGCCAAAACGACGCCTTTCCATCATTCCACCGCCTCGGCTCCTGGCTCCCGTACAGATTTCAGTAGGGGTACTTGTTGTGAACTCCCATTTTCCAGTTCGTAAAGTTCCCGTGAAAGCCAAGCCAAGTGCGATGTACCGTTGGTGTTTGTACGTTTACGGTCATCGGATGACCACATGGTGCTAAGATTTATATTTGTTGGCCATATTTACTAGCTTTCTATTTGGGCTTAATTAACAACTCCTTATATGTTTTAAATAAAACGTTTTTCGGATTTTATAGCGTTTTTAGTTAGTTTTTCTTCCCCGATGCTTAACATGATGATTGAGGGATGCTTTGCAGCATCCGTGGTAAAAATAGTATGTAAAAACTAATTAAAAGAGCGATAAAATCCGAAAATCGTTTTATTTAAAATGACTGAATGAATGTATTCGCTTAAATACAAGAAATCATAACTCCTATATGTACAACTTCAAAAATCATTGTATATGAAAAGTTTATTTTGGAAAACATTTGCATAAAATCTTAGTGAGCATCTACAAAGCGTAATGAGTGACTATGTTAAATATCATGTCGATCGGGTGACAGTTTTAGATATCTCTTAAAAAATATCTTCACGCCATTTCTTGTATGTATACGTAAGGATCTTCATCTTACGTATGTATACGTAAGGAGACTTTACTATTATCGCCACGCTTGGCAAGCGGATTGGCGATCGCAGTACCAGACACCTCGCACCTTAGTCGCTGATATCCGTCACCGGTCTATTGATTTCTTTTTTGATGGTTAGTTATTTAGGTTTTGCTTGCAGCTGTCGGTAGTCAATTGTTACTCTCAAGGATTCTCCCTTAGTGGTCTCTTACGACACCGGCAGGAGGGGGTATTGCTCTTACAACGATAATTTATCATGCTCAATAATTGAATATTATTTAAATATCTAACTAAACGAACTAAAGAAAAACACTATAAACCAAATTCTAATTCAGAAATCTACATAATTAAGTCCATATGACTATTCTGTCGCCGTCTTAATATCTGAGGCAAAGGTACAAATACTCTACATATTTAGAAATAAGCTCATTGGCCCTAATCTTCTTCCAGAAAATTTTATTCTGGGATATTTGTTGTCCGTTAGAGAAACCTCTTTACGAAAGAGGACAACAATCGATAGATGTAATTGAATATCAGTTATATCATTTATATTACATCATTTAAATCGATGAATAAATTACTTGATTTGATTTGAATCGAACACGAGTCTCCCAATTCGAATTACGATCTTCCAACCATCGGCTATCGCTAGCCTAATCGCGAATCTAAATGCAATATAGAAAAAAATATTAACAAATTTATGCTTTAGATACAGAACCTGTAATCATTTACAAGGTGATACAAAATTATAACGCTTATACTATACAATTAGTATCTGTTTTCAACATAAACTCCAAGTCATAGATAGTCCTCAATCGCGAAATAAATATAAAAAAAGGTGTAGAATTCCTTTGAAACTATGTAAAATCGATGGTCTCCACAGATAAACACGTAAAAGTTTTAATGTTTATTCCCTTTGCAATAATAATTTATGGTTACGAATTGTAAATTAGTTTGAAAGGTGGTTGGCGGACGGCCCTGTCGGTTCGTACGTTATCCAGCCAGCTGTAACACCGCGGGGTACTGGGTTTGGTGACCTTCGCGTTCCGACGCATCACGATAAGCGGATAATTTAGCGTTCTTTGTTTTATAATAATGTAATACATCTGCGCATCGAGGTTAATCAAATCGTTAATTCATCGATTTGAAAACATACATTTCATCTATTGTTTGTCATATTTAATAATATTTAATAAGAGTTAGAGATTATATAATAGAGATTATATAATATTTAATAATATTCACGATAGCCGAGTGGGCGGGTGGACGGAATTTCAAATCAAGGGACCTGAGTTCGATCCTAAGATGGCAGGCTCGTACTAATGGGTTTTTCAAAATTTTATGCACGAATTATATCTTTGACTTGAACATAAAGACGGCGACGGGTAAAATATCTTCGGTGGAAGTTGGATCAAACGGACTTAATTGTCTAGACTAGACCTCTGTCTACCCCTTTATTGAGAATTGCGTAAAGATATTTATTTATTTATTATTTATATTTCACACGCTTTTATTAGCTCGGTATGTTTTCGTTTGTTTGTATGTAGTGGAATCTTTGAATGTAGTTTCAACCTGAATAGAAACTTCGCACACTTATCAAGTGCCGATGACATTAATAAATACAGTAATTGAATAAATAATTGTTTGAAAAACTTTAGCTTAAATAATAAGTTTTTTAAGCTAAATTCTTAAATTTCGGAAATAAAAAATTATTTTAATTAGTTCAGCTAATTACTAAAGCGTGCCTTTGTAGTTTTTAAAGTATTATTTTCTTAATCAAAAAAATGTTATATCTTCGTTGTTTCTGATTCCATAATACTTGGCCTTTGCCACTTTGGGATCAGAGCAATGTATGTGATGTTATCCCTATCTATGTATGTATTTACGTATTATTTATTTATTTTAAGAAAAACTTCTAGCGCCTTTTAGTAATGGTCGTTTCATAGGATCAATACAATACCGATAACACGTAGGATCATAAAAGCTGCTTAGGTCTGCTGAATTTTAGTCTAGCATATTTCGAGATGGTAACGCCATCTGATGGGTAGCCTATACCATTTTGTAATAATTTTTCTTAGTTGCCTCTTACATCACTGTCAGGGAACGAAAAAAACTGCACATTCTTCGTAACCAAACGGGCAGTGTAATGTAGAAATTTAAAATCATAACTTTCGTAAACGCCGTAATCGTTTAATGACGACAACTCAGGCCACGTTATGGCTACTTTTATTTCCAACAAACTCATCGACCGCCCTAATAAACCTAGGAATGACACCGAAACGAGAAAAAAAAAGAAAAAAGAAAAAGAAAACATTCCAAATTATTCATGCCATAAAAATAATAACGATACTCAGCACGACTAGCGAAATCCGAAAGTGAATTGTTGCAAGTGGAAAAAAAAGAACGACCGTAAGTGGATAAAGAGCGAATACAAACGTAAAAGTCATTTCATGCCGAATGGCGGTGACTCGAACGGTGTCCGACAAGCGACACCGTATCCTTCGTTACACGTCTTAAGAGCCAAATTCGTGTGACAACAGGGACAACGTGGCTAAACTCAATAAAGCTTTTCCCCCAAATAAGCCATAAAACGAGCATCGGGCGCTGGCTCCGGGGTCTGCTACTTTCCCGTTCCAATTATTTGTTTGCGGAGGCAAAATAATTTTATTTTACGTTTTATTTAACATTTATATCGTTATGGCAATTTCACGGGTATCAGAGAATTGCTAGATTGTGATTTAAAAATGGAATTGCTTTATTTTCCACTTCGGTCGCAGTGTAACGACTTGATTCAGATCATCGGGTTAATATTATTTTGTACACGTATACTTTGTTCTGCAATCGATAACTCGATGTAGGCAATTTATTATACGAGAATATTTAATAGACCTCTACAGTCGAATGGCGTACACGGCTTTCGAGCCGTCAACTCAGAGATCCCGGCTTCGATATGTGGATTAGACAACGGAGAAAACCACTTTTTCTGCATTTTCTCAGATTTGAGTGTATGTGGTAACTTCGTTGTTTTCGATTCTATAACACAAGTGCTTTAGCTACTTAATTTGGAATCGGAGCAACGTGATATTGTGTATTTTATTTATTTATTTATTTACACTTTATTGCAAACCTCACAAAGAAAGTTATACAAAGGGCGGACTTAATGCCATTAGGCATTCTCTGCCAGTCAACCCGAGGCCTGGAGAAATATTGTTATATTGTCTGTATTGTTGTAATATGTATTGTTGTATATATGTGATATTGTCCCTATCTGTGTGTTTGTTTATTCTCATCGGGAAAAGGTACTGATTGCCGATTGGCAGGATTTGAGTTATACAATTTGCTACATTAACCTGTACGCAAGTACGTTCGTGTGTTATTTTCTTTTGACGTATCGTAGATTAAAGGCAATGAGATGCAAGTGAAACTAACTAGTGTAGAGTAATTATGAGGCTAAGTGTGCTTACGATGGATCGAGTACATACGTATTAGCGAAGGATAAAGGATGAATAGCGAATGATAATGAGACTGGATATTCCTAACTGGGGTAAACAGAGGTATAGACAATTAATTACTTTCCATGGCTCAGTGTCCATCACGTTGGACATTAAAACATAGTATTTTTCCTGATTACACAGTAAGCCTATCATAGACTTAGTGTCCAAGCCAACGGTATAATATACTTTGACATATATTTACGTAGATAAATATTCATGTTAAAACTAATAAATGAAAAGATCCTTAATCTATCCTAGTACTGGCAATATGAGTGAAGTTAAAAAGATATTAGTAATTTGAATTTAGAATCACTAATCACAGCGAGGTGAATGACTCCACGGTATTGTAGATGGGTCGTGTCTCACCGCTTACCCATAAATAAATAAACAATAAACTGGGATTAAACAAGTCAATTGGAGCTCAGGCTCAGACAATGTGCGGTTAGCTTTAATAGCCATAGTCGACGGTAACCGACAGCGGCCGTAACTCAATGATCGTAAACACTCGCAATGATATCAATTAGACGGAGTCCCGGGGTCGATACAGTCCGCTTTAATTAGGAGAACAAACAGCAGACGTTATTTAATGAGGCGTGCGCGTGTGGAGGGACGGGAGAGGTAATTAGGTCGGGGAGGCTGCGGAGGGTAATCAATTATCGAACCGCATTGATTGATTCCGCCTGCGGTGGGATACCGGGCCACCGCGTCTCCGAACTTTACCATACGATCACACAATCTCAACTCTATTCAACATCCATTTGTTTCGTCTAACTACGAGTACAACTAAGCTTAGGATATATCTTTTCTTTTCATGACCGTCGTAAGAGGCGACTAAGAGTCTTGACAATATCGATGGGTAGTTAATATTCTCAGGATTTACGTGCGGAAATTCATTAAAACAAGTGCTAAAACTACTTACTTTAGTGTCAGAGCAATAAATGTGCTATTGTCGTTTAAAATTATTTATTAAAGAAGTACTTATAACTACTCCAGTTTTGAGACAACAACAAAAAAAGTTATTCTCATTAAAATTTTTATTATTGACTTAGGAATTCTGTAACCACGCAACTTAATAGTCAAAGAAACTATCCGAAGTAATAAAAAGCAATCGCATTGTTTAACGAGTCAAATTTATAACAAAACGGAGAACGCCACTCGTGTGTTTCCGGATATCATATTTATCTGATGCTTCGCTAATAGACTAATATTGGAGGGTAGACAGCTGGAGTGGTACGGACACGTATAAATAACATATAAAATAAGGACATTAAAAACCATTTAGAGCAATAACTATTACGCTGTAGCTTGAATGAATGAATTATTTGAATTATTTTGATACAGGAGCGAGTGTTAGAGGTGTCAGTGTTAATGGCGGCCAGGGGAGGTCGGGGCGGAGAGGACAATGTGGCCCCCGGGGCGCTTTTGTTGCATACTCCCTGCCCGTGACATCTGTCCGAATTGCTACAATAACTCGCAAAAAACTCACGACACAACGAAGCTTCGCTTCTAAATTCTCCAGCGAAAGTACAATGTAAAGTGCAATGGATAATAGACGTCTTCATCGTGAACTGTTGTAGCTGACGTATCATTTATTATATTCCGAATTAGAGCTTACAGTACCACGGTGGTCCTCTACGAAATAAGCTTTCAGAGAGCTGCAATGTCATAATATTATAAATAGCGTTAAATTCGGCCATTTCGAGCCGATTGTGTTGGTTTTTTTTCCGTTCGCGTTAAAATGAATGGATTTGGAATTACTTTATTAAGGGATATAAGGATCACAATAGACACAATGATGTTTAAGGATTTTATACTGCTATGTAATATATTCTATTACACATTAAAATTTATGAGATGATTCATGCTATATTTTTTTATTTTAAGGCAATTTGACTGGGGTAGATGGAGGTTTACAATATGTAGTCCTTTCGAACCACTTTTCACTAATGTTTATTTGGTATACCTAACAAGACTGGTCTCTTTCAACACTAGTTTTTATGTACGGCCTGTATACTACTATGGATGTGGACTATCCACACCTGTGCATTGACCTCTCCCACGAGGGTTTCCCACCGGTGAGTCTGTTTATTCTCTGTAGTTATTTTCTTCTGGAATTTATCTAGAGATAGTTATTACAGTCGGTCCGTACACATTATATTATCAAGGCCTATCTCTTAGGTGCCTCTTACGACACCCACGTAAAGAAAGGGGGTTGTATATTCTAAAGCCGATACCAACACAGCTTCTTATATAGGAAAAAATATCTTCCCGCCATTCCCAGTAATGAATAGAAAGGAAGGTCCATTCGACTCACATTTCACCGAAGACATTATTTGGGTAAACGTGACAGGTGATGCACCCGTCGCCTTCTTTATGTCCAAGCCAACGATATAAATAGTAGATAAGTTTTGATAAAACTTATTGGTACGAGCCAACCATCTGGGCATCCAACTCGGGACTTTTAAATTCCGATTACCCAACCAATCGGCTGTGTTAAAGTAACATAAATCAGCCTGTATACGCCTATCAAAATGATTTAGTTACAAAAAAGCTAATCATTACTAAAGACATATGAAACTGAAATGAGATTTCATAAATTAAGTTATTAATTTAAAAACAAACGCTTACAGTTCAATTAAGTAAGACGTAATGTATGTCTGTGTGTGTGTGTGTGTGTGTGTGTGTGTTATGACGTGTTGTTTAGAAAGTGTAATTAACACGGAATAAATTCGCTTTTGCTCAGCCAATTACTAATTATTTATTGCTTTAATTGGTTGCTTTAAAAATTTTCGTGTTGATTCGACTTTTTTATTTAATTTATACGTCTTTCTTTCTTTATCGTTCATAAATTCTTTTAGATTCTTCTTACTCTTAAACAAGGTTGAAACTATCTTATAAGAAGTAAAGATAGGTATAAAGAGAAAGATGCGTCCTTACACTGCCACTTGGGGAACTTTTTTTATATACTGGAAAAATGAGAAAACTCCATCGAGCATGAAGGTTTGGACGAGGTCTATTATGGAGCGAATTTACTCATGAGAAGCATGTGTACCTACCTACTTTTCTAGCTATCAAGGGTGACGCGTGTATATATAATATGATAACAATCATTGTTAAAATTCAAGCATCAATTCATATTTATATTCGAGATATAAACAAACATGTCATTATTGTTAATGTAGTTTTGTAACACCAAAACTGTACGAATAAAATTTAAATATAAAATATATAATCAAGTCCGTTGCATGTATAAATTACACACAGACATAAGCTAGCTGGAACGTAATAATAATGCGGTAACTTACCAACGCAAAGATAAGTAACAATTATTAAAAAACAAGGAGCGATCAGAGTAACTCAGAGCTTATATTAACTTGATTTTTTAAACGAGCTTATCTTGTACACTTAATTGCTAGCTTTCGCCCGCGGCGTCGCCCGCTTTAATGTTGAATTTTATAGCGAGAAAAGTAACCTATAACTGTCTCTCGAAATCGAATCAATCAAAATCGTTTGAGTGATCACGATAGCCGAGTCGTCGGAAGATCGGAATTCGAGTCTAGAGACCCAGGTTCGATCCCCAAGGCATCGAATTACATAGATGCCTTGGAGACAGTCTCGCCACCTGTAACATAGTCCCAAAAGTTTCTTCGGTGGAAGGTGGCTCGAAAGGACTTCATTGTCCAGACCTCTGTATACTCTTGTATTGGGAATGACTTCGAGATATTCATTTTGTTTATAGTGTTTGAGCGGTTGGTAAACCGTAGACAAAATTACTAACCCAGCTTTACGCTTAAATAATAGTTATGATATTTTTGTATATATTCTCACGTTTCGATACTGCAACAAATTGGGCTAGGCATAATTTTACTTAGCGATTACGTTCTAAGTTTATCTAAACATAAATTATCTCTGTGTAAATTCGTTTACATTCGAAATTTATGTACGATTTGTATAGTTAGCTTTGTCGCGGAGACGGCGACAGACTCAACACCTGTCGTTGTCCCAAACCTTCAGTCAAATCTCGATCTAAAGCACTACATTGTCCAGACCTCTGACTACCACTAAAGATAAAGGCCCGTTATCGATGACAATAAGATGCAAAATAATCCAACTTGCAACAAAAATTAAAAAAAGAATTTAATAATTACGCTTTTTAAGATAATCTTTAGTCGTATCGCCACTTCGTTTTTTGTGGCGTTGTGCTACGCCTTGTTCTAATAGGGTCCGACTAAAATTAAGCCCCGATCACTTTTTTTTTAACTTCCGGCCAAGATAACAGACAGACTGAGCACCTTTGCTTTGTTAATAATCAAAGATACCTCATTAGTTTAAGACGGCATATCCAAAATAAATAGATATCTTCACGTAATTCCAAATACAGGGGTAGAAGAGGTCTAGTCTAGACAATTAATTCCCTTCGACCCACCTTCCGCCGAAGATATGTTCGGGACAACGTGACAGGTGGTGAGCCCGTCACAAAGATATGCATAAAAGCATTATGTAATATACAAAAATATTTATATAAAAAGAGGAGTTTAGCCTACTGTTTAAAAGTTTTATCTCTGGAATAAATATGGACGTGCTTAAATGGTTAATCACGTTGAAAGTATAAGTTAAGAAAAAATGGTGAAGAGAATATGCTAAATATATTATAAATATAGTGCCAGAATAACAATGAATGGCGACAAAGTAGGCCGAAACTAACTTTCGAAAACCATGTGAGCAAATTGCTCGAAGAAAGGAGGTTTAAAATGACTGTGATACGCGTGTGTAGAAAATAATTATTTGGATATAAGAGAAAGAGGTATGTAAATCCTTACGTTATTCTTGGTATTCTGTTGTCTCTAACAACACCCTCAGGGATGATAGATGAAGTTAGAACATAATAAAATATATTTTTATACACTCTAACGCTAGGTTATTGCTTTATATTTACAAAGTAAAGTAATCCGGTACCTAGACGTGCATGTTTTATAAATGTAAAAGAGGTATGGAAGGATCGTAACACTTGGCAATCTGTATCCTCTGCCTACCCCGCCAGGGACTATGCGTGAAGATAAATAAAACATAAATAATAGTAGAAAGTTATTTACATTGTAAGTTTATTATAAAAATTGCTAATGCGCCTTCTATTGACGACAAACGAAGATTGGTAACCTTGGCGATTATGGCAAACATCTCTTGAGAAACTAATGTCCTGTGGTAGACTTTTATAGGCAGATGTACAAATTCGTCCATACATTACCTATACACATTAGCTCATTTCCTTTCCAGATTCTGCTGCGTCAGCTAACACGATAAATACTGTATCCTCTGAGGCAGAACGGTCTTTCAATATACTCAGTTCCGGGCGGAGAAAGATTTTGCTAAGTTGGGTGTACAACTAGTGAAGGGTAAGAAGTATCCTTGTGCTCTAATACACGAACTTACCTACATAAAAATTAGTAACAGTCCACCGTAAAACATAAGCCCACCTTGTAAAGAGAATTTGTCAAAATCGCTACGCTTTCAAACCGGTCTGCTTACGTTTCGTTTGGTATTTTTCGAAATGATTGTCTTGCCATCTGTTAGCAGCAATTAACAAAGCTTAGTCGCCCTTAGTTGACTCTTATTTCATCCTAGGGAAGAAAGTGGGTGGTAATTTTTTAGCCTGGTATTACACGACATATTCTATCAAGGGCCTTGTCGATAATGTTCAAATTGATATAAAATGTCGAGTTCGAGTGTAGAGTTAACCGATTGTAGGCTCAACGTAATTTGTTTATTATAAATAATACTTTAAAACATATATGCTTATTTTTACAATTGACAAGTCACAAATAATTTTATAATGATGAAATAAATTCTATCCATTCCTATATGTTCAATTTATTGTATCAAATAAGCAAATATTATAAATTCATATCAAAATAATCTCCGATATCTAGATCTAAACTTGAAATATTGGTTTCACCTTTGGATTTAAAATTATAACTTATGGAATTGACAAACTTCTTTTCATGCATATGACCAGTAACCAAAATAAACTAAAAAGAAATTAATAATTAATCTAAAATAATACACCATGTTAGATTAATTTATTTAGTTGCGTGAAAACCGCAACTCCATAGACCCATCACTATGAATAACCGAAACATTCGCAGCGGTCACCGCACTGCAATTCCGAAGTGTGTTCAAACAATAGTAAATGCATTTATCCTGACCATTGTTTGATTTATGGCGAAACCGTGTACGTAATTTATAAGAGGCGAGCCGACGAGGGCGCCGTCGGCCGCCGCGGGGCGTCGGAAAATCGGGGGAAAATCGGAAGATTTATTAGCTGGCGATCCGCAGGACTCGGCTGACCGCCGCGCTGTTTGCCCCGTCATTAAAGTCGTCGTCTGAACGCTTAGCGAAGATGAGTATATTTGCGGAATAATTAACGCTTTAGGTGAGACGAGGGTAGAGCGGCGGACGTCTGTTTACCGACAATTAATACAAAACCCACAAAAGGCGTTGCGCCGCAAACACCGCATTGCTAACGTACCATCGCTATACCACTATCGCTCGTGAATACGTCGAGCTGATAAGGGACACGGGAGTGTGGGGATATCTCTGTTCAAACACGAAACGTGTCAATCACGGCGAGGCGGTGCCTTACAACATTTTATCGGTTGTCACATAATCTAAGTATAACGCGTTTACGTCAAATCGCCGATGTATCTAGGCGATAAGCCCACCCACGTTACGATCATTGCATCACGGGACTTACGAGTATGGCGGCTGATATTTCATTATGTTTGGTTTGGACCGGCGTAAGTAATAACACGAAACGACATATGTCGCTGGTGAATTTATCGCGACGAGATTACTTGAGTATTGTTGCGCGGCTTTAATTAACGCCAGTGACGAAATTGATGTCCGTAACGATTCATATTTGATTGGCGATGCTGCGAGAACAGTATCCCCTTGCATTTGCACTGTCAGATCATTGACACGTTAGAGGTTGCTTGCTTGGACATAAAGACGGGGCCGAGCACGATCACGTTATCCAAAAAAATATCTTCGGTGGAAGGTGCTAATTAAGGACTTAATTAGCTAGATCTCTGTCTACCCATGTATTAGGGTTGGGGTGACGATTATTTTTTTAGATATTTCTAACAGTCATTCAGCTAATATTATTCTTATTTAATTTGAAAAACAACTATAGCGACTTACATTAATCATTAAAAATTAGTAAGGTCTCAGATTCATACACAGGTAAGAACATAACGGCTTGTTATGTAATAGTTAGTAGTTCATGCTAGTATAGGCCCCTCCCGTGGAAGATTAGCCATGATTGCCACGCTCGGCAAGCAGATTGGCGATCGCAGTACTAGTCATCTTGGGAAGCAGTCCCGTCATAGGCATTCTGTTCGAGAAGGTTTTCCACCCTCTGACATGTATAGATAGGGACAACATCAAATAGATTGTCTGATCCCAATGTATGATGCCAAAGCACATGAGGTATAGGAATTGGAAACAACGAAGGCACCACAAACACCCAGACCCGAGAAAATGTAGAAAAAGTGATTTATCTACATTGACCCGAGCGGGAATCGAACCCGGGACCTCGAGATGCCGACATTATATGCACATCGCAAGCCGTTGGTAGCAGTGCTTGCCTACTTCTTTTCTAACCTCATTTACAAATAATAATTATAGAAGTCAACGCGGATGATGCCGGACCGGCGGTAAGCTAGTCATAATATAAATTATAATGTACGTTATAAGTTAAGGTGTGTGATAAAATTATATTCGTGACAAATTTTGCAGACATCTGACAAAAATTACCCATTCCTTCTATGATAATGGTATCTAAATGTATAAGAGGCAGAATGTGTATAAATTTACATATGTAAAATAAGAAATAAATAAGTATAAATATTTTCACGCAATTCCCATGTAGGGATAGACAGAGGTCTAGTCTAGACTATTAAGTCCCTTCGACCCACCTTCCACCGAAGATATTTTCTGGAAAACGTGACAGGCGTAGAGCCCGTCGCCGTCTTGACGTCCAAGCCAACTATATGAATTATATCATATATAAATACATAAGTTTTTGTAAAACCCATTGCTACGAGCCTGCCACCTAGGGATCGAACTCGGGTCTCTTGACTCGAAAATCCGACCTGGCTATCGTGACTTATGTAACTTATTACTATAGCGTTTGTGTTTGCGTGTGTTGTGTGTGACAACGTGACATTTGAATGCATGTATGTGTGTATTAAAGGTACTGCAAATTCAACTTTATAACAGAAATGAAGCAGAAAGACTGCATTATTAAGTCTGCAAACTTTTCCAATCTACTTTTACAACTCAGTTCTCAGAGTATAAAATATTTTTATACCTATCATAATATAAGCAGTTTGTCTGTCGATTACTTCTTCGCTTTAACCACTAAAATCGAATCGTGAGATCGAAATCGGAAAGTATTTTAAACAGGTACAATATAGAGTAAGAGTTGGCAACACCATGAAAACCGATGGGCACGCCCACTCGACCACAGAGGTCGTCAATTTTTTTTATCTATGTAAACATCCAGGTGTATATATAGTTGGACACTAAAACACCGACAGGCTTACCACCTGTCACGTTATTCCAAATAAGCTTCGGAAATGCGGGCCAGAAAGGACTACCCCAAAACCTACAATAAAAACTACCAAAAATATTGCCAAAAAAACTACAACGAGACATATCGTTGAAAACATACTGTCATGCTTTTAAATTGTAACGTAATCTAATTATTTGAAATATACCATTAACACTGCATTGTTAGTTGTTTAAAAATAAAAATAACCAAAAAAAAACTGGAAATTCAAGTTTTCACATATCTGAAAACGGATATATGAACATTGCCTTCATTCTATTTTGAGCGCGATCTAAATATATCGAATACGTATTTAAATAAACGTCTAAAATTTAAAATTTTCACTCAGTCAAATCGTTTTAAGGAGTCAACAGAAATTAGGTACCTAAATGTACGCAATCGATAACCGCCCGTACCGGTTTAAGAATAAGAAACAAGTCTCTTTGCATAGGTTATTTAAATTCTTCCCTTTTCTCCATCGTTCCGACTAATTAGAAAGGAAATAAAATAAACCTGGTCATTATTCAGAGCAAGGTCGCAAGTGGTTAATTAATTGGCGAAAGAGTAATGGTGGTAGGGTATTAGATGATTCTTAGTGTAGAAGTAAATACTGTAAGTACCTTTTCGTTTTGTTGTTGTATATAAATTAGTGTTGGAGGTATAATATAAATAGGGTAATAAGTATAATGTAGTTTTGTATGCGACTGCACTGCGAGGGAAATTTAATTCATGTTTAAGCAAAAACATTTTTTCCGTGTTTGTATCAGCGAATGGAAGATAATAAATACATATATAGATAGGGACATCATCACATACATTGCTCTGATGAAAGTTAGCAACATAAGCACTACTTTTATGCAATGAGAAACAACGAAGGTACCACAAACACCCAGACCCGAGAAAATGAAAAAATAGTATTTTTTTTACATAGACCTGACCGGACTAACCGGACCGGTAGAATCGAACCCGGACACTCTGACCTGGAGACAACATGAAAACCGGTGTGTACGCCACTCCTCCACGAAGATCGTTATAAGTCAAAAGGATTCCCAAACTTAGATTGTTAAGACTAATAAGTTTTTCCGTGATGTCTCCACCAATTTTCCTTAGCTATAACAATAGTTATGTTAATAATATATAAAATAGCGATAAGGTCACCGCCTGTCACAAACAGCATAGCTGCCTCTAAAGCTCCATTGCATGATACAAGCTTCTCCCGTAAGGGAGAGTTTGTCAAAATCGCCACATTTAACATGCAGATTGGCAATACCACCGTGCACCACTTTTCTCGTGGTCCCAAATAAGCTTCCGTGATATACACTCGAAAGGACTTAATTGTCTAGCTCTATGTCTGGCCTCGGCCTAACTTAATATGGGAAATTACGTGAGTTATAAAATATATTTAAAATGTTAAAACAATATTTTCAATATTTAAAATGAAACGATTTTTATTTAGTGCCAACGAAACTAAAAACGCGTCATAATCCATAAATAACGATTTTATTTAAATGTGTATTGTTCCCGTAAATACAAGAAATCAATATTTTAACATTATAAAAAAACGTTAACAGATATATTAACACTGCTATATAACCGGTAGTAAACAGATTAATGGAAAGGGAGCGCACCGAGATCTCTCACGAAACGAACAACAAACAGGGACTTAGATTAAAACTGATTAATTACATCAGTAACCATTGTTTTGTGTTCGATATAAAATTGATAATTAGATCGAAGTTCAAACGGCGGTGATTAATGTATAAAACGATTGGTACGGACGGACCACCCACCGGGAGTAGACGGCTTAATAAGACCCTCATTAACACCTTAATGAGTATTCGCAATTCGCCCCGACTACGCTCAACTCTTGTTTATTTTTTTCTCTCTCTCTCTCTACGCCCGCGCGGGTCGCCCGCGCATCGGCTCCTCACGCTTCATCGCCCATCTCTAATTGAATTTCTGGTCTCCTTTTTCTAAACTTATTCCCTCCGACTTAAGATTAGTGATGTATTTAAATTGGCGTTTTGTTACGTTTTTATGGTCGGCCAGTGCCGTCTTTCGTGTCTCCTTCTAGCTCCCCGATTTCTTATCGAAACTTTTAATTTAGTCGCGATAATGAAACGAGTGGGGGCTCTCTTACGCGCCGATACTTTGAATGAGACATCAATGAGTTTGTTTCTTAATGATGCCTTTTATCTTTTAGAGTTTTCTGTTACCCGAATAAGTTGATAGAGCCTAGTGGAACGTCTTTTAAAGCGCTTCCATTGATTGGGAATGTTGAACTGGTTTGTACTTTATTTTTCGTTATCTAAGTAAGCACCCACCGACATTTGCTTTGAACTATCAGAGTCTTATAAAATACAATGCACATTAGTGTAGACTCTGTGCGGCACACACAGTAACTATGTATTTTTGTGTGTATATATGCAATATTATGTTAAATTGTGTGTATGATTTATATACAAAACATTGCTTGAGATCTTATTTTCATTTCAAATAAATTTCGCCTATAGGACAGTATCAAACGTGAAATTAAAAATATTTTATTTTAACCTTTGATTTGAAACCGGTCAGGTATTTAAAGGAAAAGGAAAATAACTAAATTTGGAATACGTAAAAGTTAATGAGAATTAAGTTACTTTTATTTTATTTCACGATAGCCGAGTGGTTGGGTGATTGTAATTCGAGTCAAGAGACCCGAGTCCGATCCCCAGGTGGATAGGAGAGAGAGAGAGAGAGAGAGAGAGAGAGAGAGTAGCTAGTAATAGCTTGTACGAACGGGTTTTTCCAAAACTTATTTACGATTTATACCGTTGTCTTGGACGTAAATAGCGGGCTTAGGCGTCGGGCTTACCACCTGTTACGTGGTACGAATTAATGTCTTCGGTGAAAAGGTTGGTCGGAAGGACTAATTGTCTAGACCTCTGTCTACAATAGTACATGGGAATGGAGTGAAGATATTTTTTTCTACTTTATTTATAATTTAAGTAAATCAACAGTGTACAAACAACTTATATTACACATTTTCATTATCATTATTATACATATCATTGAAAGAAATAATTTTAATTATATATTTTTCGTTGATAACTTCATATTATGCAATCGCAATTTAATATATACTAAATGGATAAATATATGGTATTATTTGTAGAAGTTAACGCCAAATATTTATTCAAATAAATAATCGCCTTTCTCTTTTAATGTTTAACTTCTAGTGAGTTCGAGTCACCGACATGCTAATGATAATAGTGTAAGTACTGTAGGTACGTGTCTTGCGATCATTGCAGTTGTATATATATATAATATTTCGTATTGAGCTTGGGCGGTCCACCATTTACATAAAGCAACAATACTGTATAGATGTATACATGATTGTTGTTTGAAATCACACTAAGCTTGAATATACAGAAAGAAAAACTACTTTTGTTCTTTTTTTTATAAGGAATTTAATATTTATTAAAAAAAAAATCACTCCTTTTCGGCAAACGTCAATTTAGTGATTGTGTTATTTTGTTAAGTTATAGCAATTTCTATAGTTTACTTAGCAAATATTTGTTAGTGTCCTCCGTAGACTAGTGTTTTTAAGGTCTCTTTACAATGGCCCCCCGATTGGTTACCCGGCCGGCTCCATTTGATCAAAGCTTTCTGAATGCTGTCAACCTTCGTGGACGTGTTGTGTTTAAGGTGACAACTTGTCACCCTCTATTCGATTCCCGGACTTATCAATGTTCTTCTGTTTCCACAGAAGAATTTTCTATCATATAACACAAATGCTTTAACCACTTACTTTGTGATCACAGCAATGCATTCGTTCCTTCCTATATATTTTATTATTAGACATATAAGTCGTGGAAATTGTTAAAATGCGTCGGACAAACAAAACAAATTCACTTACAAAATCACACCCTCGCGCATTAGTGGAGATTGATATCGGATGCGGCCGCCGTATGTCCGTCAAACGTCTGGAACGCCGGAGAAGAGTTCAGTAGAGATTTCCGTTTGCAATAAACGAGTGAGAAATGCAATGCAGGACGCCGCCCGTATGAGCGCCACAACGACGAAAGATTTTATGAGCACAGATTCGCAAACCGACTAAATGATGTTGATATTATTAATGAACCCGATGCATACTTTCCGTCCAAATATAAATTTTAATTGAAACCATGTTGCCGAGATAAAGGACGCATTTACGCATTACATTTAATACATACGTTTTACACGAACACTTAAAATCAATCAATCGGCCGTGTAGATTATTGTTTGGACGATTCGATTACGATCTTAATGTAAGGTTCCCATTAGATGACTAAACTACGGTATCGATTACATTAATTAAAACTGTACATTACTACTTGATAATTATATTAAATTAAAAAAAAATAGACTCAATCGCTGTTTCTTTGATGACTGTTTTTTAACTATTTACCTAGCTTATTATGATTTTTGACGTTATTTTTTTGTATGTTGGCGGATTAGTCACGTTTTAATTACGATATCTGATATCTTTGTATTATAATTATCGTGAAATAAAAACTGATTAACGGCGTGAGAAGCAGATACTTACAATATTTGTAATGAACAATGTATACAATCTTAGAATATTTTGACGAGCTCCGTGCGCGAGTGGCCGCCGGTTTTCATGATGTCTGTAGTTGTAGTGTCTACCGTCGCTGTTTCCGATTGCAAAAGTGCTTTCCCAATAAAAATGTCTGTGATGTTGTCCTTGAATTCAAATGCAACAACAGTCAATAACTAATAAAAATTTGAAATTGAAAACGATCTAACCATATACTTAGGCATATAAATATACTGTAAATTTACGTATAAAAAGACAATCATTATGGACACAGAGTAATTTATACATCGTCGGTAATTTCACAACCGAATAATAACGCGTCGTGTTGACAACGGTGGAACGCGCCCACGAAATGAAAAAGAGAAAAAATAAAATGATTCCTTTTTTATTGATTATCAAAACCGCACAATAGTTAAAAGATGGCGCTGCTCGTATTGTCGCTCAGCTCGAACATGCGGCGCCACCGGAGTCGCTGCTTTAATAAAATGGCAGTTGAGCATTTTTACTCGCAACGACCCGACTGCTACACAAACATATACCTTAACAATCTAACTTAATGTTAGTAATCGAACGGCACGCGCTGAAGACTTACGAATTCAGACTCGGCGAGCGTATTTGCGGTGGAGCCCTGTCATTGTTCGCTAAATTGTCGCTTGCACGAAACCGGCCATGCTTGTCGTGAGTTAGGTACCAGCCACGGCGCACAATGACAATATACATACATTTAAACACCTGTTATTAAATATGCACACGGTCACAGAGCGTAGGTACCTAGTGCGGACCACGTTAAATACAATGACAGATAGTGATCTCGACCGTCGGCGAATTTGACGCATCCATAATTACCTAGCGCTGGTCGAAGGTATTATCAAAATAATTGTGAGTTGAATGAACTCGTTTAACGCAAGATACGAACTGCAATTGTCATGGAGCATCAAGCATAAGAATATTGCCACTCCCTTTCTTCCCGTGGGCGTCGTTACAGGCGACTGAGGTATAACGAAATGGTTACCTACAGATGGCAGGATACTCTCTAAAAATGTCGGACCCAAATTCAGCAGACAGATGTAGGGCAGCAGCGTCAAAGGTGGAAGGTGTCGTGGCGTGATCGCCAATCCGCTAACCGAGCGTGACGATTATAGCGGATCCGTACGGTAAATGCTTACGTCTTGGTACAAACTACGGGCTGTAATGATGACAAACTTCTATACGTAATTTGATTTACGAAAAACCAAAGCGAATAAACACGCAGAACAAACGCAAATCCAATAATAAATATACTTCGACATTTCCTACAGAATGTCTCCGAACCTAAAGATTAAGCCTACAAGCTATCCCGTAACACTCGAGAGAAGCGGATCATCTTCCGTTTGATAGGATTTTTGGAGCTTAACGTATTTCACGTATGCTTTGTATTCGATATTCAAACCTGTCGATCACGAATCGAATTACTTTTTATTGAAACGATATATTTTTTCTCTCACACTCACCAGCCAGTTTGAATTCGTAAGATACTATAGAAACTGAGCGATCCCTTGTAGGGATTATGCAACCCGCGTCCCGCGACCGCTCATTTGTCTGCCTTTGTCCCTCACAAGGTGCCAAACCGACGCGTTGTATAAACCGTCTTTACGAGACCGCAGAACATCTACTTATGACATTAAACGAATTTCGTTAAACGCTGCAGAAAAAAAAACGAAGTAGAAATCTTGTAAAGACGGAACGCGTCAATTCGTATAACAACATCCTTCAAGCCCGGACAGAGATAAAATGTAATTGGTGTAATAATAGCGGGTGCCTTTTAAAATCATTTTTCGACATTAAAAATATTTAATGTTACGCGACAGGGCGGCTCCGCGAGGCGTCGGTGGTTTTCTGGTCCATCGCACACGGACCGGTTCAAAGCCGGCTCGCACGCTACGCCAGAAAAGCGGAATACGCTCTATAGTAGTCGTGAGCGATAAAACCTTTACGTGTACGTTGAAACGGACGACCTATTGATACCAATTTGCAGTCTCATGCTTGTTCTGTTTCAGGTAGAAACAGAAATGAATAGTGCGGTCGATTCAAAAACGATACGGTCGTTTGTTTCTATACCGTCGGCATTTCGAATAAATACATGGATAGGGTCACACACGTCACATACATTACTCTGTCAAAGTGAGTAGCTAAAGCGCTTGTGTTATGGTAACAACGAATGCACCACCAAGACGAAGAATCGACACAATGCAGAAAAGTGGTTTGCCACATTGAACAGTCCGGGAATCAAACCCGGTACAGGCGGCAATAAAAAAATATGTGTATGATATGTGCCAAAGTACCTTCCACGTTTGCTTTATATAATAATAAGTATCCTATGCACACGGCTTAAGAATCTTTATTCGGATGGGTGTCGTAAGAGGCGACTAACGAGACTAAATAAAAATAAATATCTTTACGCCATTCCCAATACAGTAGACAGAGGTCTACAATTAAATCCGACCCACCTTCCACCGAAGATATTTTTTGGAATAACCTCACAGGTGGTGAGCCGGTCGCCGTCTTTATGTCCATGTCAACGATATATCGTACCCACATAGAGTAAACCCACGAGCCTTAGAAATGGAAGTCGGGTCTCTTGACTCGAAATCCGATCACCCAACCACTGGGCTTTCGTGACTAATACGGAGACTAAGAATTCTAAATCGCATTGACTACTGATATTGGCGGGATAACCATCTTGAAAATTACCACATCAAAATTGAGCAGGCTAATGACGGTCTTAGGTATGGGTCTCATTTTACGTTACTTCGATCGCCATTCCGCTAGCGAAGTGTGGCGATTATGGCAAATCCTTCTTATGGAAGACGCCTGGTCATGCAGTGGACTTTTACAGGCCGTTAAGTAGCTTTTCTGTTATACGCCGACAGGTATATGTACTTGTTTCATCATATACAGAATAAATAAAACAAAGTTATCACGATATCTAAAAGTATATATGCATATACCCTGCTAATTTGAAATTTTGCAGGAATTTCAAAAGAAATTTTACGAAACATCAACCGTCGAAGTATCAATATAGATTTAATTAAGAGACGAAATTGACCAAAGACAATTAAAATAAAGAATAAATAAATACATATATAGATAAGGACAACATCAAATACATTGCTCCAATACCAATGTAAGATTCTAAAGCACTTGTGATAAGGGAATCGGAAACAACGAAGACACTACAACCACCCAGACCCGAGAAAATGTAGAAAAAGTGGTTTTTCTACATTGAACCTACCGGGAATTGTACCCGGAACCTCAGGATAGCGACACCTTGAAAACCGGTGTTTACGCCACTCGACCACAGAGTTCTTCGAATTAAAAAAAATTATCAATCAAGATTAGTTACGTACCAACGGCGAATAGAACGCGGAACTGTCAACGCCAATGCTCGGATATGGGTTTTGATCGGAGGAAGGGTAAGGTGCTCCGTAGACCCCGACCGCGGCGCTGGAGAGGCGCGGGTACGAAGTCAGGGCGAGTCTGGCTCCGTCGTACTGGCAGGAGCAGACCGTTTGCCCCGAGACCGGGTCGGTGATGATAGGTCGCGGTGTGTCACAACATGATGCGGCTGGGGTGCTGGCGTGACTGCCGGCGCCAGGGGACAGCGCTCCGCCGGCGACCCCTGAGCCGCCAGGAGAAAGGGGGGGCGCCGAGCTGGAGCCCCCGTCTGGGGACGTTGCCGCGCCACCATTTCCCGCGCTGCCACCACCGACCAGCAACTATAAAAGTAACAAGCCAAGTGTTAAAGCTGCGACATATTTATTATATTTTTAAAATGAATACATACATAACATATATACATAATGGCCTGTAAAAGTCCACAGTAGGACATAGACCTCTCATGTAAGGAAGGGTTTGCCATAATAGCCAGGTTAGGCAAATGGATTGTCGTTCATAGTACCAGATGTGCCCTTTAGACCTTGCTGCTCGTCACCGGTCAGCAGTATCTGTCTGATATTTTTGTTATAGTTATCCCGACAGTTGTCGGAATGCATTTGAGAGCTTCTACCTTAATCGCTTCTTACGACACCCACGGAAAGAAAGGGGATGCTATATTGTTATCCCGATACGTGTGGTATATTTATTGAATAAATATAGGGAATGAGGCATAGTTGGAAATCTAAATTAAATGTTTACGTAACAACGAGGTATTCCCTGGTTGTATAGAATACCAGTGAGGCATCCCAACAGGTCAGTACCAATGTTTCATGTCCTTCTGTTCACTTCCCACTTCCATCCCTAAAAGATGGCGACGAAACTGCAAATCCCCATAGCGATGATTGTAGATTCACATCAATAGTCACTTTCCATCGTTCTTGTTTATTTAGCTGCTGCTACTTAAGATAGTACGATAGGCAAGGGCTTAAGTGATAGTACAAGGAGTTCCAAGTAGTCTCCAGGAGGAAGACTTCTACCAAAGCGTTATATTCGCCTAGTGGTTCGCCAGTGAGGTCTTCGAGCGTCATAGCTCCCAGACGAAATAGAAGCACTTCAAAGTACTCAAGTTCCAGAGGTATACTTTGAGGCGAAGTGGATCTAATCAATAAATACCAACGCTGTTGGCCCTAACACGTTAAACGAGTTTAACGAACTTAGTTCTTTAAGCTTAGTAATACGAAAAAAAAAACTGTTTGTAATATCACGCTAACTTAGGTTTTTTCACATTAATGCCCACACATACCATGGCGTGCGAAATGTGATATGATACAGTTTTTTTTAATTCATTCGTTGCCCCTGCTTTCGATGCGCATCAGGGACGTGTCTTGCAATAGACTGCTCATGATAAACATGTCTTATCTTCTACTAGAAAAACAAAACACACGCGTTGTTTTTCAAAGAATGACCGTTACTAGATAAAGAAGAATTTTTTAAATTATTACCTACCGTAATTGGCGGCTTAGGTGTATTTTTTTAAATTTCACAATAAGACATAACGACACCTTGCGAAACAAATAATATGACTTGATAATACGGCGATAAACATAAAAGTCACATCTATAATCATCTTAGAGAACTTAAAATTCAGCGTTGATGGGGTAAACATCCGGAGTAATCATCATAATGTCCCATAAAAGTCCATTGCATGATATAGGCCTTACAAGGGGATCAGGCTTGGCAAGCGGATTAACAGTCTCAGTACCAAACCACCTTAGACACCTAGCACTTGACGCTGCTACCCTGGTCAGCTAAATTTAGGTCTGATATTTTAAGAGGCATCTATCCCGCCATCTGTCGTTAGGCAATTACATTAACTAGGTTACTCCCTTAGTCGCCTTTTACGGTACCAACGGGAAGACAGGGAGCGGGTTTCGAATGTCAATACCATACGGCTGGAATGAAAACTCGGAATTTCGAGTCAAGAGACCCGAGTTCGATTCCGAGGTGGCAGGCTCGTACCAATGGATTTTACAAAAAACTCACGAATTATATCGTTGGCTTCGACATAAATACGGCGACGGACTCACCACCTGTCACGTGGTCCCGAAAATATCTTCGGTGGAAGGTGGGCCAAAGGGACTTCATTGCCTAGACTAGACGCCTGTCTACCCCTGTATTGGGAATTGCGTGAAGATATTTATTTATTAAAAATGATTAATCCGAGCTGATAGCCTATTTGATAGTGATTTTGCGTTCGAAGCTAGGGGGACTTGCAAAGTCCGCTAGTAAATATTTGTGTAAAAAATGGATTGTTTGTACTTGAGTCATGGATGTTTGTATATATTGAACACGAAGACAACGACAGGCTAATCCTGTAATATTTTTCCAAAGGTTGGTGAAAAATAGGTCGTAAGCACTTCGTAGTCAATACCTTTGCCTACCCTAGTATTGAGAAATTGCGTGAGATATAAAGAAAATGATTTAAAAAGTATAAACTACGTTCGTGTTACGAATACAATAAACAACCAATAAATCCAAATTGATATTCAACTAAAGCGCCTTTTAAAAACACCGAAGCAGCAATCGCATGCACCATTTGCATACTCGAAACTTTTGTTGTCGACTCCCCAATACAGAAGCGAAAAGAGTGATAAAATTTGATTTATAGGTAAAATTCATTTTCTGCATAAAAACTTTTTATCTAAACTGTGGATCGGCGATAGACTGGCAACTTTACCGAGCGACACGCACGGCCGTGTTTGTCATTCTACTGCATCGACTGGTTTCACGCGAGCTACAGTTGCATGTGCCTATTGATCGGAGTAATTGAAGAAGGCTGGTTAATCCAATACAAAAGCTATGCGCTTTAACGTTGTTTTGTTTTTTGTTTTGTTTTCACATTTATAGAGTATGTTTCGATATCGTCATATCAGTGTCTAAGGTAAATGTAAAATTCAATAATTAATATAATGTTTGTGGATACTTATATTGGGAGATCTGAATTTGAGTCAAGAGATCCGAGTTCGATCTCCAAAGGCTCGTACCAATGGTCCTTTCAAAAAGTTACGTGCGATTGATATAGTTGGCTTGGACATAAATACGGTAACGGGCTCACCACCGGTCTCGTTGTCCCAAAAATGTCTTCAGTGGAGGTGGTTCGAAAGAACATAATTGTCTATACCTCTAAATCTCGTTTAGGCAAAAGCAAGCAAGGTGTAGGACGACCCCTACTGGAATGACGACCTGAAAAATGTTGCGGGGAGTCGATGAGTGCAGATAGCTGAAGACCGTTCTTTGTGGCGAATTCTAGGGGAGGCCTATGTTCAGCAGTGGACTATTAGTAGGCTGTAAAGAACAAAAAAATTTGTAACATATTAACTTACAAATATTACCAAAATAATTTAGTAATATCATCACTTCGAACCGACTATGGTGTGACATATGGAAGTTGATATGCATGAGACATTTGTCCGATCAAAGGAATGACGCCTTATGACATCTTGTTTGCCAACTAATACCGCCTTTCACAACTAACGCCTTCCTTGTCCACCATTATGTTCTATTGATGACCATTTGAGAGGAATATCGTTGTATAAATCAGTTGGTGCCGCAGTCACGGAACTTTAAGATCAAATGCCAAGTTATCAACACTTCTTTAGGCCGCTGCACAATCAAAGGAAAGAAAAAAATTTTGAAAAATTTATTAAAGTTTTCTGCATTGAAAATGTGAATATTGCATCATTAAACTCTGATTGCGGTATATGACAACATCAAACGATAAGAGTAGATGAAATAAATAACAGCCGTGAGGACAACTATTACTATTTAAATGATATATTTCAGAGAGAAGAAAAGCGATGAAATGTGTATGGAAAGGGCTTAAGATTGTGTAGTCCTTTATCTACCGCTATAATGGGAACACGTGAAGTATATGAATTGCAACATTCTTTGAATGTCTTAAATTCCACAGGTTTATAATCGCTTTTTAATTTTAGAACTGAGGTGAACAATATCTACCTTAAATATTGAACCTCAGAGTAATAACATACACCGAAATACAATGAATAATTTAATAGAAAAAAAATTAACATTGAGAAAAATAGATCATTTTGCACTCTGTCAATCATTACTCTTTGCCATTCTTAATAATTTAAATCATTTTAAACTAAAAATACACCTGTCATAACGTACATAACGGCCTTTAAAGTCCACTGCAGGACATAGGCCTCTCATATAGGGAGGGTCTGCGATAATCGTTACACTTGACAAGCGGATTGGGGATCGAAGTACCAGTCTATCTACTCGTACCTCAGACGCTGCTGTCCGTCTTCAGTCTGATTATTTTGTTCTGATATTTTTTGAGATGGTAATCCCGCCATCTATCAGTTGCCATAACGATATTCAAGGCTTTCTGTAGTCGTCTCTTACAAGACACGCGGGATGAAGGGGTGTGGCAGTATTCTAACGCCGAAACCATACCGTTGCACCACACCACACACTAGATATATACGTCAACATAAATCAAAGAATAAGTAAGAAAGTTACTATAAAATGCAATAATCAGTTACAATAAGTTGCAAAAATATTAAGAAAGCAATATTTAAATACTACTAAGAAAAGGCCGCGCTAATAATATATTTAAATACAATACCTAATAAATAGAAAATGTTAAATATTTATAAGACCACAATTAATGTAATACAGTTATGATCCTTACAAAAATTACTGTTCCAATATTAACAACGATATCTTTTAAAATAAATATGAATCATTGTTTATTGAATTTTACACTCACGCGCTTTGAGCGGTAAAAGATTAAAGGGCTGCGAAGAGTCCCATAGGACGTCAAAAGATTTGATCAAATATTGGAGCAAAGTTGACTTAGAAATAATAGCATAAGATACTGTGTACACACGACCCCACTTCAACCACTAATGCTCCGTTTGAGTGTACCAACTTGTTTTCTTTAAACAAAGCGAAAAGTCGTCAAAGGGACCAATCGATTGCGTGGCACATTTCATCAAATATTATAATATAAATTATAATATGAAAGTAATAATAACAAATATAATAAGATATGAATAAGAATTTAATAATAATATAAACGAATAAATAAAATTAAAAACTCAAACAGACGTGAAAATATAACACTTAACCCAAAATGTAATATGTGATATTTAACAAAATTATTAAATTAAATATTGTAGTAATTTATGCATTAATATTAGAATACTTAAATAATTTTTAAAATTTTATATTGCATGAAATAATATTTGAGAAATAATTTTAAATTTAATAATAAACTTGTTCGTAACAGTGAATTTGTTTAATTATGTATACAGCTATTAAATTTCTACAAAACTTGATAAGATCTTAAATATGTTCTAATTTCTACCTATACATATAAAAGTTGAGTTGAAGACTAAATATAGTACAATTAATAATTATAAGTTTATTAATATACTAGCTTTTACCCGCGGCTTTGCTTAATTCATTTAATAACAGTCAATGTTATCATTATTATAAATAAAAAGTAAATAAAATTAGATTAGAAATCATTAGAAAGTAAATAATATGATTTTCTTGGGTTTTTCCAAAAACTTATGTATGATTTATATCTTTGTTTTTTGCATAAAGACGACAGGTTCACCTTGTGTCGTTGTCCCAAAAAATGTCTTCGGCGGAAAATAGATCGAAAGGTTTTAATTATCTATATCTCTATCTACCCCTGTATTGGAAACGGCGTGAAAATATTTTTACATCATAAATAAATATACATGTGTCTTAACAAATATATCATAAAATTTTACGTAAACCGTAATTGAATCCACCGTTCGCAATCCTATAAATCAACTACGTCATAATTCTGTTAGATTACACACACTGAAATGAGATAACGCGATGTGCATTGGCATTTTGCAAATACATCGCTACGAAGCTACAGAATTCTAATAACGTTACATATTAAAGAAAAATAGAAATTAAAAAAGAATCAGAAGAATATTAGAAGGCTAGAAATACATTTTAAAATGTCTCTGTTTCTTTTATAACAAAGCTCTGCATGGATTCTATTTTTAAATGTTAAGATTAATTAAACAACGATATAAATATATCTTCACACAATTCGCATTAAAAGGGTAAACAGAGGAGGAGACAATTACGTCCTTTCGACCCACATTCCACTGAAGTAATTTTTTGGGACAAATTGATAGGAGAACCTGTCCAAGCCGAAGATAAATATCGTACATAAGGAGGCTGCCACCTAGAGATCGAACTCCGGTCTCTGGGCTCGAATTCCGATCACCCAACTGGCTATCGTGACTCTTACACGACTATTCTATAATATTTCTACACGCAAAAAAAAATATTAGCACAGGCCACAATATAGTATAAACATTTAACAGAAAAACACTTTTCTCTCAGTAATTTTCCATTGCAAGCGAATAATAAAACCTTATAAATCGTGTTATGTTAAATGGAAACGCGATTAAGGTGAGTAAATTAAATATTAATGAATGGCATCCTCGAATAACATTGCAATTATGTTTGCATTATCTTTTTTTTAATTCCTCATTTTATTGTATTTAATACTTAGTAAATTCTTAATTATTTCCTTGGTAAATGATGCGTTATCAATAAAAAAATAATGTAAACAAAAATTTTTAGTTAAAATTAAATAACGAAATAAAATACGGTAAGTTAAGAAACATGTTTTTTGTTTTACAGAAACATGTTAACAACGCTTTGATTTAAATGTTAATTTAAATGAAAATTAAATGAAATAACTTTTAATTTATATAATTGACAATGTGTCGATTTACTCTTCAATTTATTCGTCATTATATATTTATTTTATATGTCATTGTATATGTTTATCTTCAATATACTATTGGCTTGGTTGTGACTCTGCTTTCGAAGGCTAAGGATTACGGGTTCTAATACCACTAATACTTATACACGAGACATTGGTTCTTATATGTTTATCTATTTATTAGTGTATGCATTTATCTGTGTAAGTCAAATGGGGTAATGGGGTCATTTACCTTGGATAATAAGATGACGACTTCATGTACTAAGCTCACTTGAAAAGTGAGTCGAAAGGATAACATTGTCACAATATGCCCGATGTAGGAAAAGGCATGAAGATAAAACAATTTACCCCATAAGAAGGATAATACACATAACCTGCCAGATAATTTCTCTTCATCAAATATCTTATATGCCACGATAGCAGAGTGGTTGGGTGGTCGTAATTTCGACCCGAGACCCGAGTTTGATCCCCAGGTGGCAGGCTCCTACCAATGGGTTTTTCAAAAAATTATGTACGAATTATATCGTTGGCTTGGTCATAAAGACGGCGACGGGCTCACCACTTGTCAAGTTGTCCCGAAAATACCTTCGGTGGAAGGGACTTAATTGTCTAGATTAGACCTCTGTCCTGTATAGGGAATTAAGTGAAGATATTTATTTATTTATTATTATCAAATACGTTTGCCTGGTAAAAAATGACATATGGCATTAAGTTTTCCTATTGTTACACTTGAAAACAAAGGTGTTAACTTATGTTACATAATAAACATACATAAAAAAAAATTGAACAGATAACAAGCCGATGTTTAGCAGCGGAACTAATAAAGTATAAGAAGAATCAACTAAGGATCAAAGCTTTAAACACAAGGCGCGCAGTCAACGCGGCTGGATAGCTTTCAAGGCAGGCAAGTATCCGTTTGTAACCACACAGATTTCGTTATAGAGATTAAATTATCTTTGGAAGTGAATGGTACACTAATGGCAACCCGTCTGCGATTGTATTATTCGTATATTATATCTATGTAGTTGCGTGTTTTAACGTAAGAATACACTACATTCTTTGTATGTATCGCCGATCGCCGATCCGCTTGCCGAGCGTGGCTATTATGGTAATATGTCCTTCAGTGTACAATTTAGTAGTAGTATATATCCAAGTCAGATGTTATACTGCTACAAAATTGTATACTTAGATATATACTGCCTGTTAAAGTCCACTATCTGTCACCGTAAGAATTTTTAAGGACCTTTCTTTCTTTGAACAACGCGACTAAGGCAAATGCCAAGAAATCTTGAAAATAGCAACGGTCGCCAAAAGACGACATTATAAACATGTACCCCCCCCCCCACCAATTTATGATAAGAGTTACTAATTTTTAACTAATTTCCGAGCCAAATTATTGTCTTTATTAATGGTTTTTTAAATTTCATGATTACTCTATGGTCAATATAACAAAATAAAAAAGTTAAATGTAGAAATCAATTTTTTACATATTCTCAAGTCTGGGTTCTTGTGATGCTTTCGTTATTTCTGATTCTATAACACAAGTGCTTAAGCTACTTGCTTTCTTTGGGATCGGAACAATGTATGCGATGTTTTCCTTATCTATGTATTTATCAATATACGTAATAATCTCTACAGCACCTGCGAAAAGAGAGACACGCTAATAAAATGCATATTTTACACCTAATTTCTTGAATGCTACATGTCTTATATGGTGTCGGCGTTAGACGGGTAACATCACGAATGTGTGAGAGCCAGTTGTAATCGGAGTAGGGTTTAGCGAAGCGAATATACGTTCGCACCTCCGTATCTAAAATTTCAAAGAGCGCACCGCTATTGGTCGGCGCTGTGTTGGATTCGCGTGCGCAATTAGTAACAATGAATGTTAGCATTAACTGCGTTCTACTTGTCTCTGTAAGCATCTACACTGGTATACAGGCACACGAACACCGATTAAACACGATAGGCGAGGGGTTGGCTGGTTGGAATTCAAATCCGGTGATCGGAATTCGATCCCCAGGTGGTAAGCTCGTACCAATGGGTATTATCATGAGTACTTTACGATTAGATCGTTGACTTGGACAAGAGGACGACAGGCGCACCACCTGTCACGTTGTCCTCATAATAAGATCCGGTAAAATTTGGGTCGGAATTTGCCTAGGCTTATGGCTACTCCAGTGCGAGAAAAAGCGTGAATATAAAAAAAATAAAAAGCTTTATCATAACTATCGTTCAGCGGAAAATGCGAGACAAGCAGTCAAAGCCATGGCGTTTACTAATTCAATCGTAAATGAAATGTTTTCTTTTTTATGGCGATGATTTAATGATTTGATATCTACTTTAATATTACTTTTTTATATATTTTATTCATTCGGAGCACGAATACCACCGGATAAATACCATCGGCCACGTTTTCCTAAATTAGCAGACGTCGTTGTCTAGACAATGAAGAAATAAAAAAATAAAAAACTAGATTATTTATTACTCTATGACCGATTTTATAAAAAACAAAAAGTCGTTGGTATAAAGCAAGAATAGGTATGGGGAAAACGCTTGAAGTCCGTAAACCGCATAATATAAAGCACGAGAAATGTATCACGAACGAGCATATCTCACTTTCAACATTTTGCGAACATTTGCGCGGTGTAGAGTCGATGAAATAAATTTAGCATACTGCATATCACGCCTACACTACGTGCATTATTTCCGAGGGCGCTAATTTTATTACTAATTTTATTTCTCAATGAAATAAGCGCTGAAAAAATTATACCAAATATACGTGGCCAGTTACATTTGTATATGTTTTTTTAATAGGTATCATTTGTTTTGATCGCATGTACGCAGTGTTTTCGTTAGTATAGTAATTTACGTAGCAATTAGTGGTATATTTAACGGAATACGATACGTTGATAATAGGTGATTATACAGCGATTTGTCAAATGTTTTACTTTTTTATTTATCAGTCAGTATTTCTAATGTAGATCTGGTTCATATTCTTTGGATTCAAATTTCGAACTTTTTAATAATACAGTTACGCAATTTTTTAATAATTTTAAAGCATATAAGTTATGATGTTATTAAATTAATTGGCAACGGTTCTGCAAAGGCCGCGGGTTCGAATCCCGCCTGTGTCTGATGAAATTTTAAAAACATTTTCTCCTTTAATGTAACTGCAGTTATTATTATTATTACGGTTTTTTACTTTTTGTGACTCAGTGAAGAAATTTTGAACATTACCTTTATGATATTTCTACGTATAAGTTGTTTATAACTTAACATATTGATATTGTGATCCTCATTTTAAATGATAATAGGAGAAACATCGACGACCTGCAAAATGGGTCAATGGATGCAGTTGGCTGAGGACCGTGTTTGTAGTAATTTTTAGGAAAGGCCTACGTTCAGCAATGGACTCTTGATAAGCTGTAAAGAAGAAGGTAACGAAAGAGAACTATCACAGCAGCCGGATTTATATTTAAAACCTTATAATTGGCTTGGCATACTTTCACCAATTACTTATTTAATGTACTATAATTACTGTAATATTTCTTTAAGCGTTGGTGTGTCAATAAATAAACTTTAAAACTAACTTTTTACCGCAACTTCGATCCCATGACTTACACCGATTGTTTTTATAAAACTAAATCAGTGTAAGCTGTTTCAGAGATTAGCTAGAATAAACAGACAGACACAGAAAATTTTTAATGTAATTACTGTATATACTTTCATATGCATTTAACGGAAGCCATTAATTTGGAATCGCAGACACTGCAACATTATTTATAATAATAATATCTTCACGCAATTCCCAATACAGGGGTAGACAGAGGTCTAGTCTAGACAATTAAGTCCCTTCTGCCCACCTTCCACCAAATATATTTTTGGGACAACGTGATAGGTGGTGAGCCAGTCGCCATCTTTATGTCCAAGCCAACGATACAATTCGTATATGGGTTTTTGAAAAACCCATTGGTACGAGCCTGCCACCTGGGGATCGAACTCTCGACTCGAAATTCCGACCACCCAACCAATCGGCTATCGTGACTTTTAACATTATTAACATGTATAAATTATGTTACTGCGAAAATTCTTAAACATACAATCGAATCAGAGAAGCTAGAACATCAATAACACAGAGACAACAATATTGAGCGTGGATCAAATCAAATAAAAGCGATATTATTGTCGCTGTTTACAAAAGGGGGCGAGACAGAGAGCGCACGACTGCTCAAGTAAACAAAACTTCCAATAAAAACTACTTGGAGAGAGAGCTCGACGCTACGACAGAGCAAACACTTCCACCAACGTACCACTCCTACGTTCTCTATTACCCTCAAATTAAATAAAAAAAAACCTTTGGTAATTTAGTCCAATCTGTCAGATGAAAAGTGTTTCGCAAAGAGAGGGAGCTTAGATTGATGTTTTGCGTAAGAGTTCTGTTGTTTAGAAAGGGTGTGAGTTAATGTTAATGAGGATTCTATATTTATAGCCGACTTAAAAAAGGAAGAGGTTTTCAATTCGGTTATGTGTTTTTTCAATGCTTGTTAACTGTTACAGGTGAACCGATTTTAAAGATATTATGTCTATAAGTAGTGCTTATTAAAATATTTTATTTAAATTAGGAGTCACGATAGCAGATTGGTTGGGACATTGGAATTCGAGTCAACGAGACCCGAGTTCGTCTCTAGAAGGCAGGCTCGCACAATGAAGTTTTTCAACACTTATGTACGATTTATATCGTTGGCTTGCACATAAAGACGACGACAGGCGCACCATCAATCACGTTGAGTGGAAAATAAATACCAAAATAAGCACCAATTAAATGTGGGTCCAAAGGACTAAAATTCTCTAAGCTTCTGGCTACTAGTATTGTGGAATGCTTGAAGATATTATTTTGCTATTTAATTGATATTATAAACATAGAATCGTTACTCGTAAGTAGTACAGCGTGGGCTTATTACTATGATAATATATACAATTCATTTCTAAAGTTTCCAAAGCTGTTTTCGACGTAATTCTAAAATTCTTAAAGAGGGGGACATTGCGTTCGTAAATAAACATCGAGTAATCCGTAAATTTCGAATTCCGAACGTTAATGAATTTATACAGTAACCGACTAAGCCGACTATACATAATTAACGGTTAATTTGGTTATCTCTTAACAACTGTACGTAAAAGACTTCCCATGTTATGGATAAATGACGCGGACATGTAATTTTTTGATGCGGCATAGATAGTGACGTTTGGAAGGCAATATAGACTTTAGGGATCGAGATAAAACATCTAATGTATCTATACATTTTTGTCTCATATTTAAAAAAATATGTTCACGCCATTCCCATAACGGGGTAGACAGAGGTCTCGACAATTATAGCTTTTTGACCCACCTTCCACCGAAGATAGTTTTGGGACAACGTGATTGGTGGTGAGCCCGTCGTCGTCTTTATGTCCAAGCCAACGGTATGAATCGTACATAGGTTTTTTAAAATACCCATTGGTACCTGCCTGCCACCTGGGGATCGAATTCGGGTCCCTTGACTCGGATCCCGATCACTCAATCACGCGGCTATCGTGACTTAGTTTCTAAACTTATGCTGCTTAAATTAATCGTGTCATATGTTAATATCTTTAAGCATAATTGGACTTCTATAGGCGAATGGTTGGGGGGGGATCATTCGAATCGGATGGAAGGAGTTCGATCCACAAGACGAAGGAACAAAAAACGTTAGGTACATGACTTAGCGTTTTTTTCGAATCTAATTTTTTCTTGTTGCTATATTTTTTATCTGCCCTCAGTATTAGGCTGAGGAAGTAAAAAGTCAATACCATTTATGTTTAAAAGGTCTAAGTGTCAAATACAACGGTTTACTAGATATCTATTCACCACACAAACTTATTCACATTCATCAACGTCAAAGTCAAATCAACATCAAGTTAAGTCACGATAGCCGAGTGGTTGAGTGATCGGAATTCGAGTCGATGGACCCATGTTCGATCCCCAGATGGCAGGCTCGTACCAATGGGTTTTTCCAAAACCTTTGTATGATTCATGTCGTTGGCTTGGACATAAAAACCGCGACGGGCTCACCACCCGTCACGTCGTCCCAAAATATCTTCGGTGGTAGGTGTGTCGAAAAGAATTAATTGTCTAGACTAGACCTATCTTTACCCCTGTATTGGGAATGGCGTGAAGATGTTATAACATCAAAGTCAAAAGCATTATTATTCATCAAACAAATATTTGCCTCTAACGGGATCCGAATACCCGACCCTTACTTCTAAGGCGGGGCCACTACCAACTAAGAAATCGTATCGTTTATTGTATAATTAGATCAAACAATTAACTAATAGCACAATTACGTGTTAATGAATACAAACTAAATGAAATCCGTCTCGCTCTCGACAGGCATCATTTTCTATTCACCGTAAGCTATCCGAATGTTTTATAGCGTCCTTTATTGTCTATTAACTAAACGTATTAAAGTGCAAATCAACCGAGATGGTGCCTTTACAATTATCGACTTAATTTTATACCGTGTTTATTTCACAATAAATACAAACGGCTCATTAACTAAAACGACACCCCAAAAAAAGCCTTATTAGCACAGCATCAGTGAATACGCCAACATCTACACGTACATTCATTCCTTAAGTACTATGCACATTGCATATTCATGGAATAAAACAAATGCGAGTAAATAAAAAGAAGAAAAAAACAATCGAAAGAATGTTTCGTAATTTATTGGATGTTATATAGACGTACATACCGCCGATCATGTTGTTTTTTTTTTTGGTTTTTAATTAAAAGCATGTTGTTGAAGAAATTAAAATTTCAAATTTGGAGTTTGAAGGTTTTTTTTTCCTTTTCCGTCACTAAACGTCGCCTGTGTTAGAGGGAAAGCGTATGTCATTACCATAATGTGACGAGCTGTTAAATTTTAGATACGCAACTGGAAAACAATTCTTTAATAACAATTTACAATGCTAAATAATTAATAAATTAAACAATTTAAAATATTCTTCACCCTCATTCGGAATATATAAAAGGTTTATAAGGAAAACGTGAAATACATTACTCTGATCCTAAATTAAAAAGCTAGATCATTTGTGCAATGGAATTAGAAACAACGATGGTTCCACAAACACCCAGAGCTGATAAAATGTAGAAAAAGTGGTTTTATTTTGACCCGTCGAATCGAAGCCGAGACCACAGAGATAGCGACACCTTAAAAATAATTTTTAAATTTCACATATATAACGGCTGTAACACGAATTTCAGCAATCAGGCTAAACGGTTAAAATCAACCTACACTGACGTAATTGAAAAGGGCGTGGCCTTCATTTAGTATGCGTCTAGTGGATCCGTACGGCGAGGACGTCCGCTAGATACGTGAGGGGTGGAGGCTAATGGACAGAGCTTTCGATCGTCCCGTCAATATTTGATGAGATTCGGACACAGGTTGCGAACCTACCTGCACAACCTTCGCATGCACACCGGCCGTCCGTCACTATCAATTTTCAGACTCCATAAATAAATGATCAATCGTATACCTCACCCGGACACTTCAAATGCGACGCCGTTCGGAATAATATAACACTTGTTACACCAGTTTAAATATGTATATAGATAGGGACAACATCTCATATGTAGCTCTGATCTCGAAGTTGGTAGCAAAGGCGCTTGGGTTACGGAATCGGAAACAATGAAGCTACCACTAACATCCGACCCGAGAAAATGTACAAGTAAAATAAAATAATATCTTCACGCAATTCCCAACAGGCGTAGACAGAGATCTAGACAATTAAATCCCTTCGGCCCACCTTCCACCGAAGATATTATCGGGACAACGTGGCAGGTGGTGAGCCAGTCGCTGTCTTTATATCCAAGCCAACTATATGATTCGTAAATAAGTTTTTGAAAAACACATTTGTACGAGCCTGCCACCTGGGGATCGAACTCGGTCTCGTTACTCGAAATTCCGACCACCCTACCACTCGGCTATCGTGACTCGAGAGAAAATGTACAAAAATTGTTTTACTATAAGAATCCGATCGGAAATCGAAACCAAGACCTCAGCTACGCCATAACAACAGAGGATCTTAGAGGAGGTCTATACATAGTTTGTTATCCAAGCTAACAGTATCTACCACATAATTACATTACACGTACATATTTACTTAGAAAAATATTCATATATACACTTAAAGAACCATTACTTGAGTACAAACATTCATGAAGTTTACGGGTTTCGAACCCGTAACCCAAGCTTAAAGGCGCGGCCACTACCAACTTAGCTACCGGCTCGTCAGTACATTAATTGCGAAAACATCAGGTGACCGTTCTGCCATGGCAATTTTAATATAAAGACCACTTCACACTCGGTATACATCATCACAAACAGCCACCGGCGGTTGCTAATCGCGAAGGAATTTGTTTAGTCTGAAAGCACAGTTAAAGCGTATCAAGATGATCGCATAATTCCATTTTACATTAGCAAAGGCATTATCCCGTCTCGGTGGCCGTTCGACCGGCCGAACGCTCCGTATTTCGAAAGCAAGCAACGGGATATGTTAAATAGGACATTATAATAATTAGATTGTTATCAGATGTTATTATGAGAATTTTGAAAGAAAATTATAAGTACGAACGTCGGCGATAACTGGGCGATATCGTGACGATGGTAGGCCCGAACATAGATTACGGAATCGCCGCAGGGCGGCGTAACCGGACGGACCGAATGTTGGTCCTTTAAATGGCCACGCCACGGTTAATCGATGACCATTCATTATAATGATTGGTCCAGTCTGTGAACGTTGGTCTTCGTCGATTTTTATAAGATTCACGGAACGGGAGCCGTGTTATAATTTGAACTTGGGTAACAGACAAGACATATCTTCGTGTTCTATAGATTTATACATATATAGATAGGGACAACATCACGTACATTGCTCCGATCCCAATGTAAGATGCTATAGCACTTTAGGTATGGGAATCGGAAACAACGAAGGCATCACAAACACCCAGACCCGAGAAAATGTAGAAAAATTGGTTTTTCTACATTGACCCGACCGGGAATCGAACTCGAGATGGCGACACCTTGAAAACCAGTGTTTACACCACTCGCCCACGGAGGTCGTCAAGATTGATCGCTTAATATAAATATATACATTGATAGGGACGACTTCACACGTTGCTCTGATCTGAAAGTAAGCAGCTTAAGCACATGTGTTATGGCATAATACGATAGGAAGGATAGGAATATAAATGGGATAGGTTAGGAGAAAATGCTGGAAAAGCGGTTTCCTACGTTGACTCGCCCGGGTATCGCAGTCAGGACCTCAGAGCTGGAGACATCGTGAAAATTATTACTCAATTATAATAGTCGCAACTCAAAAAAAACACTGTCTTTTTAACACCTTATGTGCCACATGAACAAATGTGACTTAGATCCGTCACAATGGGAGATAATGGCTGCGGGTGGATCACTGTGGAGGCGGACCGTGAGCACTAAGGTGTTAGAGTATGAGGGAGTGCGTGTGAATGAGCTCGATGTGAAACGAGACGCGCTCAAGGCTCGATCGCCTGCAGCCATCGCCTACAATTACGTCGGCGGGGTGCCGACTTGCGCTCAATGCGCTCGCACGTTCAGCGCAACATCGGTTACGTCAGTCACCTGCGAGCACACGGGCGACGCTCGCAATAGTACAAGTCGCTGTGGAGGAAATCGGTCGGGATACATAATATGCATTGCCAACAAAGGATGCCTGCAACTATCACTGCTTCATGTGGGGAGTGAACCCTTTGCTCACTTTAACATCCAATCTTTATTCGTTCGTTCCTGCTCAAGCTACGATTATCCATTTTAGTGATAACATCACCGTTCAAAATTTTCATATACGTAATCGACATTTTGTTTTCCGTCAAAAACATGACTGAGACTTTAAAACTGTACAGTTAGAGTTAGAGAAAAACCTATTTCCCTATTCATACCATTCCTAATACAGGGGTAGATAGAGGTCTAGACAATTACTTCCCTTCGACCTACCTTCCACCGAAGATATTTTTGGGACAATGTGACAGGTGGTGAGTCCGACGACTTATTTATGTCCAAGCCAACGATATAAATCGTACATAAGGTTTTGAAAAAACCCATTAGCACAAGCCTGCCTGCTGGGGACCGAACTCAAGCCTCTTGATTCGAATGCCGACCACCCTGTCACTGGGCTGTCGCGACTTCTATTTCCCTATTCGTTTTGTTCTAACATAGTTTGATATATCTAAGCGTCCAAAGCAAATTTCAGTATGTAATTTCCGATTTAGTACATGTAACTATGTAATGCCATGCAACCTGTCGCGTGACACAACAGTACATAATAATATCTGCCTGAATGAACTGTCAACTGTCTAGTGCCTACATGAAACATATATATACATGAAACGTTTAGTACAATGAAGTTATAATATTTTTTTAATTTGACTGTCTCCATTGACGAGTGGCGTACACACCGGTTTTCAATATGTCACTATATCTAAAGTCGCGGATTCGATTGCAGGACGGGTCAATGCAGAAAATCCATTTTTTAGAGATATAAATATCGTCTCTCTAGTTGTAACGAAATACGTATATACGCAAAGTTTATGTACTTTTTTATTGCTTCGGTGAAAGGTGGGTATAAAGGATTTAATCGTCTAGGAATATATACGCTAACAAACTGTTATAATTAAATTTTGTATATTTTATATATTAAATTTTGTAGTATTAGTGTAATTTTGAGAGACGAGACCGGAGTTCGATCGCCAGGTGGCAGGCTTGTACCAATGGGTCTTTTAAAAAAAACTTATTTAGGAATTATATAGTTGGCTTGGGCATAAAGACGGTGATGGGCTCACCACCTGTCACGTTGTCCCGAAAATATCTTCGATGAAAGGTGGGTCGGAGGGACTTAACTGTCTACACGTGACCTCTGTTATTTTTTAATATTTTTTGGTTTCGTATATTTGTAACCAATTTAATTTTCAAGGCTTTTTCCGTAGTCGCTTTACGACACACCCACGGGACGAAATTGGATGATGTATTCTTACACTGTAGGTAACCACACACCAAAAAAAAACTTTTTGTGACTCTTAATCCGGTAGAGGTCCCAAAAATGTCCCTGATTAAAACTAACATTAAATCCGTAAAAGCTCTCAAAAATGTCTTCGGTGAACGTTGGATCGAAAGGACTTAATTGTCTGAACCTCTGTCTACCCTAGTATCGGGAATGACGTGAAGATATTATTTAAATCCGGAATCAAACAGAATCGTTTGTAAAGGAACTTACATATGACACAGTATGAGTACAACAAACTAACGTACGCCTGCGACGAATTAGACACACGCACGGCAACTGATAAATATCAATCTAGCCAACAAACAACGATTAATAGTTATTTAACGCGTTTCCCATTCAATTATCGACGGCCGGATTGTGTCGATAACTCCGATGGTCGAATTCCCAATAGTTAACTCAGCTGATACTTCATTTATGGCCCTACCGTGCCCACATATCGTCTCGTCATACGATCAATTGAACACCGCTGTGGGCATTAATTTGGCAAGTTTCGCGCGCTTTTGACTTTTAAAGTGTTGCCCGTCACAGAAAAAAGTTACCGTTGTTTTTTAAATGTTATAACACTTTTTAATTAGTGAGGCTGTGGTGACCAAACTTTACTAATTATATTAAAATAATTTATAAACAGAAACAAAATTATGTCTATTTTTTTAGTACTTACTAACTAGAAAATACAACATTTTTAATTACATGTATTGGAATATATTTTAGAAAAAGTTATTAATTAAGTACTCAGATGGGTGATTAAAGCTTCGTTTCATGCGAAATAGGTAGTGTAATATATTTTAATTACTTAAACTTTTTTTATGTGTATACAATTTCTCAGATATTATTCTTATCTAGATAAAGTCACATACACATACATAGACTGCTCAGATTCCAAAGTAAGCAATCACTTTTGTTACGAAATCAGAAACAACGAAGGCACTGCAAATGGGGAAAAGAGATATATTTTTAACCGACTCCCAAAAAAAACGAGACCTGTACTTCAGGTCTCGTTTTTTTTTTTTAAATATTATAGTAAACTTTTGTTTAATAGAAAATAAGCTACAGAGGCTTTTTTACTTTTATTTCTCTATCACAAAGTTACTAAAGCTACGATACCAATATGTAAGATACATTTCATAATCGAAACTTTATTAGAGCAATGAGTGCATAATAGAGTATTCAGTGATCTAGAAAACTTAGTCCTTTCAACCCACATTTACAGAAACTGATTTAGGACAACACGACGGGAAGAGAGGCCGTCACCGTATACTTTTCATATTGTCAGTTAAGTCGTTTAAAAAAATTCTAGTGTCAAACTCACACGAATATGAAGCCGGGGACGTTCTCCGTTCGCGCCGAACATCGCTAACGAATCAAATAATCGAATACTCGAATAGACGACGAGTAATCGATCCCGGCGTGCACAATCTGAGCGTGCGAGAAACGGCCAATCGAGCGCGACGCAGCAATTTGAGAATCGTGTTCCATCTCAAATCGTCGACAACTTTAATAACAAGCGTATACTCAATGGCAATAATCGCTGCAAATTAATTGCCCGCTACCTATCGGCGGAGAAAAACAGTAGTGCTATAGGGTTGCCAGCGCACAGCAAAAAAAACTTCTCATAATGCCGTAAGACACGTCTGTATCACATTAATTTTCATTAAGTTACCATTAACAATCGGTCGTAAAGTTTCATTGGGTATTGAATAAAAATTTAAAAAAATATCACGAGCACTTAAAATAGGAATAAAATATAGATATACCTGGCAACTAGTAAAAAAACATATAGGCCTCTGTTGAATTCTATTACACTCATAAGCCATCCGTACTAGTTTTTTTTTTTCACTTTTATTGATAGGTGCTAACTAATAAATTGTTGATACTATTATTGTAGACCCGATAGTCCAGTTGTTGGTGAACTTACCATAGCAATTGGTTCGAATCCTGCTTCGAACAAACATTGGTGTGATAAATACGAATGTTTGTTTTGGAGTCAAGAATATTTACATAAATATTAAGTGTAAATATATAAACATGTGATGTTAAGCTAAAATACACTATTACGGTGTCAAGTTGTCCTATATAAACTCCCGCTAATATGTGGGCCGAAAAGACAAAATTTTCTAGACCTCTGATTACCCTAGAATTGGGTAATTCGTGAAGATATTTTTTTTTTGCAAATATTTTACTAAATAAAAAATATACTAGTCTATTTTGTTTCTAACATCAACCACTATACATCGATTAACAAAAATATCGTTAAAATTATTAATAATTTAACTAATTTTAATGTTAAACGGATAACCCCAGAGATAGAAACAATTGAGTTGGGTGAAATGGGTTAAAAGTTATCAGTAATTTAGGCCGCCCGACGGCCGTTCGGAGTTTGTCTTATAAATAACATTTAGCGGGCGGAGCGTGAGCGGATTATGAGGTTGGAGGACTCAATTAAACCGCGCCCGTACCCGGATTTTACTGTGGACCCTCACCGCGACCTCCCAACGGATTTTCTGACGGTACCGACCGTCCGAAAATACGTACGATGCTACTTTGGTACGGGATAACTGTTATGATTCGACCGGAACGTATTCCTTCCGGAACGAAACACCGAATGCGTGTACGTATGGCGTACATGCCTGCACTCATAGCTATGTTTCGGGTTCGATTCTCGGATTTTCTTTTTTCTACATTGTCTCAGGTCTCGGTATTTCTGGTGCCTTCGTTGTTTTCTATTTCGTAACTCGAATGCTTTAGCTACATAGTTTGGAATCAGAGCTATGTAGATGTTGTCTTATCTGTGTATATATATAAATTTATACATTGGTGTCACGGGAATAACTGTAACGAAGGGATTTGTTTACAGTTGAAGTTTGTTTAGCCGCGTAGTTACGGTGTAAGAGTATATCATTCCCTTCCTTCCCATGGGTGTTGTAATGGAAAAGGCTTTTTCCATTACGACCGACAGATGGCGGGATAACCATCTCGAAAATACCAGACAAAATTACGCATACCGGTGACGCAGGATAGGGACGTCTAATCTGTAAGATTGCCAATCCGCTTGCCAAGCGTGGTGGTTATGACATACCCTTTAGGGAAGAGAGAGAGAGCGAGAGTAGGCAGGGAAAATAAAAACAAAAAAAAACTACATTTTCTCGGGTTTTGTAGTACCCGCTTTGTTTCTGTTTCATTAATACAAGTGCTTGAGCTGCTTAGTTTATGATCAGAGCAATTTGTGTGTTGCATTTATCTATTTATGTACTTATGTGTGTATTTATTTACCACTACTTTCATTCAAATACATTACGTTTTATAAATAGCGTCGTCCCTCTCGCACCAGGCGATGCTTGGTCACCCTGGTACTTTTCTTTTGAAGGCATACCGACCGACTTAACACCAGTGAAGTGACTTTTTTAATAATAATCAGCCACTCCTAGTGTACTCGCCCTTACACAAACTAATCCATAACATTAAACAGCCGAACCTTATCTGAGTTCTTAAGAGAAGTACTTAAATTACCTTATTTAATTGTAATCGCCAACTGTCTAAAATATCACCCGCTGTTCAAATTAGTGCCTGAGTTCTTTGAGTAATGTCTCATTAATAAATTAACGAATGTACAGACAAATTGTTATTTCTCAAGACACTAAATTGTTATAAGTAAATGTTCATATTTTGTTTAGAGAAAAGTATCACAGGAAAGGGCGAAACAATTAGACACATACATTCTTGCCTTGTGTTCTATTGATTAAAGATAAAACAGATGCATTATCATTTTACCACGATAGCCGAGTGGTTGGCTGTTCGAAAACTGAAGATCCGAGTTCGAACCAAAGAAGGAAGTCTCGCACTTATCAGTTTTAATGAAAATTATGTACGATTTGTATAGAAGCAACGACAGGCTTACCATCTGTTATATAGTCCCAAATAAGTTGTGGCGAAATGTTGGTCGTAAGCACTAAATTGTCTAAGCCTCTGACTACCCCAGTATTGAATGTATGAATGAAGGAATGATTCATTCATTTAATTTCATCTTTCATTCATGTTACAGTATTGATGTAAGTAAAAAAACATTACAAACTTGTAATAATATTGTAATATGAAATGAATGCTAATTATAATATAAGTAATTTAAACCTCGTTTTAGACGTTATTTACATATAAACATGCAGAACGACATAGTAAACTATATATAAATATAAACTATATATTACTATATGTAGTTACCTAATAAAACAACAATAAACAGTTTTTCCTTACAGAATTTACCTTAAGAAGAAAGTTAGAAATACGAAAATTTGTTTATTTGTAACGCCTAAACCACTAAGCCGATATTAAAAATTCTTTCACCCATAGAAAGCTACAGTATCAGCGAGTAACAAAGGTTCTATTCTTTGTATTAGATCTTTGCGAATATTACAGAGTATATATTTTAGAAATCCTTACGAAAAATTAAGTCACTATAGCCGAGTGGTTGGGTGATCGGAATTCGAGTCGAAAGACCCGAGTTCAAGCCCCAGGTGGCAGGCTCATACCAATGGGTTTTTTGGAAACCTACGTACGATTCATATCGTAGTCTTGGACATAAAGACGGCGACGGGCTCACCACCTGTCAAAAATATCTTCGGTGTAAGGTGGGCCGAAGGGACTTAATTATCTAGACTAAGACCTCTGTCTACCCCTGTATTGGGAATTGCGTGATGATATTTATTTATAATTTATTTACTTACGAAAATTACAATAATGTAACGCAAGGTATCAAAAATGTGTTTATGAAAGTCATTGTTAGACTTGTGCTGCCATTTTTATTCTTAGAAAATTTAGGTAAGTCCATACATACCTAAATGATACATAACATTCTATAAGTGTAAGTGTAAAAAAGGTATATTTCTAATTAGTAATTATTGACGGACAGCTAACTATTCAATTAAGTATAGCATCAGCTGTTTCTATTCGCTTGAGAAATATAATCATATCATCAGATCATATAATGATTTTATTCGCTATTCTTTCTTTCTAAGATATTTAAAAAACATCAAAGCGAGTACTGCCCCGGATAAAAGTTAACAACTAATAAAAAAAGTAGTAAAAACTCTTAAAAACGACACGTCAAGGCACGTTTTGTTTATACCTAGGCGTGCGACTACTGACGGAATGTCGTTCCGTGGAAATCTCTTAAAGTTTGTTTGATATATACAACACTACCATATCAGAAAGCTATTAAGTACTAACTGCCTCCAGTCGAGTTGAATGGTCAATTTCCTTCGGTCAATTAGACGGAAAATTGTTGTGAGACCGCACAACACTAGCGCTGCATTCGGATGTGTTTTTGCTCGTGGATTTTAAATATTTATTACTTATACGAGCAGTTATCTTAATAAAGCAGGATTTTAAGTTCAATTTTAGAGGGTCTATATAAAGTCCGTTTTGCCTATAAATTTATTACAATAAATATCTTCACGTCTTTCCCAATATAAGGGTAGACAGAGTACTAGATTAAGGTCTTTGACCCCGACGTAACAGGTGGTGAGTCCGTCGCCAACGATACAAATAACACATAAATTTTAGTTTTGTTGAACTATCATAATCAAATTTATATTTATCAAGATCTATCCGACATTTTTATTTCCTACTAGGCTATCGGGTGATCTTTATAAATATTCCATCGATTCTGAGAGTTGTATGTTAAATTGCAATTTGCAATCACTTATCTTACATGAATTTTTGTACTCAAGTCATGGATGTTTATATACTTAATATAGATATTTATATAAATATGGCATCTTCACGCAATTCCCAATAGAGGGGTAGACAGAGGTCTAGTCTAGACAAGCAAGTCCCTTCGACCCACCTTCTTCCGAAGATATTTTCGGGACAACGTCACAGGTGGTGAACCCGTCGCCGTCTTTATGTCCAAGCCAACGATATTTTTCGTACATAAGTTTTTGAAAAACCCGTTGGTGCAAGCCTGCCACCTGGGAATCGAATTCGTGTCTCTTGACTCGAAATTCCGACCACCCAACTACTCGGCTATCGTGACTATTTATATACATGTTAGTTTATATCTACGTTAGTATATTGCACCTTTAGATTAGATACCAAGACTAATAATTTACGCCGAAATGTGGATCGTACAAATTTGTCTAAACCTCTCACTTTCCCTACATTAGGAAATGCGTGTGTGTATGTGTTAAAAGAGTTTTATGGATAACCTGCAAACTTTTGAAAGCCAATGACATTTTCAAAGTTTAGCTCTTACTCTCTTACACCCACGGGTAGAATGGGAGTAGTGTATTCCTAACCACGACACCACGCGCCAAGTTATTAACAAATCTGTCCATACTCTTTTTGTTAATCATAAGGCCATACTTAAAGCATGACTTGAAGCATGATTTATAGAAGAAAACGTGACTGGCTCATCACCTGTAATATTGTCCCAAAAAATCTCTTCGGTAAATGGTGGACCTCTGTCTGCCCCTGTATTGGGAATGGCCTGAAGATGATTTATGATGAAATAGAGACCGTCACGCTTCGCAAGCGGATTGGTGACCGCAGTACCAGGCTTAAATTTTTTAATTTCTTTTAGAGTTAAATTTTTAGGGTATCACCTTTGAGATGGTTTTGCCGCCATCTGTCGGGATATTTAAGGATTTTCCTTTAGTCTATCACAACTCTCACGGGAGGAAAGTAAAGGCGTAATAAAAACCCCGAGTATCTTTTTCTTACACCTTTACGACTTGGCAGGTTTTGTAGTAAACTGAATAATAATAATATAATAAATACATACATAGACACGATAAGTCAGAAGTCACGATAGCCGAGTGGTTGGGTGGTCGGAATTTCTAGTCGGGTTTCTTGACTCAATCGAGTTCGAACTCCAGGTGGCAGACTCATACTAATGGGTTTTTCAACTTATGTACGAATTATATCATTGCTGCATTGACCCGACCGGGAATCGAACCCGCTCGCAGAACTGGCGACTATGAAAATTAGTGTATACGCAACTCATTCACGGAGATCGCCATTTAATATTAATTATTTTTTTAGGGCGTTTATTAATATTTTTGTGATTTTAGGCTGGCATATCTGAAAAGTACAAATACTGCTAAATAAACCAAAAAAAGACAAGAAAATTCCCAATTCGATTGTACGTTTTTTTTTTGTTAAGTAAATAGTACAAAAACAATAAGTTCCTCACCCTGTTAAGGTGGTCTCATTACGAAATATCTACGCGACGTCAGGGCAAATGATTTTGTAGTTTCTACACAATCAAATGTAGTTACAACTACATTAAAATATGAATAACTTTCCGCGTTGTTAGTTACAACTAAAACACACTGAATGGATTCAAATGGGCTTTTGATTACTAGATAACTTGATTCCGTTCCAACATTTTGGGCTTTGCAAAACAAAAGTGTTTATTGGGTGCTAGTTTAAACGTATTTTGATGTGACAAGTTTATTTTAAACTTACGTAACGACGTGATAAAGTTGTTCTGTAGGAGATTGATCTCATCTGTAACGGTTTGGCAAGCGGATTGACGATCGTAGTATAATACATGTAGCACTTTTGACTTTAGGCTTAAGTCACGATAGCCAGTGGTTGGGTGGTCGGAATTTCTAGTCGGGTTTCTTGACTCAATCGAGTTCGAACTCCAGGTGGCAGACTCATACTAATGGGTTTTTCAACTTATGTACGAATTATATCATTGCTGCATTGACCCGACCGGGAATCGAACCCGCTCGCAGAACTGGCGACTATGAAAATTAGTGTATACGCAACTCATTCACGGAGATCGCCATTTAATATTAATTATTTTTTTAGGGCGTTTATTAATATTTTTGTGATTTTAGGCTGGCATATCTGAAAAGTACAAAAACTGCTAAATAAACCAAAAAAAGACAAGAAAATTCCCAATTCGATTGTACGTTTTTTTTTGTTAAGTAAATAGTACAAAAACAATAAGTTCCTCACCCTGTTAAGGTGGTCTCATTACGAAATATCTACGCGACGTCAGGGCAAATGATTTTGTAGTTTCTACACAATCAAATGTAGTTACAACTACATTAAAATATGAATAACTTTCCGCGTTGTTAGTTACAACTAAAACACACTGAATGGATTCAAATGGGCTTTTGATTACTAGATAACTTGATTCCGTTCCAACATTTTGGGCTTTGCAAAACAAAAGTGTTTATTGGGTGCTAGTTTAAACGTATTTTGATGTGACAAGTTTATTTTAAACTTACGTAACGACGTGATAAAGTTGTTCTGTAGGAGATTGATCTCATCTGTAACGGTTTGGCAAGCGGATTGACGATCGTAGTATAATACATGTAGCACTTTTGACTTTAGGCTTAAGTCACGATAGCCGAGTGGTTGGGTGGTCGGAATTTCGAGTCAATAGACCCGAGTTCGATCCCCAGTTGGTAGGCTCGTACCAATGGGTTTTTCAAAAACTTATGTACGAATATCGTTGGCTTGGACACAAAGACGGCGACGGGCTCACCACCTGTCACATTGTCCCGAAAATATCTTCGGTGGAAGGTGGGTCGAAGGGACTTGATTGTCTAGACTCGACCTCTGTCTACCCCTGTATTGGGAATTGCGTGAAGATATTTTTTTTTTAATTTCATAGTGCTATGCCTCACAATATATATCTGATACATATACACATATACATGTATATATAGATAGGGACAGCATCAAATACATTGCTCCGATCCCAATGTAAGTAGCTAAAGAACCTGTGATGCGGGAATCGAAAACAACGAAGACACCAAAAACACCCAGACCCGAGAAAATGTAGACAGTTCCGTACGGGAATCGAAACCGGGACCTCGAGATGGAGATACCTTAAAAACCGGTGTTCACACCACTCTCAAATAAATAAAATATAATCATAATAAAAGTACGATATTATACATACTTAATTTGTAGTTTTTTTTACATACTCACGAAATTTCCGTACACTGGGGTAGGCAGAGGTCAAGACAATATTTTTTCAATCCACTTTTCACCGGACCTTATCTATGTATAGTACTACTAAGATTTTCGAAGTTTAACGTATAGAGTAAGAAAAGTTTATTGAAAATTTAGTGAAGATGAAATCAAATAATATTCAGTTTAATTAAAACACGACCCAATGCAAAAGTTAACGTTACTTTAACGTTACGCTAATTCTTATCTAACCTGTCACTTTGAAAGTATTTGGTTAAGTTTGTTTCAAATTAATCCGAAATGGTAACAAGTGATCAATTGTAAAGCGATAATACTAATATACGTTTGGGCAGGCTATCCTTTTACGCCTGTAGGAATACGTCGAATAAAATACACATACCACACACTCCCCTTTTCCCACCCCTAACTTAAGCTTTAGATGATATGGCTCATTTTCCGTAATTACTGTTAAATAACATTTTTATACAATTTTTGTCTGTCTGTCTAACGATTGGAGCGATTTTAACACGACTTTTTCTGATAGATAGCTAATGTTATAAGGAGCAACATGGGCCACTTTTATTTTAGAAACATAATTAGGGTTCCGCGTTAAGTGTTAAACTGCGGGCAGAGCCGCGGGGGGCTGCTGTTTATAAATACAAAACAATAAATAATTTATTATTTATAATTAGTAATTAATAGTTACTGTGTTAATTACCTATTTAATCTGTGATAAACTAACTGAAACTTCTTTCAGTAGTTTCAACGAGGAGAGATGCATCTAAAATGGCAAACTTACTGCGTACATTACTGTATCATATACAATACATAAATATACATATATACTGTATTCATGCACTCCTACCCTCAAACTCTGGTCTCTTGACTCGAATTCCTAGAAGAACTCGAAGTTCTAATAAGTTTAATATTAAACTTTACGTTGTTAATAACATTTAACATATTCTTATTAGAAATATAATCCAATAGGAATTTGTAAGTTTTCAAATCGATTGTGCGTCTGTTTGCCGTCGCAAAGATTAAAAAAAAAGAATTCTTAAAATAAGTGTTCAGAATGTTAAATTATTTGAAATATAATAAAAATTATTGACAGAAACTGTAATTATATTAGTAAGTAACGTATTTTCCAAGAATGGCATTACAATGATTTGTAATGCACTGCTTGGAAAATATGCTTATCAAAATTTCAGATCTAATTTATGCATTTCCTACGTATTATTGTTTTTTCTCTACTTATATTTTAATCAAAACACCACTCAACTTGAGATCTAAATCTATAGTCCTGATTGGAATTTAGCAGAGTCAAACATTCCGCGCAGTAGATGGTTAAAAAGAGCATCTACCATCTCCCATCGTTAATTTTTAAGTTGTGTTTGTGTTGAGGGAATGGTAATTAGGGTTCCAACGTACGGCGACGAGGTCACCACCTGTCACGTTGACCCAAAAAATGTCTTCGGTGGAAGGAGGCTTGAAACGTCTTAATTATCTAGATTTCTGTTTACCCCTGTATTGGAAATGGCGTGAAGATATGTATTTATTATTTTAGGATTCTACAACTTTAGTAGGCAACGCGGGCGAAGCCGCAAACGGAAAGCTAGTGATAAATAAAATAAAATTGTATGTGATTAACATATAAATCATGTTAATATGTTACATAATTTTACAATTTTACATAAGTTTGAGTACAATAAAATATTTACATTATAATGCAATATATTATTAAAAATCAAAGAAATAACATTGTTGAATATAACGTTATTTTGAACAATCCTAGCTATTATTGTCGTAACAATGTAAGAGAAATCATGTATTACAATTAAGGCCTAAATTAGCATAAAACGTCTAATAATTCTAGCGTAACTGCTATCGTAACTGCAGTGTTTCATAAAACGTTAGGAAATGCCAATCGCATTATCATAAAATCAACTGTTTTTCCGATAATTAATTAACAGGCGCAACCCTAGTAACGTTTTTTTTAACTATTTCACTAAAATTATGGGCGTTTTAACAATAGTCAATATAAGTGTTTACGGATTTTTAAAATAGTTACCGCTCTTACATTAAAAGTGTATAAATGATGTGTAAAAATGTAATTGTTAAATACGAACAATGGATATGTAAATATTAAATGGTTAAACAGTTAAATATATTTACTGCATTTCATAGTCTTATTTAAAATAAAGGCCTGTGTTAATTTTGTTATTCTATATTCTATTTAATGTAACACTATTCGTTTGTTTATCACATAATTAATAATGACTACATAATCTATTGTATAAACTATTTATTCAATCTGTTCAAACGTATTGCAATTTCAATATAAACTTAAGTAACTCGTGTCCAAGTTAAGCGACGGGTGTAATGAGCCTAACACCTTATTTTGTTTAAGCATACATCTTCATATTAAACACCTTTACTATATTATTATTACTAAACATGAATTATTGAGGTCTTCTATATCTATGTAAAAATTGTACCAATACTAATAGGAGGCATGATGGAATGTTTTTTTTATATTTAAAGTGAAGAAAAGTAACTGAAATTATACCAAATAATTACATGACACAAAAGTTAGATATCCTTAAGTTATTGATGTATTTGACAGTTTTTAATAAGGTTTTTAGGTTGTAATTAGCAAATCATAAACTATAGACTCGTTTTGGAATATTAAAAGTGAAGTATGACGATTTTAAGTTCATTAGTTAAGGAAACTAACCTGCGATGCGGGCGGGTATGAGTAGCCGAATTGTGCGTACGCTGCCATTGGGACGATCATATGGGCGGTTTCACACAAAGCACTGTCTCTAGAAGTCTATAGCGCTCACAACAAGTTCCTTAGGTTTACTAATTTAACGAATTAATTTAATTTATCACAGTTGGCGGTTGAAAGCGCGGCGGCTGCGCGGCGCGCTGCCATCCCTGCACGTCAGGGTGTCGGGGCGCGCGCACCTCGCATGCCTCGTGCTACTGCCCGACCCGGGTACACCTTCACGCGTTCGATTCCCGACACAGACTGGCGCGCGCCCGACGCCTAACGCCCCTCCGACGTAGGACTGAGCGTTTTTCACTCCGCCCTAGAGGCGGGCTGGTAACTTAACGGCCAATCCAATCCGCGATTCTCTATCCTTCTCGATGCTCGATTTCGATGTGGATTCGTCGGTACGATCCCCACTCTAAATCACCGTACCGCCTAAGGCGAGGTCGCCGCCCACGCGTATGTCGGGCGATGGAAAAAAGCGGCAGTCGGCTCGGCTTGATCATGTTTATGGGTTTTCGGCGAGACAGTCGAGCTCGACCGCGACCAAACAAATCTTTTGTGGCAAAAAATGGCTCGGCTCTGGACAAGTTGTGTCACCTCGTCCGATTTACAGACAGCGCCGTGTAGTGCAGGGAACGGAGCTTTATCGATTCGACCACCTGTGCACGATGTATTTTATCGATGTTTACTTTGTACCGCACTACACTTTAACAGAACAAAGGGGTGACGATAAGTATGGGTTATATCCTGTAGATACGTTAATTGTACAGCTATTTACATATCTATATTTTTAATGGTCGTTTCAGGGACGCATTTTTAAAATGTGTTTTCTAATCTTAAATTAAACGCAAACGGTAATAAATGTAATATTATGCAAAGTTTATTAAAAATAATTAATAAAATTATTTGTTTCATAAAACTGCCACAAAAACACACACATAAAAATATTTTTAATTAATCATTTTCTAATTTAATGAATTTCTGCTTGGATAATTGGCAGCATACAATTAATACAAGCAATAAATTATATCGATTAATATTTTGAACACCAATAATAATGCTCAAAATATTTATAATAATATTTGGATTTATATATTTTCTTTCATTAAAATTTAATACCATAACCATTAGAAATTATTTATATTTTTAGTTTATATGTTGCGTTTTTATGTACATATTTATGTAAACGAATCATAATTATTTACATAAGAATTGTATTTTAATCTCCTTAAATTTGTTGCCCCTAACCCAAAATTTCACGAAACTCTGGGTTTATTAAATGAATTAATAAATTAAGATTAAATTAATAAGTATTTTAAACACCGTACATTATTTAATTTGGGAAATCATTTATTTTATTATACACAGAAAAATACACTGAAATTTAAATATATTTAATTTGTTAAACGCAAATGGAAGTTACGTATTTAACTCTAAAGTTTTCATCTTAGTAATTCTTATAAAAGTATTAGCAATTATTAAAAAAAAGTCTCGATATCCGAGTAGTTGGGTGGCCGGAATTCGAGTCGAGAGAACCGAGTTAGATTCCCAAGTGGTAGAATCGTACCAATGAATTTTTCAAAAACTTATGTACGATTTATATCTTTGGCTCCGACATAAAGACGACGACGACAGGCTCGCCACCAGCAACGTTAATAATCTCATCGGGAGAAGGACCTCTGTCTACTAAGGTTTTGGAAACAGCGTGAAGAAATATGTATAATTATTAGGAATATTTCGATGTGAGAGGAAAGTATCTATACATCAAAGTATAATAAAGACAAACGGTGTAAGTAGATACGTACGTATCCCACCTAGCCAAAGGTAAAGACATATATTACGTATCTTCTAAAGGAAAAATAAAAGTATTATCGTTTTGCGCCCTTTGATTTATTCCAAATATACGATTTTTTTAACATTACAAAGATCTCAACATATCTGTATAAGGGCAGGGTACTTACATTTATATATTTTAAAATTATTCTGTTTTGTGGTAATTTCGTATCGGTATGCTCTAATTGACGACATCTAGTGGACGAGGTTCCGGGATCGTTTCAAGATAGGTTTCATAAGGTTCAATTTAGAAGATTGTAGACTTTATCTACTTCGTCTCGGATCTGGATGTTTGAGGTACCTTCGTTGTTTCTGATTCCATAGCACAAGCGATTTAGATATTTACTTATGATACATATGCCAATCGTCGGACACAGTTAGTTTTTCTTTATATATTTTCTATATATATCTTTACACATTTCCTAATAGGGGTAGTCAGAGGTCTAGACAATTAAGTCCTTTCAACCAACTTTTCACACGACTCTTATTTGATACAAAGTGACAAGTGATAAGCCTATCGCCGTCTTAGTGTCCAAGCCATTGATGCATTATACTTGCAAAGATATTTACACTTATATATCCATATTCGTATTTATGACACAAATCTTTTCCCCTGGCGCGATTCAAACCCGGAACCCTTAGCTTCGAAGGCAGGCAGAGCGTTAAGCGTTTCTCAATTTGCAATTATCGGTTGGGCTAGGGGAGGCCACTTTATAATGCGCAATACGAACAAACACTTTTAGGATATAAAAAGTATGTTTACTGATTCTAATGGAAATCATCATAACACCGGTAGAAACCTACTGTAGTACTTAGGCGTTTCTTCTGCATGAGGATTTGCCACGATCGCCACGCTTGGCAGGCAGATTGGCGAACGTAGCTTTAGACATCTAGCACATTAAACGCGAATTTAGAATTATCCATAGAAGTTTACGAAGACAAAAATTTTTTTTTGGAATATTAACAAAAAGAACTTTTATCTGCGCATCTCCTTATGAGCTGTCGAATACAAAACAATTAAAATGGGCGACCTAACTTTCATTTTAACTTAATAAAAGTTATTACGCCATCTATGCTGAACTTGTGATTAAATTAAAGGGAAAAATGTTTTTCAAAATTTAAACTAACTCGGGCGAGATTCGATCCTGCGACCTTTGCCGATCCGTGGCAACGCTTTTACCTTATTGGTAATATAAAAAATGTATAAAAAAAGCTGAAAAGTCAGGAATGTCAAATTGTCACTTGCAAAAGGGATAATAGATGACGCCGATTCTAAAACGAGGCATAAGTAAAGAAAATAGATTTCAACTGATGCGTGTAAGACACGGTGGCTCGGAGGTAAGAGCGTTGCCACGGATCGGCAGAGTTCGCGGGTTCGAATTCCGCCCGTATCAGTTGCAATGAGAAATCTTAATACCAGTTTCAGTTACCACCGCAAATGATCTGCAATGCTTCTGCCGAAAATTGGTTCACGACAATCGAATGGTGGGCTCGAACCTGCGACTTTGTTTCACAGTTACCCTTAACATCATTGTTTTTGATACCATATCAAATCACTAATAATTTTGCTGCTTACTTTGGTATCAGCAATGTAAGTTGTCCTAATCTCCGTATTTATTTATTATCAATTAATCGAACTTCAAGTTAAGAATATTCGGGTGAAGAGAGCTAAGTTCGATCCCCTGGGGCAAAGCTCGTACCAATAATAAATAAATAAATACATATATAGATAGGGACATCATCACATATATTGCTACGATCCCAATGTAAGATGCTGAAGCACTTGGGATATGGGAATCGAAAACAACTAAGGCACCACAAACACCCAGAGCCGAGAATATGTAGAAAAAGTGGTTTTGTACATTAACCCGACCGGGAATCAAACTCGGGACCTCGAGATGGCGACACCTTGAAAACCGGTGTTTATGCCACTAGTCCACGGTAGTTGTCAATCAATGGGTTTTTCTAAAAATGTTTAATGCGATTTGTATTAGTATACATAAAGACGGGCCACCGCCTGTCACGTTGTCCTAAAATATATTCCGTGGAGGGAGAACGGACTTAATAGTCTAGACCACTGTCAACCTCTGTTTCGGGAATGGCGTGAAGATAAATGATATTATTTTTATTTAACTTAAAGCAATGTATCTATCAGCAACAGCATACACATATTCATGTGGGTTCGGCTAAATATGTTTGATGCTTTTAAATTTAATGTTTCGTGCTCATCAGAGCGAATTTAGCGGATACACGAACATAATGCAAACAATTCAATAGATATAGACATGTATTCACACCATTTCGTATTAAAAACGTGAAAGAATAATTTAATCTTAAAACACTGTCAGACAAAATTCAAATAATACAGTGTATTTGATGTCATATGTTTACTACATAGGGTTTATATTTAATTGTTCAAAATAATATACGAATGACATACCATAACTGTAACAGCTTTAAGTATCCCGTTATTGGTGCAAAGATGGATAAAAGTTATCATTATGTTTATAATACAATGACGACTTTTGGTGTTGCTATTATGAACTCTACGTCTCTCTTGTAAAGATAAATTTAGGTTGGTACGTATAGAACTGCCATATATCGGCGTGGGAAGTTACAAATAGTAGAAATATGAAAACCTTAACGATTACGTACTTACGCTTATAGGAAAGTATAGATTGCAGTTAAATTACTTTTGCCTATTGGATTAACAGTTAAACTTAATGTTTAAGTTTATATATTATTTCTAATAAAAGAAAATTGATATTTATTCCATTAGACGATCCGCTAGCCCCGTTAGTAGCGACTCTAACTTCGAAGCAAAGTGTTGAAGGTTTAAATCCTTTCAGGCCTATTCCCAATACTTTGGTAGACTGAAGTCGAGCAATTAAGAGTTATTAAGTTAATCGTCAATCATTAGTCAAATAAGTTTATCAAAACTTATGTACAGTTGGATGACACTAAAACGATCATAAGGTCACCTAGTTCTAAATAGGTCACGTAGTTTTAAATAGGTCTTGGTGAAAGATCTTAATTAGCCTCTGTCTACCCCAGGATTGAAGAAATGCGTTAAGTAATATATGTATAAAAAATATTTAATTCAATAAAAATATTGTACGAAAATTTCTTGATCATATTTGGTAAGCCCGTCCGCTAATAAAAATATCAGTATCTTTACATGTAATGCATTTCACATAATACATGTAGCAGATTAGAAATGGAAACGAAATTGTGTTGAGTCGTTAGGCGATAAATTAATCAATATCAGGCGATATGCTCGCCCATTTAAAATGAAGTTGATCCTTAAATACAGATTGGAATAAATAATTACTTTTTGCAGTAAATTAAGATAAATGTCTAAAAGCACACATTGATAATTTTATCCTTACTTAAAGGCCTTTAAAAGTATATAGCAGGATATATGGTTCTCCTTTCAGGGGGATTTCTCATAATCGCCACGCTACGCAAGTGGATTGGCGATCGCAAGTCAGTACCTCGCACGGTCCACGCTGTTGCTCGTTATGTCACCAATTATATTATTGTCATTGTTACCTCAGGTCCCAGCTGATAACCAGTGCTCCAATCTTACTGCAGCATTGCGATGAGTTGGGCTCCTTGTTGAGCCTTTACTTAGGTTATTTACAACAGTTTTTAGAGCATATGTGTGTGGGTGTGTGTGACAAATAAAAGTTTTCTTTCTTTCCTTCTTTCTTTACAGATGTGCTTGAATTTGATCTAGTTTTTTACCACTCAATCGCCTCCTACGGGAAGAGAGACGTTTTTATTATACCCCAAGGATTACAAGGATTAAAAGTAATTTTATTTAATTTTTCTTAATTTTTATTCAATTTCTCAATACTGGTGCAAGTTGCCAGAGGTCTAGACAATTTAATTCTATCTACTAACATTCCACCGGAGCTGATTTAACGGTAACGTGACACGTGGTAAGCCTACCGTTATTTTTGTATCCAAACCAACGATACAAATAGTGCATAAATTTTGAAAAAAGAAACTCCTTGTTACGAGCCTACCTTCTAGGATCGAAGTCAGGTCTCTCACCCAAACCCAGCAAAGGTGACTTAAGCGTGACGAAAAATATATCTTGATATTTGTATATTTATTGATTGTATATTTCACGATAGCCGAGTAGAATTTCGAGTCAAGAGACCCCAGGTGGCAAGCTCGTACGAATGGTTTTTTTTAAAACTACTTAGTACGAATTACATAGTTGGCTTGGACATTGAAACGGCGACGGGCTCACCGCTTGACAAGTTGTCCCAAAAATATCTTCGGTGGAAGATGGGTCGAAACTATTTAATTATCTAGACCTCAGTAGTAACGGCGTGAAGATTTATGTAATTGATTGTAATTTCTTTCCAATTCCGTCCCATGTTATTAAAATTGCTGTAATAGTTTCATAGAGGCTATAAAGTATATGTAATTCGCTATAGCATCACAAATATGGCAATTCATAGATGTTGGAATTTAAAAATGGCACCACACTTATCGCAGTTGTTAAAGCGAAAGAAAAAGAATAAAGAATTCGAAATACATTTAGATAGGATAGTATCAGAAAAAAAACATACGATGTACAATGTAATTGAATTCGCAACCAAAAATGTGTTAATTTCATTTCCTCATTTTCATTAATTTCATTTTCGGTACAACGTGACAGGTGGTGAGCCCGTCGCCGTCTTTATGTCTAAGCTAACGATATAATTCGGACATAAGTTTTTGAGAAACCCATTGATACGAGCCTGCCACCTGGGGATCGAAGTCGGGTCTCTTAACTCGATATTCCGACCACCCATCCACTACACGACGGCTATCGTGACTATCTCTCTCTCTCTTTTCTCCTTGCATCGCGACTTATATTTTTATTGTGAAATATATAATTAATATATAACTCCCGCCCTGTTTATTTCGAAACTATAGTAATTATAGTATTTCATAAAACTTTTATAAGTCACGAATTCGATCCCCGGGTATTAGGTGATTTACATCGTCGCCTTCGACATGAAAACGGTGTGTGACAAGCTAACCACCTGTCACGTTAAACAAAACAAGTCGTTGGTGAATTTGATTTTTTTCTACTTGAAACGACTTAATTGTGTAGATCAGTCATGGTAAAGGCGTGAAGAAAATTTTTTTCTTAAAACTTTCATTGCTATTACAATTTCGCATATTTTAATGGTATAAACAGGAACAGGTCTTAAATTCAATTAATTCAGTTACCATTTATTATTATAATAATATATTTAATAAAATCAACAACAAAACAGATAATAACAAAAAAAAGAAAACACTAACAAAAAAGCTACAATGAAGGGTTACGCTCCCTTGATACAAAATTATTATTTAAGTTCTTGTGATGCATTGCATGCAGTGTGTAGGGCATTCGATATATTTTTTTTAATATTTCGCACGTCGATTTCCTTTCAGAAACAAGAATTATCTCTTATTTACCACTGATCTATAAGGCTTATGTAGCCTTATAGATCAGTGGTAAATAAGAGCCTGTTAAAATCCACCGCAGGGCACGATCCTTCCTTACAATCGTTATTATATAGATAGGACTTCATTATTAAATACAAATCGAAGTCTATCCCGACTTGTTGACGGATAACACCACAAGGAAAGTCGTAATAAATCACAGTGCGCAAATTTTGCTCCATTAAATTCTTTTTGAGGTGCAATAAGACTTAAAATTGACGCCAATTTAAATAAACAAGTAACAAATGTATACGATAGACCATTAGGTTACCAAAGAGTTCTATAATTGAAACTTAAAAGAAGTTTTCTGGGACAATATTTCTATCTGGCCTGTTTTCAAAACAAACAACTCTTCATTTATAACAAGTTTAGTAAGATATTTTTAATGTTAAAATTATTTATCATTTTCGTGATAGTTTTAACTAACCAAAGAAACTGATGACGATGAAATAGATAGCGCTGGAATAAAATAGTAAATTTGCAGCCCAACAGAACCACATAATAGAACAATATAATAGACCTACAAAAAATGTGTTTCAAAATTAACCCAAAAATGTCTCATTGGATTTTACCTAACAAAAACCAAACCTGGAGTTACGTAACGATGTAAGGATTCTTATGATGTCCCATACACCGAAATCTGTTCAGTCATTTAATAGCAATGATGTTATAAAGAAACTTTACATGCATAATTGAACCCTGGAAACATTACACTCCCATTTTAGGCAGCCACAGTAAAAACGCAAGTGTTCCGAGCACGGCATCGCCCGCCGCTAAATGTTTTCGTGTAACAAACTATAAAACAATACAAACATAGCAGTATCGTCTAGGGTAGAAAATTATCGTTAGTTTTAATTGTAAACGGAAGTAAAGGCTGTAAGTTTCAAGGCTGCTCATTTAGTCTTGTACCTACATGGGTAAGCTATTTTATGGTCGAACCGACGACCCCCCGTTGCTCCGCCCCGTGTTCTATACGCCATACGTCATTACGTTACGGGCGACATTTTATAAGAATAAATATTGCTTCTTACTTTGAAAATAATTGTACACATAGTGGAATTACAGCTACGCATGAAATTTGGTAATATAATTAGGATTAGGATCTACCCGTGCAAATGACTGCCGATGACTACCGACTGAAGAAGCCGTGCAAATGACAAAGACAACCGATAGATGGCAGGATAGCCAGCAACAATAAAAATTAAACAAATAAATGCGTGCAACAGCGTTCACGGTGCGATGCTTGGTGCTGCGATCGGCGATCCGCTTGCCAAACGTGTCGATTATCGCAACTTTAAATGGAGAGGCATTTACGAGAGTTCGATCAAATGGCCGGCTCGTACCAATGGGCTTATTCAAAAACTTATATACGGTTATATCGTTGGCTTGGACATAAAGACGGCGACGGGTTCACCATCTGACACGTTGTACCGAAAATATTTTCGGTGGAAGGTCGGTCGAACATAATTATCCACCATATTACCACCGTATTGGGAATGACGTGAAGATATATATATATATATATATATATATATATATATATATATATATATATATATATATATATATATATATATATATATATATATATATATATATATATATATATATATATATATATATATATATGAATGTAAGTATATAATACCTTCAGCCTGGACATAAAGACGTTGAATGGCTCATCTGTCCCGTTATCCCAAATAAGTTTCGGTGAAAACTTAGTCGAAAGGACTTCTTTGTTTCAACCCCTACCTACCCCAGTATAGGAAATTGCGTGAAGACACAAAAATGCTAAATGTTTACAAGTTAACCTTTGTTGAAAATTATGTAAACATATATTTCTCTAATCGCTACATCTTTAACTGAACGCCTAACGAAAGCTAACAAAAAGCTTAAAGCTAACACGATAAAAGTTAAAACTCACGCATTATAATACAACGTTAATATAACCATATCGTTTATAGCATAAACGGACAGCCAACCATAGAATTACAACGATATCACTAAATCTCACTTTTACTGTACAACCATAAAAAAAAACTTTTGTGTCACTAATTGCATATCCATAGCTCCAGTATCAGCGCATCCCATCGCGAGATTTTAGATGCCGTAACGAAGCAAAAGACATTTTATGTCTATTGAAATAAAGTATATTTTAAAGTAATTTAAAATTTAGGGCTGGCGCCAAGACATCCGTCATCGTTAATAACAAGCAATTTGAGACAATTCCAAATTTCCGAAATACAACGTAAGCGCCCAGGCGTCACCCGCTAGGCAGGAAGCGTCACAAAAAATACACACACACACTAAATAAACTAGCGGTTGACGTGTACGGGGTTTTTGCCGGGCTAATTACCCTTGAGCGGGGTTAGGTGCGTGATGTTGAGTTACCAGCGGTTTATATATTTACGAACATGTGTACGTAATTAATTTTTATGACGGATCTGATATAGAGCTCGTTGGAGCGCTACGCTCGTCGCCGGTGTCTCGTACAAAGGTTAATTAGGACGGGATTAGCTGTTGCTAAGGTTTCCAAACGATCTGAATAATCGAAGGGGGTCGTGATGCGGACAATGGACGACCTGAAACCGCGGCGTGTCAACACGAAAGTGTCGGAAGTGAATTATCATAGAAAGCTTTGAAAGCTCTTTGAAAGCAAATCAGTTAGTTTTGTGAAACATGAATAGTTTTTTGTGATGAGCGGATATAAAATGTTATTGACTTAACCAACTATGGTAAGTTGGTAGTGACACTACTGTCGAAGCTAAAGGTTGCGTGTTCGTATCGCGCTAAGGGCAAACATGTGTAATGAATATGAATGTTTGTACTCATAGACATTTTTGTGTTGAAAAAATGTTAACCTTTTTTACCCTTTATGTGTGTATTTCGAAGTATACTTTACTGTTGGCTTGGGCACTAAGACGGCGATGAGCTCACCATCTATCAAGTTGTACTAAAAAAAAACCTTCGGCGGATAGTGCGTCAAAATGACTTAATTGTCTAGACCTCTGTCTACCCTATTATTTGGCAAATGTGAATATAAATTGGCCATGTAGTATCCGTGAAAGACTTTATCCCTACCGTTCTTCCTATGAGTATACTAAGAGTATACTATGAGAAAAGCCTTTAGAATGCACTTAACTACCAGTATATAGCGGGATAAACCTCGGAAACTACGAGACTAAAAGGTGCACCTCAGTAGCAAACTGTGTGCTTCTTCTATCGCCAGTCCGCTTGCCAAGCATGACAATTACAGAAATCTATGCTTATTAGAGAGGACTATATCCTGCAGTGGACTATTTAATGCCGTTGTGTGTTTTTGATACAACTTACGCGAGCGGATATAGGCGCTTACGTGTGTAATCCTTTAGCCAGAATCCGAAGCAATGATATGTAAAGAGATAGATAAGATGCTTGTGTGAGTTGCGAAGTGATGTATTGCGCGTGTGGGTTCGTTAAAAGGGTGCTGATCTCCTGTAATTGTCTCGTCTTTGTGGCTTTAGTGATACTGGGTTTACTTTACGTGGATTTATGATGTAGGAATTATTTTTGTTTTGATGCAACTTTTCAATATTGCGGTAGCTGAAAGACTAGATTTTCCACTAACCTTTCGCCGAAGCCTGTTTTTAACGTGACAGGTGGTAAACCTATAGTCGTCTTAATGCCTAACGTAAGGATAAAATATACTTACAAATATAAATAGTCATAAATTAAACTTCAGTGTCGCACGATGTTTGCTCCCAGAGGAATTCGAACCCGCAGCGAAAAGCTTCGTCTAGAGTACTGTAGAGGTGAGCTCTACTACGGCGAAAGGCTTACAACTTGTCACGTTGTGGGAAATAAGCTACGGTGAAATGTGTGTCAAAATAATTCGGAGTCGACGATAGGCGAGTGGTTGGGTAATCGGAATTCGAGTCAAGAGACTCGAGTTTGATGCCGAGGTAGGTTCGCACCTACCTGGTTTGTACCTGTTGTTCGAGTCAAGAGACTCGAGTTTGATGCCCAGGTAGGTTTGTACTGGGCTCGTATCAATGGGTTTATTTCATAAAAAACTTATGTTCGATTTGTATCGTTGACTTAGACATAAACACGGCGTTGGGCTCACCACCTGTCACGTTGTTCGTTCAAAAAAATTTCGTCGCTTTAATGTGGATCAAAGGGACTTCATGGTCTTGACCCCTGTATCGAGAATGGCGTGAAGATATTTTTTTAGATCTCCGACTAAGCTAGTATAGGAAAATATCATGAAAATTAAAACCAAAATGATTTCTTAAAAAATTTCAAACATTGCCAGCATTATCATAAAAAACCGCGTGACTTATTAGGACCGAATAGACATATTTGCATTAATTTACCCCATGAAAATTAAAGTAGCAAAAACGCAAAACTCCAACGCCACATCCGCGTACCATTTACGGTTGGTCGAGGGAAAAAAAACAACAACAAACAAACTCTCACACACACAGACACGTATCCACGAGGGACGCAAGTAGGTACACGATGTTTATACGTTGATTAAATAGGCATCGCCGCATTGCGCATGCATGCGGACGGACATAACACAGGGCTCGAATTTTGATTGTTTAGTGAATTTATTACACCCGTACCTTGTACAGTTAATTGAATTCGGCTGTAGTATAGGATCCGGCTGAATTGCGTTGCGGGCGTTTATTGTGTCTTCCCAGTGCTCGGTCGGACGCGAGCCGCAGACATTTTTGATAATAGAACCCCTCGGTACCAAACGTATTTAGAATTCGGAGACAAACCATGACAAGAGGATTCGGTTTGTCTGTGAAATAACTCTAGATTTGAAGCTTCCGAATTAAATCGTTTTGTGGTTAGCCGATTGGAACCATGTTATATTTTGTTAGATAGCTTGTTATATTTAGATAGGTCGTTAAGTAAAATAACCAAAAAAAGTTGCAACATGGAAATGTCCACGGCTGCCCAAAGGTCTCCTCTCAAATATATTATTTTTATAGAAAAGGGAGGCAAACGAGCAGGTGGCTCACGTGATGGTAAGTGATAACCGCCGCCCATGAACATCCGCAATACCAGAGGCATAGCAGATGCGTTTCCGGCCTTCGAGTGCCTCCCCCCCCCCCCCAGAATTGGCGGAGAGGGGTGTGTGGGCCTCCGGTTACCTGCACTCACCAGATGAAACGCAGAAGTTTATTAGACTTCTACTTCGCGCCGGTATTCTGTGAGGCCGTGGTACTTCCCCGGTCGAGCCGGCCCATTCATGCAACCTACCTAGCTCTACCATTCTGAAATATTACATATTTAATATTTGACAGATATTAAAGCAAACGAACGTCCGCCATTCTCCTACGCCTAACTTCACGCGTATCCGAAAGCCAACTGCTGGGTACAGTCAACTCATATAAGGGTGAAGTAGCCGTAGTGACCACAACTGGCCAGCTATATATCGTACCTTAGATGAGAGCGCAAGTCTCAGATCTCCAGAAGTTTGTTCTAGTTTTTTTTTCTTTATTTATTTGTCAAAGTCACGCCAGCCGAGTGGTAGGGTGGTCGGGATTTCGAGTCGAGAGACCCAAGTTCGATCCCCAGGTAAATGACTCTTTCCAATGGGTTTTTCAACCTCTGTCTACCGCTGTATTGGGAATAGCGTGAAGATATATATTTTTATTTATTTGCTTAAATATATTCATTGGAGAAAAAATTACAAAGTTCCTATTTGAAGTTCTAAAATGTTTACACACCCTACAATATAGCAATTTGATTGATTTTTATAAATATTTCTGTAAAGATTATTATAAATTTATTATATTATAATTAATATAACAGTCACGATAGCCGAGTTGTTGGACGGTCGGAATTTCGAGTCACGAGACTCGAGTTCGATCCCCAGGTGGCAGGCTCGTACCAATGGGTTTTTCAAAAACTTTTGTACGAATTATATCGTTGGCTTGGATCTAAAGACGGCGACGGGGTCACCACCTGTCACGTTGTCCCGAAAATATCTTCGGTGGAAGATGGGTCAAAGGGACTTAATTGTCTAGACTGGGCCTCTGTCTACCCCTGCATTGGGAATTGCGTGAAGATATTTTATTCATTTTTTATAATTAATTTTCGAGATGGTTATATCGGCGTCTCTCGGTAATCAATTGTATTTTCGAAGATTTTCCCTTTATCGCCTCTTGTGATGTAAGATAAGGTATATCCCCGGGAGGATAAGGTGGTATTTCTAAAATTTTCAGTATGGTTATGGTGTAACAACATACCACCCATATTTCATTGTTTATTAAAACTATCTTATCAGTATTATTATCAGAATTTATGATTATTTATTTCATTTTTTATCATAATTGTTTTTCTTATGTTTCTGCTCACCGCCGATCCCGGGGTATTTTCAGCATCTAAAAAATCTAGTATAATCTAGGAATCGAACCTCGGTCAAAGCCAACGCCATTTAACTGAGCTACTGAGATGTTATTGAAAAAATTACTTCGCAACCCTCCGCATGAAAAAATTTTCATGCGGAGGGTTGCGAAGTAATATTTTCAATAACAACTTTACAATGAATTTCCGCAAAGTAACGCCTGAGTCAATTAACTATCTGAGCTACTGAGAACCAAAGCTAAATATTTTATTAGCGATAATAAAATATTTACGTCATAACTTTTTTAAATTACTTATAAAACTTATAAAAGCTCCACAGACAACTTTCTATCCTTTTAATTGGTACGAGTAATAACCATAACTATTTTAATTTCCGAAATAATGTAGAATGTAATTTGAGATAAGACTATAAGGTATAAAAAGTTTCATCGGTATGTGCCAAGGGACAGGTAACTTAACGACAAAACACCTTTTATTCTGTTACCGAAACGGATAGAGCATCGTTTATGATTTTAAAAATTAATTATTTGAGTTGATGCTCATTATCTCAAAACAAAACACTATTATGTAAATAACAAAATACTTGTTGGAACTTCAGTAATCATCTTAGGTATTTTAATCGAAGCAATACATATTTGTTTTTTCATTGTACTAAACCTTTACAATATCTAAACATTTCATAAATTATAAAAAATGTTTGATTCAGGATCAAAAGTCAGTAGTCGATTATTAAATGTCAATCTATTTGAATCAATACAAATTAAAAACAACTTCAAGAAAACAATATCAAAGTGGCCAGTGTTTCGCGTGTATAAAAAACCTTTTTACGAAATCATCATATTTTTATCGTTTTCAAAATGAACAGCAATGAAAACCGAATCGATATAGTCCAAAGCCATTACATTTTTTGAATTAACGAAAATTAAAAAAAAATAACTCATGCAATTGTTAATTTAAATTTTATGAGATGAAACAAAAAATAAATAAATATTTTCACGTAATTCCCTATACAGGGGTAGACAGAGGTCTGGTCTAGACAATTAACCCCTTAGGCCCACCTTCGATCGAAGATATTTTCGGGACAACGTGACAGGTGGTGAGCCCGTCACTATCTATGTCCATGTCCAAGCCAACGATATAATTCGTACATAATTTTAAAAAAGGTACGAGCCTGCGACATGGGGATCGAACTCGGGTCTCTTGACTCGAAATTTCGACCACCGAACCACTCGGCTGTCGTGACTGTTTTACTTAAAATACAAATATGTGTAAACTTTTGATAAAACAGTTGATCATCATATCGATCTGTTTACCGCAGAACACAGGCTTCTCCCGTACTGGAGGTTTTGCCATAATCATAATAGTACCAGACACCATAATTTTTACACAATAATATACAACGACAGAGCTGGGAAGACTGAGAAATACAGTTTCGAGTCGTAGGGAAAAGAGAAGACAAATCTTCAATAGATGGCGAGTTTCTATCGTAAATTAAGATCTACTTCTAGTCTAACGCTGGTGTATTTGTCTTATAAAAAACAATTACAGTGTCTGATGAATCGATGGACCTTCGCACCCTTGGGTACGTGTATGAGAAAGTTTTGTGGAGCTTATACCTTAAGAGACGATTTCCATATATTCATTAAATTTATAGTCACGATAGCCGAGTGGTTGGGTGGGCGGAATTTCGAGTCAAGAGACCCGAGTTCTCTCCTCAGGTGGCAGGCTCGTACCAATGTTTTCAAAAATTTCGAAAACTTATCGTCGCCTTGGACATAAAGACGGCGATGGGCTAACCACCTGTCATGTTGTCCCGAAAATATCTTCGGTGGAAGGTGGGTCGAAGGGACTTAATTGTCTAGACTAGATCCCTGTCTACCCCTGTGTTGGGAATCGCATGAAGATATCTTATTTATTTTACATACCTCAATTTTTATAAACGTTTGTAAGAAGTAAACTCCAGTCGTGCATCAGAGCTGACACATTCAAATACATTCAAATAAATCAGAGAATGATCGAAGGATTTATCGAGAACTGTGTATTAACTCACGAATACGCGACGCGTGTTTCAATACTATAAAATGCTTGAACGTATATACGAAACGCGCAAAAACGCATACGCATCCGTCCTGCGGTCCAGGCGAATTTTTTTCCATCACCTTTCAATAAGAATTTGCCACTTGACATCGCAAAAAGCGTCGACGTGACCGGACGGAAGCATTATCTGTCACGTTGCTCCGCTATCTGCGGGACACGTGTCGCGTGTTTACAACGAGTCTACAAAGAGTGTTCGTACAGATCACTTCAGTACGACATCTGCGACTTAAGTGGTATAAGTGACGATGACGGCTTCGGTTATTTGGCAACAGTACGCTTCAGTAGCTGCTTTATACACTTAGCTTCCACTTATTTTCCTTCATACCTTTCTCCCTTCCTTTAAAGTCTGTAGATTCGGCTGAGTGGATTTAATAACGATTTTCCTATACATGCTTTCACTTTTATCTTTTGAATGTTTATAATTTGGTTTTGTATTTATATTTCCTCTTCCTGTCACGTTGTCCCAAACAGGTTTATATGAAATATGGGGCGAAGGGAGAAAATTGTCGTCAAGACAATTAGAGAGGTGACTAGTGATACCCCATCAGGAATAATGCATGAATATATAAAAAAAATATGTTTGCATATTGTTATTCACCCACTCTTACTATTTTGCGGTCTAAACAATTTATACCTACCGATTAACATTTCATCGCTTATTAGACACAATGTTATACGTGGCAAAGTTTTCGCCGTCTTAGTGTAAAAGCAAAGTTTTTTCGAAAGTTATAAATCGCAAATAAGTTTTGAAAAAAACTTCTACGAATTCCCTCCTGTGCATCAAACTCCGGTCTATTAATACAACTTATCGTGGCCAAACGTGGATATACAATTTATTTAATCACTTTTTTTCGGTAAAATAATTAAAACAATTTAAACAATGTTTTGTGTACATTAAAACCTAAGCGTGCAATTTATTCGACGCTCTCACTATCAAAGGCGGAGCAAATCGCTTCAATAACATGAGTGCAAACAGCGCTCAGTAAACAAGTTCTTAATAAGCCTGCCACAAGATTAAACGGCGGATTCAAATGAAAATCCTGACGGTGATAGATCTCGCTGTAACACATCTCATACATACAGGTACGAGGTAACATCAACGCCACGTGCTCTCACTCCCACAGGGTCTTCTGACATGTAAATGCATTCCGGGAGTTCATCTCGGAAAGCTCTTAGCGTTCGAGGAACTCTGTACCTATCCGTATATGATATACTCGTATATGATATACTCTATGGTACTCGTACTATGCGTCGACGAAATTCAACGTTTCAGTTTTCAAAGTTCTACAAAGTTTTACAACGCAAACTTTGTAAAGTGTGCACGTTCAAGTGTGTTACGGACTTTTGTTGTCGAATGTAGATTAAATTAATGAAAAAAAAACATTATTGTTTGTCAACGGCATAAAGCACGCCTCTAAATGCCCACTGCTGAACGAAGACTATCGTTGGTAAATAAGATACTATAAAATATATTCTATAACAGAGGTGACCAGGCGGCAGAAAGTTAGTTGACTTAGAAATTGTTAACATTATTAGGCCACCTAGTTCCGTATGGGATTATTTTTTTTAAACGAATCTATCCCTTGAATAGGTCGTCGAAAAGATTGGGTGATCGGAATTCGATTCAAGAGACCCGAGTTCGATCCCCAGATTATTATGATCCTTATGTACGATTTATATCGTTGGCCTGGACATAAAGACGGCGATACCACCGCCGCACAACGGAAGCACGTTGTCTTAAAAAAAAGTCTTCGGTAAAAGGTAGTTCATAATTTAATTATCTGTACCCATCCACCAGTATAGGGATTGGCATGAAGTCATTTTTATATTTTAACTTAACCGTCTCAAAATAAACATTCAAAATACTATAAGAAATAAAAAATAAAACAAAACGAAACAATGTCAAAACTAAATCCGCGAAGATTTGAAAAATATCTTGGTGCGATGTTAAACTGTTATCCTCAATTCTCCCTTTCCTTCGGCGACAGACCGAGGGCAACAACTTGGGCCGCCACTGTTCCTTTAATATATTCTGTGTTTAGAATAAGATTATAATATTAAGGGGCCCGAGAACGGTGCGCCGCTTCGTGTGGATTGGTTTGTGGAAATGTTTGTTTTACTATTCACTGTCGAATTATAATTGGAGATTAGTGGTTTAAGATAGCGTTAATATAAATGTCTTTAAGCGTACTGCATAAATTTATCAATTAAATTTTTAAATTTATCAATTAAATTATTAATTTTCTATTATTAATTTCATTGTCAGAAACGCATTGGTAATATGTGATAACAATAAATTAATGAGAAATTTATAAAATCAATCGATACGACAGTTTTTAAATTTATAATTCATTTAATAATGAAAAGGCCAACATGGCTTATATGCTTTAAAATTCATCATTATATAATAAAGTCAATTGATAGTTGAATAACACGAAAAATACCTGATCAAAACTAAAATTAAACGAATTCCCGTTTAATCAAGAGGCTTAAACTTCAATAGCCTAATAGTTTAAGTTTCGGATTGCGAAATAGCGTCGCAGGTTTGAGTTCGCCATTCTAGTCGAATGGCGAACTATTCGAAACACTAGTAAAGCTAATTAGCTCTCCTAGTATTCTTTAATCATAAAAAATTAATAAATCTACGTTTGGAGGTGTTTTTCCATTTCTTTGTGCTGGTTTTTGTCTAATCATCCTTACAGAAGAGGCATATGCCATGGATTTAACATTAACACACCGTTATTTATATACAATTGCCGTGAGTTACAGCGAAAGGACATATCACTCCCTTCCTTTCGTTAAATGTCGAAAGAGGCGACAAAACCCTTGAAAATTAAAAAGGCTACCGCAATATGATGCTGACGTACGGTGGAATAACAATCTCAAAAAAGACCAGTACAAAATTCAACAGACCGGTGGCAGGCAGCAGCTTCTAATACGCGAGGGGTCCTGTACTGCGATCACAAATCCGCATGCCAAACGTGGCGATTATGGTGATTACGGAAGAGCAGATTGAGTAGACTTTAACCGGCCGTTATATGTGTATGTGTAAGTGTAAATGGTTTTTGTGTGTGTAATAAAGATTTTATCACAAAATAAACACAGATAGAAGATGCGCGATATCGTAAACGCTTCTGGTTAAGATGTTAATGTACTTTCGTTGTACAGTTATAAATAATTTGAAAAGTATTGTAATGTAAACGTATTTGAGAACGTAAGCGTCGAATTAAGTGATGGAACAAGATAATGTAAGATGATCCCCAACGGTAACGTACGCTTTATGTGTGTGTCTATCGCACGCACGCACACACAGATAATCTTTAAAAGCGATATTCACTCGAATAAGAGTAGAAACAACGAAATTGTCCATTCACAAAAGCCCCAACATGTCCCTGTCCTCTCGACCCATCCTCTTCATCTTGGCTTATCTTTCTTCATTCATTACCATCTAGTTGTATAAGAGTCGACGGGTTGAAAACGCATCGCGCCTCAATTTTTTGTCACGCCACTTAATTATCTGGATTTATATCACGATAAAATCGACCATCGTCTCTCCACAGATAAAAAAACAACTCTTTGGTAAAAACAAAAGTGTACGGAATTACCTTTAAAATGGACCTTTTACGAGTTTTACTTTGATTGATTAGATGTCAAAGACGATAGATACTTATGTTGGGTTTTTTTTTGAGGTTTTAAAAAAAGAGTAACAAGGTTTAGTTTTTACAAGAACTTGTAAATTTTATTTAAAATTACTTAAATAAATTTTACATAAGCCCTATATATTAACATTTTTTAAGTTTTTCTGTTTTTATACCTGATGAGGTAGCCAGAGTGAACATATGAACAACTTCGAGATCATGATAGCCGAGTGGTTGGATGGTCGGAATTCGAGTCAAGAGATCCAAGTACGATCCCCACATGGCAGGTTCGTACAAATGGTTTTTTTTATAAACTTATTTACGAATTATATTATTAGTTTGTACCAACAGATGTTACAATGCTATTTATTGGTAGTAGAAGGAAAGATTGCGGTCTCGGTCCAGACGACAACGACGACTCTACCAATGATCAATGATCATCGCCCCTGACCACAGACTGGAGAAGAATTACGAAATAGTAAGCTTGAGAACGGTAAGCTATTTCTCCTTATCAAAGAAGCCAAATAACAAAGTGCTAGTAGTACTCATACAATTTGACAGAACGATGTGTTAGTTTAAAACTAACTAATAGTCCGCGACTGGTCATAAAAGTGCTGGTATTCTTTTCCAACCATCCGATGTGGAAATTCAGCTAGCGTTATTGATACCGTGCTAAGGCTGTACGATTATCGTAGTTTTTAGTTAACGAGTATTTTAAATTTATATTTAATATATATTTATTTATTATTTGTTTGATTTGTTAAGTAGTAGTGAATAAATATTTTTCTTTCTTTATATAAAAAAAATTTTGTTTCACTAAAATAGTTGTTCGACTATATTGACAATTTAATTAAATATGTATAGGACAATGTTTTAAACATTCGACATGATAACAAGTCTTTACTCGTAAAAATAGTACCGGTTGGGAAGTTAAAACTGAAATAACAAAAACATTCTAGCGATGTATTTGAGCTGTGAATATTTGTGAATAATTTTGTTGTTCAATGCAACAGTAAGATAAATAGATAGATGAAAACAACATAATATACATTGCTCCGATTCCAAAGTAAGTAGCTAAAGCACTTACGTTATGGTATCAGAAACAACGAAGTTACCACATATGTGCTGCAGTCAGCGGTTTTTCCGGACCGTTGCATCTTAGGGACCTTCAAGAAAAGAGCCTATAGCTTTCTCAAAGGCCGGCGACGATCTACTCTTCCTCTGGTATTGAAGGCGTTCATGGGCGGCGGTAATCACTTACCATCACATGAGCCACCTGCTCGTTTGCCTCTCTATTCTATAAAAAAAAACATACACCGAGACTAGAAAGATGTAGAAAAAAATATTTTATACATTGACCCGTTCGGGAATCGAACCCGAGTACCTCAGTGCTGGCGATACCTTGAATCTAATGAACGCAAATAGACTACAGAGGTTGTTAAATTGACAGATAGATAGAGTGAGGCGTGTGGTGATGGTATCGGTTTAAAACTATGCCACCACCTTTCTTCACTTAGGTGTCGTAATGCAGAACCTTCAAAAAGTAATTGGCTACCCACAAATTGCAGGATAACCATTTAAAAAAATACCGTAATAAACAACGACGCTTAAGGCGCAATATGTTCGGCACTGCGATCGTCGATCCGCTTGCTGTGGTAATTTGAAAAACTCTACGTCACGAGAGAAGATAATGTCTTGCGGTGCACTTTAACATGCCGTTAATGTATCTATTTTTCTTTAAATCTTACACACTGTTGATTCAGAAATCATATCGTATTTGAGTACAAAATTAAACAAAATACGATGAAATTCTTAAAAAAAAGAAATTATAAATATATCCATTTCCCACCGTATAATTACCGCGTAAGATTACACTAACCACTTCATCCCGTGGGTGTGGTAAGAGACGACAAACGGAAAAGTCTTGAAAATACTATTGACTACTGACAAATGGCGGGATAACCATCTCGCTCACCAAAAATACTAAACCAAAATTCAGCGGATCGATTAAGTGTCCAAAACGCGTGGTAATTTAGTACAGCGATTGTCGATCCGCTTGCCAAGCGTGGCGATTTTAACAAACCTTCACATATAATAGAGGCATAGACCTCTAGGACATAAGTCCTGCAGTGGACTTTTACATGCCGTTATGATAATGAGTTCCATTTTAAACATGGTCAAATATCGAAATTGCACAGCATCAGGTGTGCAATTTCGATATTTGATCATGTGTAATAAAAGTTAAACATAAATAAGTGATGATCGATCAAAAAGCATTAGTGTAGGTGTTGTAGAGCTTAACCCATGTGAATAGTTTGTAGAAAGTTACCTTTCTACTTGACAGAACAATAAAGCTTTGCCCTGTCGAACAATTCATGTGATAAGTATTACGTATCAAATGTTATATTGATCTGCTCATTGATAATGCATAATAGAATAAATCAATGCGCGTTAAGTTGAAACATTAGCTGAAGACACAAAATTGTACTAATTTATGCCTTGTGGTAAGAACATACCATCTTGCTGTGGGTGTCATAAGAAGCAACTAAGGAAAAATACTTCAAAATGTCAGGCGTTCGGCAGGATAAACACTGTCTAGTACTGCGATCGCCAATCAACTTGCCAAGCGTGGCGATAATGGTAAATCTTTCCCATGGAAGAGGCCTATGTCCTGCAGTGGACTTTAACAGGCCGATATGTATGTATGTTTGTAATTTAACAGACCTGTAATGGGCAGCGGCATTTAAAATGTAATAAGTCTTTTACTGGGCTTACGTAATTAACCTTCCCTTATGTCTACCTTAACCTTTGTCTGCCCCAGTATCAGGAATATGCGAGAAGATACAAAAACTCGATGTTCTATTATTTGGAATTACAAATAACTAACTTTTAAGTAACATATTTTTAACAACGTTTTTATTATTATGAATATACTTCGTGAAACGGAATCAAACGACTCAATCAAATCCGAACCCGAAACAATAACTCTTAGAATAGACATTTCCAACAATCCGGATAGTATACGCGAATTGGACATGTTGCCACAAGCGATTGCTACAATAACACTTTAGATGCGGTATCTGGTTAGTATACGAGATTTGAATAACGAAGCATTTATGCGTGGGTTTGCGACAGTTTACATTGCCAATTAACTAAGTTCTAAGTTTCAATTGACGGGTCCATTGCTAATTGTATCGTTGGTGATAGGTAGAAAGACCTGAGAAATACAGCCGCATCCATTGTGGAATCAGAAACAGACCAGAGACCGAGATCCGAGAATCCAACCCGGGAACTACGAGCTGGCGACATCGCGAAAACCTGTGTCTCTCGTTAACGGAGGTCAACGTTTGAAAGTAAATTTAAAGTAAACATTTCTTTTTTCAATACTTTAATGTTTCTTCTTCTTTGCAGCCAATGGAGAGTTCTGTACTGAAAGTAGGCCTTCCTAAAGTCTATCAAAAAGAACGGTCTTCAGCCGCCTGTACGTCAGCTACATTTTGCAGATTGTTTTTTTTTTTTATAGATTACGGGGCAAACGAGGAGCACGTGGTAAGTGATCACCGCCGCCCATAAACACCTACAAAACCAGAGGAATAGCTTTTGTAGCGGCTTTTGAGAAAGATACAGGCTCTTTTTTTGAAGGTCCCTAAGTCAAGAAAGGGAAAATAAAAGAAAAAATAGAAAAAGATTGTTGCTCAATCTTATTAGGAGTCATCTTAAGGAGGTTACACTCGATAAACATTTTCCCCCCAGAAGTTATTAGGTCTTGGAGTGTCCGGCCCGTTGCTTTAAGAAGCGGGTTGATTTTTACGGCTATGTCTGCTTGCTCATTCTATTACGATGGGAACCACCGCGAATAGCCCTTTATTTTGTGCCATTTTATATTACAAACAAAATTAAAATGAAACATAAATGGTCCTATCGCTGGCTGTATTTAAACACTGGAAGGTTAAACTTGACCATTGAGCGAAAAAAGCCCAAAGAAAACCCTCTTGCCACCAACGGCTTCCTTGCAAATAAATTAACTTTATATAAAATACTATGGGATGTAGACGTAAGACTTAAGACCCATATATTTCAGTGGATGTGATAAAAGGCGATAAATTTAAATGTCTAAAATTTACAATGGTATTATGAAACAACCCTAAATTCAGCAGACAGGTAACGAGCAGCATGTAAGGTTCACGGCATCAGTTACTGCCATTGCCAATCGCGGAAATTATTGCAAATCCCTGTTACGACAGAAGACTAAATCGTGTGAAGGAATTTTTACAAATCATAAGTAACTATGACATTATTTAGCTATTACTATCATAAAAAGATTTTAGTTTCTCATCATACATTATGATTCATAATGTCATTTAAGAATGTTTATGTTTTAAATTAAAAATTGTTTCATTTTAGAATACAAAAATCTAGAGTTATGCTTGCTTCGTAACTCAAGAAATAACTAATTTTATTGTATACGTTTTATCAGATCTCAATCTAAAGGTGACCGCGTTGCCTCAGCCGAATCCAAACTAGTCCTCTTTATATCCTCTCGCAAATATTCGTAAGTTGCATTTTTTTCGAAAACCGACGCCCCCCCCCCCCCCACTCCGCGCCCGCGATAATTTAATTCGCGACACGCATTTTTCGAGACCTGTGCATCCTTTGTTGTTGGTTAGGTCGGCGCGGCGAGTCGCTCCTCGGTCTTAGTTAATTACTGCGAACGTCCAAACGCCTGCCCTCGCTGGTGGCCGCTACACAAAGGGGACGATGCTATCGATAACCGAGCTCGTTTTTTATCTTCTTATTTCAACGCTTTTAATTAGTTAGGAAAATATTCTCAAATAAAAACTGCCCCGAGCCACCAGGCACCCGAGTTAAGGATTGTCTTTGGCCGCATCGTGCCTCGGGCGCACTATAATGGAATGAAATACCTCCGTTATTTCGATTTGGCTTCTGTTTTGCCGATAACGTTTCGTAATAATAGTAATTAGTCTGTGTGTTTAATGATTTTTCTTAATACGCTCAAGAAACTTAACTATAAATGCCTCATGGGCAATCACAGTAACTGTAGCTATAAAATAAACTTGACCACCCACTTTTCGACTCTGTTAATAAAGTACTCTATGCTGACTACGTCGCAGATAATTTTTAGATTTATTAAAGCCTTCCTTTTTTTTCTCTAAAACTTGAATTTTTACCTCTTGTGAGAGTGAAGTTGTTGTAACAGATACTTAAAGTGACCTCTTGTATAAATTACTATAATTACCATCTAGACGCAGATACATAAACAGATTATCAGTACGTAAATTTAGATGAACAATCTCGAAAATACTTAAATATTACAATGCTGCAAAAATAAAAGCAGCCAGTACCTGTACCATTTTTCATATCACCTTATTATGCAAATGATACATAACAAAATAATTTAAAGGGTGAGGTATTATTATCAAAAATGTAGGGGATATTAAAACAAAGATAACAACCTAACAATTAAAGAAAGCGTAAATTAAACGATATTAACCGACCTAATAAACAATGCAACTTGTGCCTCAATAAGTGTACTTATGAGTAATAAGGAGCTAAGTATAGGTGGTCGCAATACCACAGTAGCGGGTCCGTTTGTACTTTAAAAAAATTCGTATTCGATATCTCTCACTGGACAATCGGTCCGCAACAATGTAGCTTGTCCATCTGCATTGGAACTCTTCGAAATTAAACAATACAATTCCCTCGTTAATTTTCACTTCGCCCTGTATTCACACTCCTTTATCGGTTCCTTACTCATTTACGAGGGAGACTGGCGTATAGTACTTAATAACATTGTATTAAATAATAACATATAATTAGTACCTACCTGCTACAAAGATAAAGGGGGGGACACCGGAGTTTTTAAAAGCTGTTTACAATTGGCCGTAAGTGGAGGTACATGCGCCAACAAAACTTCTTTTGTTACTGTGGAATTACGGCAGTAAAAACGTAATTAATAGTGTTGAATTCAAAACAGATTGGTATCAACGCCAATGTGATATGGTGTAATTTGTAGCTTTGTTTCGGATTTCTTTTTTATTGTTTCTAATGTGTATTTTGTCTGAGAAATGGCCACTATAAAGATAATATTCTCATTATTATTTAGTTAATATTAATGAAAGTACAAACGGCTTGTATAATTGTATTCCTTTGCATGACTAATTCCTACGCTATTTAAAAAAATAACGGCTGTTTCGGTGAGACGCGTTAACGAGTCATTTAATAGTACAAAATGGCATTTATATTGATTGTTCGATAGCAAGGATATTTAATTATGTATCATAATATATTTCTTATACATTTGACATGACCAAGCTGAACAAAATATCATCATCATCGTAACAGACTAAAATGAGCCAACAGCAGTACATAGACCTCACCCGTAATGGAGGGTTTGCCTTCCACATTATATAATATGTATTATGTAACATGAATGTATTTCTCCAATACTAAATTTGGAATTAATTCACAAAATTTGCTTCACAGCATTTGCAAACACAGAGGTCTAGATAACGAAGTTTTTTCGAGAACAAGCTATTTGACTTGTAGCAATCAGTTACTATAACTGCAACCGTCTCATAGTTGAATCTAGGAGCAAACATATCTTTATTTCCCATAGAGACTGTGTGGGACTTAGAATCATGGTTAGAAAGAGAAGTTTAACATGAATCTGAAAGGCGATCATTTATATTTATCTGCACAAAAATAGTTGATGGATGACCATACTTATGTATCTGCACATTGTCTGATACATACGCGCACACTTACGCACATTCATGTATAAATTCACTACTATATTATAGTGCATCATCAATTCTATTGTTTTTAAAGTTTTCTTCGTTTTCTCTGGTTTAAATAGTTTAATTATTTTTCTTTCTTCCTCCTTATTCTGTAAAGCGTATATCGTTTCTTCGTTGTAGCGTTATAATGCAATGGAAATTATTACTTAACTAAATTCTTGATTTTGTTAAATCTACTCTAAACTCTAACTCGAAGTAAGTTATCAAGAGAATCACATCCATATCACAATAACTTCATTTCGCTCCTATTCTTTCCTTGATTTCTTTTTTTTCTGGAGATGCTTCTAGATACTTCTACAGAGGAACGACACCCAAGACCAAATAACAATTGTTACAATCGGCAAATAATATTGATAAAAAGGATCCAATGTTAAGATTTAAGATAGTTCCATATAAAATTGAAATTTTATCAAAATTGGTTTAGCGATTTAGTCGTGAACGTGTAATAGACAGAAAGAATTACATTTTCATTTACTAAACCCTTGATCTTGGACCCCAATTACAGAAAATACTATCAGCGTGAGATTATTTAAAACAATACTAGTATATAAATTTTGACAACTAAGATAATGTTGATCATTGCCTGAAATTACACCGCGATAGTCATTCGTCCAAAGAGCAAAAACGGGGAGATCGATGTAGTTATATAGATATTTGTGAAAGATATAAATCCGTAATAAAAAAAAATCGTAATAGTCGAGTGATTGGAACTCAGAAGAGAAGAAAGAAGGAGGGGTGGGCAAGGTTTACGTATGAACGAGTATATCGTTGGCTTGGACATAACGACAGCAGCAGGCTGAACATCTGTCACGTTGTACCAAAATGAGCATCGTTGAAATGTGGGTTCGAAACGACTAAATTGATAAATTTTTTAAAAAAAATTGATTGTAGACTCGAAGATATAAATACAACGGACAACGAATATATAACAATAAAGATCACACAAGTCTAATATTTTACGAACAACTTCTGTTTCCATCTGTACACACTGTTAACGTTAGACTTGTTACCACGTTCTCGTGGACCCGAGCGATGGTTATCTCGACAGGCACGTCGGTGACCAAGACCCGACTCGTCATCGACACCTCGCAACAATATCCTGACCTTGTTAGCGCAGGGTTCAAAAAACTACGTTCATTCTATACAATTTCAAAGTAATACTTTAAAGAAATAACAAAAATAAAATTTTATTCATCAAAGCGCCTTTTAAAATTGTAAAATTAAGAAAAAAACTTTAGTTATTTTTTCTTTAATTTAACTAACCAGCTTAATCAGTGGCATAATTATAGTGTTGTTGTAGAAACGATGTTTTATAATTGAATAATAACGAATGAAGTAGCAATGGTAAATTTAAAATAACGAGATATTCACTTCTTATTCTTATTTCTTTAACGTTTAGCTTGGGTTTCTTTGTCTTTGTATTCCGTTATGAGTTCGGAAACTTATAATACTTCTTTGAGAATGATAAAATTTGATATATGTGTGTGATCCAAACAATTAGTTTAACAAAATTTTTACGAACTTTTAAATTCTACAAATCAGTTGTTACCGAGGAAAACGGATCTTTTGTTCTCTCGATTTGCTGGTAGAGCGTATAAAAGAGAAATATACAATTTCTTCGTATACAAAGTCATGCACAAAAACTTTTCTCATCACATATTCTCACTGCTCTAACAAATGACTGAGATAGACTAACACGTTGCTGTAGCTAATTAACACTAAACTATAAAGGTCAATTGAATCAGTGGGAGTTTTTAATTGATTAATTAATGTTCACTTTGCATCGAATGTCATCATAATAACTGGAGAAGTCATATTGAAATCAATCATAAAAGCGTTGTGTTGTTGACATTTTCTTTCTTTTCTTTTGCTTCTTCGGATGGAGTATCATTCGCTTGTTTCTTCTCCGTTAAAGGAACCTCTTTAAGAAACATTGGTAGATCTTAAATAAAATTATTTTCGGATTTTATCGCGTTTTTTATTTAACTATTAACAAACTATTTTTATTTCGCGACGTTTCGGATGCTTCACAGCATCCCTGGTCACGGGACTGAGGTCTTGAACGTCCCGCTGTCATTGTTACAATCGGCAAATAATATTGATAAAAAGGATCCAATGTTAAGATTTAAGATAGTTCCATATAAAATTGAAATTTTATCAAAATTGGTTTAGCGATTTAGTCGTGAACGTGTAATAGACAGAAAGAATTACATTTTCATTTACTAAACCCTTGATCTTGGACCCCAATTACAGAAAATACTATCAGCGTGAGATTATTTAAAGACAATACTAGTATATAAATTTTGACAACTAAGATAATGTTGATCATTGCCTGAAATTACACCGCGATAGTCATTCGTCCAAAGAGCAAAAACGGGGAGATCGATGTAGTTATATAGATATTTGTGAAAGATATAAATCCATAATAAAAAAATCGTAATAGTCGAGTGATTGGAACTCAGAAGAGAAGAAAGAAGGAGGGGTGAGCAAAATTTACGTATGAATTACGAGTATATCGTTGGCTTGGACATAACGACAGCAGCAGGCTGAACATCTGTCACGTTGTACCAAAATGAGCATCGTTGAAATGTGGGTTCGAAACGACTAAATTGATAAATTTTTTAAAAAAAATTGATTGTAGACTCGAAGATATAAATACAACGGACAACGAATATATAACAATAAAGATCACACAAGTCTAATATTTTACGAACAACTTCTGTTTCCATCTGTACACACTGTTAACGTTAGACTTGTTACCACGTTCTCGTGGACCCGAGCGATGGTTATCTCGACAGGCACGTCGGTGACCAAGACCCGACTCGTCATCGACACCTCGCAACAATATCCTGACCTTGTTAGCGCAGGGTTCAAAAAACTACGTTCATTCTATACAATTTCAAAGTAATACTTTAAAGAAATAACAAAAATAAAATTTTATTCATCAAAGCGCCTTTTAAAATTGTAAAATTAAGAAAAAAACTTTAGTTATTTTTTCTTTAATTTAACTAACCAGCTTAATCAGTGGCATAATTATAGTGTTGTTGTAGAAACGATGTTTTATAATTGAATAATAACGAATGAAGTAGCAATGGTAAATTTAAAATAACGAGATATTCACTTCTTATTCTTATTTCTTTAACGTTTAGCTTGGGTTTCTTTGTCTTTGTATTCCGTTATGAGTTCGGAAACTTATAATACTTCTTTGAGAATGATAAAATTTGATATATGTGTGTGATCCAAACAATTAGTTTAACAAAATTTTTACGAACTTTTAAATTCTACAAATCAGTTGTTACCGAGGAAAACGGATCTTTTGTTCTCTCGATTTGCTGGTAGAGCGTATAAAAGAGAAATATACAATTTCTTCGTATACAAAGTCATGCACAAAAACTTTTCTCATCACATATTCTCACTGCTCTAACAAATGACTGAGATAGACTAACACGTTGCTGTGGCTAATTAACACTAAACTATAAAGGTCAATTGAATCAGTGAGAGTTTTTAATTGATTAATTAATGTTCACTTTGCATCGAATGTCATCATAATAACTGGAGAAGTTATATTGAAATCAATCATAAAAGCGTTGTGTTGTTGACATTTTCTTTCTTTTCTTTTGCTTCTTCGGATGGAGTATCATTCGCTTGTTTCTTCTCCGTTAAAGGAACCTCTTTAAGAAACATTGGTAGATCTGAAATAAAATTATTTTCGGATTTTATCGCGTTTTTTATTTAACTATTAACAAACTATTTTTATTTCGCGACGTTTCGGATGCTTCACAGCATCCCTGGTCACGGGACTGAGGTCTTGAACGTCCCGCTGTCATTGCTACCTTCGGCTACCGTCAACTTTATTTATTAATTTTGGATCTGATATATAAATATAAAATCCGAAAATCTTTTTATTCAAGATGTGTAGCATTCGCTTAAATACAAGAAATCATTATAAACATTGGTAAACTTACTTTTGACAGACGATGGAATATGAAATAAATGAATAAATAACAATATTGATTAATACATAAGTCACGATAAGTCACGATAGCCGAGTTGTTGGGTGTCTGAATTCTGGAGTCGAGTTGACCTGAGTTCGGTCCTGGGTGGCAGTACCAATGACTTTTCAAAACTTATGTACGAATTTCATCGTTGGCTTGGACATAACGACAGCAGCAGGCTGAACATCTGTCACGTTGTCCCGAAAATATCTTCGGTGTATGGTGGGTCATGACTTAATTGTCTAGACTTGACCTCTGTCTACCCCTATTAGAATTGCGTGAAGATAATAAGAAGACATAGATAGAGACAATGTTACATACATTTCTTCGATCACAGAGTAAGTAGCTGAAGCGCTTGTATTATGAAATCACAAATAACCAACGTAACACAAACACCCGAGGCGATGTAGATAAAGTGGTTTTCTACTTTGAACTGTTCGGGCATCGAACCCGGGACCGAGCTGGTGACACATGAAAATCGGTGTGTACGCCACTCGTCCGTGGAAGTAGTCCGTTTGCGGAGACTAACTTTACAGTCCCAACCAGTTTATTAATCACTGACACGATCTAATAGACCATATTTAAATCCATAGTTTGCGCAATATATGTTTTTATTCGCATCCCTTGTTAGTGTAATTATAATATCGCATTGTAATCAATCCTTGAAAATATTTCTAGAAAATATTTTTAATTCCAATATCTGTTTATAATACGTGTATCCATCTGTATGTTTATTTTTAAACATTTGTCTTTACGCAATTTCCTTTACTGCAGTACACAGAAGTCTGAACCCCGTTTGAGACAATGTGACAGGTGGTGAACTTATCGCCGTCTTAGTATCATGCTAATAGTACAGTACAAATACATAAATATTACAAAAGGTCACGATAGCCATGTGGTTGGGTGATCGGATTTCGAGTCAGGAGACTCGAGTTCGATCGCCAGGTGACCGGGTCGTACCCATGGGTTATTTCAAAAAGTTATGAACATACGGACATAAATTCATCCTTTACTAACTATTCTGTTAAATAATTTATTTTATATAAAATAAGAATAATATATATATATATTGCAAAATATTATAGATTCATCATATACAGGTTGTAAGTTACAAATTGTAAGTGACGATAGTTGTGTGGTTGAGTAATCGGATTTCCAGTCAGGAGACCTGAGTTCGATCGCCAGGTGACCGGGTCGTACCAATAGGTTATTTCAAAAGTTATGTACTATATAATTGTACATACCCAACCACTCGGCTATGGTGACTTACAATCTGTAACTTACAACCTGTATATGATGAATCTATATATTCTTATTTTATATAAAATAAGAATAATATATATATATATTGCAAAATATTATAGATTCATCATATACAGGTTGTAAGTTACAAATTGTAAGTGACGATAGTTGTGTAGTTGAGTAATCGGATTTCCAGTCAGGAGACCCGAGTTCGATCGCCAGGTGACCGGGTCGTACCCATGGGTTATTTCAAAAGTTATGAACATACGGACATAAATTCATCCTTTACTAACTATTCTGTTAAATAATTTATTTTATATAAAATAAGAATAATATATATATATATATTGCAAAATATTATAGATTCATCATATACAGGTTGTAAGTTACAAATTGTAAGTGACGATAGTTGTGTAGTTGAGTAATCGGATTTCCAGTCAGGAGACCTGAGTTCGATCGCCAGGTGACCGGGTCGTACCAATAGGTTATTTCAAAAGTTATGAACATACGGACATAAATTCATCCTTTACTAACTATTCTGTTAAATAATTTATTTTATATAAAATAAGAATAATATATATATATATATTGCAAAATATTATAGATTCATCATATACAGGTTGTAAGTTACAAATTGTAAGTGACGATAGTTGTGTAGTTGAGTAATCGGATTTCCAGTCAGGAGACCTGAGTTCGATCCCCAGGTGGCAGTACCAATGACTTTTCAAAAACTTATGTACGAATTTCATCGTTGGCTTGGACATAAAGGCGGCGACGGGCTCACCACCTGTCACGTTGTCCCGAAAATATCTTCGGTGGAAGGTGGGTCAAAGGGACTTAATTGTCTAGACTTGACCTCTGTCTACCCCTGTATTGGGAATTGCGTGAAGATAATACATACATAGATAGAGACAATGTTACATACATTTCTTCGATCACAGAGTAAGTAGCTGAAGCGCTTGTATTATGAAATCACAAATAACCAACGTAACACAAACACCCGAGGCGATGTAGATAAAGTGGTTTTCTACTTTGAACTGTTCGGGCATCGAACCCGGGACCGAGCACATGAAAATCGGTGTGTACGCCACTCGTCCGTGGAAGTAGTCCGTTTGCGGAGACTAACTTTACAGTCCCAACCAGTTTATTAATCACTGACACGATCTAATAGACCATATTTAAATCCATAGTTTGCGCAATATATGTTTTTATTCGCATCCCTTGTTAGTGTAATTATAATATCGCATTGTAATCAATCCTTGAAAATATTTCTAGAAAATATTTTTAATTCCAATATCTGTTTATAATACGTGTATTCATCTGAATGTTTATTTTTAAACATTTGTCTTTACGCAATTTCCTTTACTGCAGTACACAGAAGTCTGAACCCCGTTTGAGACAATGTGACAGGTGGTGAACTTATCGCCGTCTTAGTATCATGCTAATAGTACAGTACAAATACATAAATATTACAAAAGGTCACGATAGCCATGTGGTTGGGTGATCGGATTTCGAGTCAGGAGACTCGAGTTCGATCGCCAGGTGACCGGGTCGTACCCATGGGTTATTTCAAAAAGTTATGAACATACGGACATAAATTCATCCTTTACTAACTATTCTGTTAAATAATTTATTTTATATAAAATAAGAATAATATATATATATTGCAAAATATTATAGATTCATCATATACAGGTTGTAAGTTACAAATTGTAAGTGACGATAGTTGTGTGGTTGAGTAATCGGATTTCCAGTCAGGAGACCCGAGTTCGATCGCCAGGTGGCCGGGTCGTACCAATAGGTTATTTCAAAAAAGTTATGTACTACATAATAGTACCTACCCAACCACTCGGCTATGGTGACTTACAATCTGTAACTTACAACCTGTATATGATGCTTTAGCTACTTACTTTTAAAACGCATCTGCTATGCCTCTGGTATTGCGGGTGTTCATGGGCGGCGGTAATCACTTACCATCGTCACGTACCACGTTAGTGACGTAAGGTTGCAGGGAGACGATGAATGCAGGTGGATTCTTGATTGGGTATGAGAAGAAGAAGCAATCGACAAACAAAGAAAAACTAAAATGACTATTCTATGAATGGAATTTGTTGTTTGTTAGTGTTGTAATAATTGAGCACCCTACTTTTACTCGTAGGTGTAATGACTAAGGAAAAAGTCTAGAAAATGTTAGAGGATTTCAGTAGACGGTAAAAATCTTCACATTATTCTCAATACTAGGATAGATAGAGTTTCAGACAATTAAGGCCTTTACGGCCCACCTTATCCAACGATATTTTTGGAACAACGTGACAGGTGGAGAGCCTGTCCCCATCTTGATGTCCAAGCCAATGATAAAAATAGGACATAAATTTTTGAAAAAACTTGTTGGCACAATCCTCCCACCTGGTAATCGACCTCAGGTCTCTTGACGCGAATTCCAATTACCCAACTACTTGGCTAACGTGACTTCATAAAATGAACTAAGGAATTACTTATTGCTCTGTAGAAGTATTCTATTGAAAGTTACTTTAAAGAAAATGTTAATAGAAAAACTGTATTTTTTTTTAAATATTCACGTAGAGTTAAAAGTGTTTCTCTACAATTTACTGTATGAGTTTGGAGATAAGTCTTCAAGGTTCAATTATTAACCTTTAGCAACTTTGTCATCGTTTACAACGCCCACGCCCGAAAGTGGGTCTACGGATTCACTTACGGCTCCAAAAAATCTCTATAAATCATTACATTTATTAGAAAAGAACTAAGCGAACTTTAAAGTCAATACTTCATTACCATTTGGGTGGTACTGGCCAATCAGTAGATCAGTAAATATTTAAAAAATATGGATGTCGGTGAACCCCTCTGTTTCTAATTTTATATCCCGTTTTGTTTCTTTTAATGAAAAACATGTTTCAGCCAGTCATACCATCATTGACTGCCTCTGCGGACGGGTAGCACATCGTTAACATATCGTTTTTTAAGGTGTTGCCAGCTCTGATGACCTGGGTTCGATACTAGGACGAATTAATATAGAAAACTAAAAGACCCGAAAAAATTTAGAAACATTTTCAATTTCTGTCTCGTTGTTTGTGGTGCCATCGTTTTTTCCGATTCCAAAACACAAGTGCTTTAGCTACCGACTTTGGGATTAGAGCAATGTACTATGTGACGTTGTTTCTATGTATGTAATAATTTATATTAAATTAAATCGCTTTGATATAAACTAGCGCATAATGAGAAGATATAGCGAAACTCGAATAGAGCAACTTTCAATGGGGTTTATAAAAATGTTGGTCTTTTTGAGATCAACGTATTAACATAATTACAACAACAGACATACACACATATATTTATTAATATATATAACATCTATGAGTCCAATAGCGGTCCCTAGCGAGATTCGAATCAACGACCCTAAGCTTCGAAAGCAGGGTCACTATCAAGGACCACCACATATAAGTGTTTGAGGTACTTTTATAATTTGTTACAAAGATTAGACAATGATAGAAAAAGACCAATTTCGAATCCCTTAACATATCCTTAAAACTAAAAAAAAACATACAAATGATTAAAGTCGTGCAGTTGGCAACACTGTAAACGAAGACAGGCGGCTGAACGTGACGCGCTCACTCGACGATACAGCGCGCATTTGATCGACGCACGACAGTTCCGATAAATACACGCACTCCACTGCGTTGGTTCCTTATGAATATATTACCAAGGCAGGTGGAATGACCTGACACAAAATGTTTTGATGGAATTGTTTTAATTGGACGCTATCTCCCGCCGTCCATCAGTCCACGGCGCAAACATCGAAAAATATGAATTAATTTATAGCGGCTTCACGCCGTTCGCTTGCGTTTCCAATATATCGATCTAAATATTGATTCGAAAGCAAATATCCGGACGCAATAGGCTGATTTCATTATTTGATACGATTGGCTGTTGGTTAATAATTCATTAAGTAACGGACGTTTATAATTTATAATGTTGTACGGCATTTAATTTATGTATGCTTTTTAGTTTTATGCGATTATTATTATTTTTTTTGATCATTAATCATTATAGATTCGTATTTGTTCATGAGACATAAACTCATTCAAATTGAAAATTGAATTAAAATATATTGATAGTTATTATACTATTTACTAAATAAATAATAAATAAATATCTTCACGCAATTCCCAATACAGGGGTAGACAGAGGTCTAGTCTAGACAATTAAGTCCCTTCGACCCACCTTCCATCGAAGATATTTTCGGGGTCGCCGTCTTTATGTCCAAGCCAAGGATATTATTCGTACATACGTTTTTGAAAAACGTACGAACCTGCCACCTGGGGATCGAACTCGGGTCTCTCGACTCGAAATTCCGATTACCTAACCACTCGGCTTGGTGACTTATTATATTTAGTATATATTTGTATTTATTATGTCGATCTTCGTGGCCGAGTGGCGTATATATCGGTTTTCATGGTGTCGTCAGTTCTATGGTTTTGGGTTCAATTAACAGTCGGGTCTATGTAGTCAAAGTTTCAAAACTGAAGAGTTTTAAAACTTTGACTACATAGACCTGACTTGAGACCATTTTCTCGGTTCTGAGTGTTTATGATACCTTCGTTGTTTCTGATTCGATAATACAAAATATGTTCATAATTAAAAAGCTTAAGCTGCTTACCAAAGTAAGCAGCTCAGCTTAATCAAAGCAATTACTGCTGAAAAAGACCTCTCTGATATTCTTTTTATTGTTTTTAAAAAGCTTAGACCATGGAACTTTCGCCACCTTGCCCCAGTGCAGACTACTTCTTACTCATAATTACTTTCAATTATTTCTCAGGAATGTTTCAAGATATTAAATTCTTTCTATATAACAAACATGTTAATTACAATAATCTATTTATCTATCTATATCTTCACGCAATTCCCAACACAGGGGTAGACAGAGGTCAAGTCTAGACAATTAAGTCCCTTTGACCCACCTATTATTTATTACTTTACTTTATTTACTCGATCGATCGGTTCACCCTGTCAGGAACTATGTCTGAAGAAAACATAACATCACATATTAGTATCGTATGTTAATAAACACGTTTTTCATTTCTTATGAAGTATTATTTTTAGTTAAAATGTATCTCTGAAACATTATAAGAATGTATTAACGTTAGCAAAAATAAATAAATACCTTATCCAGTAGGCAGAGATCTAGGCAGGTTAATTTTCACTGAACACTGCGCTTTGCAAGCCGATTGATACTCGTAATACCAGATCCCTCCGTTTTCCGTCTATGTTATAGTAGTAGCATATGCACTTTATTGCACACCACACATATACAAGGAATAAATACAGCACAAAGAAAACTTAATAGACACGTATGCACGGACACGATAGCCGTTGTAGTTGGGTGGCCGGAATTTCGAGTCAAGAGACCCGAGTTCGATCCCCAGGTGGCAGGTTCGTACCAATGAGTTTTTTAAAAACTTATGTACGAGTTACATCGTTGGCTTGGAGATTAAGACGGCGACGGGCTCACCACCTGTCACGTAGTCCTAAAAATATAATCGGTTCTTCGGTCTTCTTCGCTTCTACTCCACGCCTTTGGTAAAGCGCTGTCATGGGTGACGGAATTGAAAAGCTTCTGAAGGACTACAAGCACCGGTGTTCCACCCATTTTCCAAATTTATGTACTATTTATATCGTTGAGTTTGGACATAAAAAAGGCGACAGGCTCATCACCCCTCTCAGTGTCTAAAATATGCTCCGTTGAACGTACTTAATTGTCTAGATTTCTGCACAAGAAAAATGTACAAAACAAAGAAGTTTTACATAAAGTTTTCTTAACTAATGTAGCGTTGGTTTGAGTAGAGAATCAAGTGTTGAGTGCAGACCGAAAGAACTGAAGTGAAAAAAGTTTTAAATAAAAGCATAAACAGTTAAAGATATAATATTATAGCAAGTATTCACATACAAATATACAGTTTGTAATATAAAACACATGAAATTATGTATAAAAATAACTATTAATAAAGTTAAAATAACGCATGTTTTATACATTACATTAAAACTTTAAGCAAGAACAATGTTAAAATTAAGAAGTAACTCATAAATAGTTTGAAGATTAGGTAATTTCTTAAATGTTACTGCAAAAATAATTAGGCACATATTTTTACGTGGAATCTATATACGTATATCTCATGATCTATTCATTTAAATATTGTAGACAACAGGCATTAATGAATTTAAATTAACATATTTAAAAAGATTCTAAATGGAGATTAAATATCTAATTAAAATGTTAAATTAATTCTACAAGTCAGCTATCAATCAACCAATGTCGGATTAATTAAATCAAAATCATTTGCATGTTACTTGAGAGTTTATTTTCGTTAAAATCCATTATTCCGCAAAACCTAACGGATATATTTAAGGCTACTTAATTATTGAGTTTAGGGTGAAACCGTCCACTCAATGGTAAGGATTTTTTCCAACTTTTCAGATTATAAAAATGCCTTCACACATTGTCCCAGTGACAGAGGAGATAAAAATAATAGACCCAAACGTCTATATCATTTCCAGTTTCGCTTCTTTCAAATTCATCATTTTCTTAATACGCTCGCGTATAGATAAACGATACTATTGATATTCGAGCAATTTGCACACATGGCCTTCGTAAGTTAATTTTGCCCTTGAAAAAATTTCACATTAAAAAGGTTATGTGTTTTCATTATAACCCATGATGATCATGATTTTCATTATAAACCATATATGCCTTATAACCCATGATCACACAAACTCTCTACGCCCTTCAAACCGGAATACAACTGCTATTACACAGCTGTTTGGTGGCAGGAATAGAATAGAGTGTGGCACCGACCCAGATACATAAGCAGAAAGAATCTATCATCGTTAGAAGACACCTAAGATAAACATTAGTCGTAATAATTTGGTTAAGTAGCTGGTATATTTTTTATAGTACTTTTGTAAACAATTGTCATATATTTTAATAGGCGATAAAATTATAGAAAATCCTATAAGTCCTCCGACATTGCAATTAATCGGCTCTTCATACTCTTTAAACCGAACCAGAACAGTAGTTTCATCTTTGACTACAGAAACAATCCTAGGCGAAGGACTACATAATCTTTGATGAGTTAACATATGAGATAACATAATCTGTGAGAAGTAAATAATATCGAAATTTGAAACGAATGCAAAATGCTTTCCGAGGTTGCGCTGCCTAGCCACGCTTAAAGCCTTTACATTACCCACCTGAAGCCATATAAGTGAAGATTTAGTGTAAAACTATCCAGTGGTCTTTCATATTTAACAAATAGGAGTTTTCATAGTATTTTCCACATACCTAACATAATTTACTCAAAACACTCAAACATTGGGAAAGGCGTGGAGTGGACACACTATTAATTAAACGATTAAAAACGGCTAAATTCCGTCGAAACCATGTAGTTCCACTGTACTTCCGACAGTTCCGAAACAAGTGGTAAGCACACCGTTTGGATATCAGTTCAACTGTATTTTAAGTCTAAAAAAGTATTCTCGCCATTTCCAATACAGGTGTAGGCAAAGGTCTGGACAAGTAAGTCCTTTAGATCCACCATCCCTCGAAAATAAATATACTACTTTGAATAAGAAACAAACAAACATGGGTCATTGAATTTAAATTATAAGATAATATAAATCAACATTCGTGATTACAGCAAAAAAATTCTCATTCATCTAATATTCTAAGTAATGTTTGTCTCTGGCGGGTTTGAAGCCGGTTAGCTTCGAAACTATGCACTACCAACCACGCTGTTTAGTTATTTTTAGTAAATCAAACCAAAAATTTTAAAAATAAATGAAATAACAAGGAAGGAAATAAATAGGAATCCGAAAATCCAATAGTAAATATCATTTTATAGTTTTTAGTAAATCACTAACGTAAACATAGATAAATTTTGTTTCTGATGGACCATATAAAAATAACCAAAAAATATTTATTACACTAGACCTTCTGAATATATCTTTATGCCACTCCGAATACTAAGTTAGACAGAGGCCTAGACCATTAAGCAACGACACACCCTTCACCGAAATATTTTTGACAACGTGACAGGTGGTGAGCCTGTGTGTGAACCTTCTTTGTGTCTATAAATTAATTTTTCAATATGTATTCGCAAATGTTAAATTTATATTGACTTCAGAATGGAGGATGTTCTCTATTTCGTAATTTGCAGTTGTGGATTGTATATATTTTTAAGAAAAAAATATAAAAATATCTTTACGCCATTCTCAATACGAGGTTAGACAAGGTTTTAGTGAATTTAGTACTTTCGACCCACCTACCACCAATGAAATTTTTTAAGACAACGTGACAGATGGTAAGCCACTCAACGAGAGATGGCAAGTCAACGAAAAACGAAAAGTAAATCGTACAAAAGTTTTTGAAAAAAGCCCATTGCTACGCACATACCACCTGGGGATCGAACTCAGCTCTCTCGACTCGAATTCCGTTCACCCAATCACTAGGCTATCGTGGCTAAGTTCTTTAATGAACGTTATATTTTAATTTACCGCCATACATTCCACATACGGGTAGTAATCATGTGTATACAGGTGTAAGCTTTACTCATTTCATTACACATGTTCTTAATTTAATTTTAATCAATATAAATAAATGAATAAGTAAATAAATATATATACCCCTGTATTGCAATTCCCAATACAGGGGTAGACAGAGGTCTAGTCCAAACAATTAAGTCCCTTTGACCCATCTTCCACCGAAGATATTTTCGGGACAACGTGACAGGTGGTTTACCCGTCGCCGTCTATTAAGTCCAAGCCAACGATGTAATTCGTACATAATAAATAGTAAATAAATATGGGAATGGCATGAAGATATATGTTTAATTTATTTATTATTATAACAATTTATGAGGTGTTGTCCCTATCTATGTACATATTTATTATTTTATAATCAAACCAACAAACGCGTGCATGACAAAACGCAGTTATATAGAACATATCGATCCTAACAATACAATACGTGAGCCAACAATAAACAGTCTGTGGTGATTCGATATAAAACGGAAACACTACACTCGCTAATAAATAAATAAAACAAAATATAAACATATTTATCGTGAAACGGCTACCTGAGTTAGTTTTTGTGAAAACAATAAATAAATTGCATGAGTGCAAAAGTTACTGAAACAATTTATTACAAACAATTATTGGTTTTATATATTATTATTGTTATTCGTGAACAATGAAATAATTTGAATATATATTTTAAAATTACTCATGTACCTAAGGAAAAAATATGTATTTTTATAAGCTAAATACAATTAAAAATTATCTAAAATAAATTTAAAAAATATGGATATCGAATGTCAATTTTAAAACAATATAATATAAACTATAAGGACTTTTGAAACAGAAATTATAAAAATTAATATGAATACAAAAACGGAGGCTAGACTCCTGTCTAACCCAGAATTGGGAAATATTAAGGTATTTTCAATATGTAATATGTATTAATTAATGATTTTCTACTACTCTATAGATAAATTTAACCAATCCATATAAATCAGGATTTACCGTCATGTACTACCGTATTTTACTGAATTGATTTGCAACATGGCTTATGTTGTAGTGGTCGATATAATTAAATTAGAGTTTTTAGCTCCACAAGATTTATTACATGCGCACAATATAGAATTACACAGAATTGTGTAATAATGTTTCAAGTAATGTGATATTACTCGTTTAAATAAAAAAAATGTATTTACCGTGTACATAAAATAAAACTTAATTTTAATTAAACCGTCTTAAAGAGAACACGAAATATCAATTAATAACAAACTTGTTACTTATTTAAAAATTAATTATTGACTTTTATTTTAAAAAATTAAAAAAATATTAAATATCTTCACGCAATTCCCAATACAGGGGTAGACAGAGGTCTAGTCTAGACAATTATTATTATTACTGACTTTTATCAATATAATTAATAAAAAAAAATATTAACTTATTATTTTTAATTATTTTAATTTAAATGCAAGTACACTTGGAAAAGTGGCCGAAACTTAAATAGTATAATTGGGAAAGAGAATAAAATAAACAAATTGTAAGCCATATAACATGTAACATATTTTTATATTTATATGATACCCAATACAGGGGTAGACAGAGGTCTAGACGCTTAAGTCGTTTCGACCCACCTCCCATCGAAGATATTTTCGGGACAACGTGACAAGTACTGAGCTCATCGCCATCTTAATATCCAAGCCAACGATATAATTCGCACATAAGTTTTTAAATGACCCATTGGTACGAGTCTGCCACCTGGAGATCGAACTGACTCGAATTCAGACCACCCAACCACTCGGCCATGGTGATTTTTATAATAAAATGATTATTCAATAAAAATATTTACAAGGAAAAATTCTTGATTCATAGTTTACCTATATAATATAATAGGTTTAATTTTAGGCTCCAATTTTTAGGATAAAGCTAGCGCTCTATGTATACTCTCAGCGCGTTATTATTAACAGATAAATACAGATAAAATTAGACATAAAGACGGCCACCTGCTCACCACCTGTCACGTAGTCACAAAGATATCTTCGGTGGAAGGTGGGTCGAAACAACTTACATCATCACTTACCAATGGTGGCGATCGATACAATTAAAACCGAGGTAGACCAAGTTGTAGTCACGATAGCCGAGTTGTTGGGTGGTCGGAATTTCGAGTCGAGAGACCTGAGTTCGATCCCCAGGTGGCAGTACCAATGAGTTTTTCAAAAAACTTATGTACGAATTTCATCGTTGGCTTTGACATAAAGGCGGCGACGGGCTCACCACCTGTCACGTTGTCCCGAAAATATCTTTGGTGGAAGGTGGGTCAAAGGGACTTAATTGTCTAGACTTGACCTCTGTCTACCCCTGTATTGGGAATAGCGTGAAGATATTTATATTTATTTATTTATTATTTATTTATGAGGTAGACCAATATTAAATTTCTAAGACCATGTGAGCAAATTGAAGTGGGCACCATTCCAATATGTCAATAGGTATATGGCAATAATACATATTGCCACCTGCATACTTTGATATCGCGCAACATTGTGCAGGTCTTCACTTGGGGGTGTACTACACTTGACTAGCCATACGGGGTTACCACTCAAGAACGATCCTACCACCAACTACCAACTGTGCACAGATTTTGCGGTTGAAGAGCTGTGGGTGGTCGACTACTTGACGTGCCTACTCGCTTGATAAATCCTTGTGCCGCGTTGTTATCGGTGGTGGTGTGTAACCTGGTGCCTAATGTAATGGTGGTTGTGTATTGTTTAGAATTAATGCACGCATCTGTGGAAGGGAGTGTGTTACTCTTCCCTTCAGATCAGGTAACATACATACATACATATTGTTTCCTGCTGCAGATGCTTTCCTTGCGGATTCTACCAAGTAGAGATATTGAGCATATCCATTTCCAGGAACCGCTGAGCAACTACAAGCTTTCAGCGCTTCGTGTCTTTCACTGAAAGCCGAATGTTTGCTCAATACACAATAATCTATTGTTATGTCTGATCTCGGCATAACAATAGTTAAAGTATTAAGATTTAAAGGTCACCTGAACAATGTAGACAAATTAACAATTTTTTTAATTCTTAGGCACAGTATCCACACCACTGTAATTATTAACGTACAAACCCATTTGTTCCTTTTTATTGTTTTATCTTAACGCATTTTCCCAATACGAAAGTAGACAGAGCTCTATACAATGAAGTCCAATCACCGTCATTGGGTACTAGTGACAGGTGATGAACCTACCGCCGTCCTAGCCATCGGTAGAATATGTATTATACCGATATGAGCATTATACCCATTTAATAAATAATTCTTTTTTAACTAACATTTCCCAATCATTATCTATTTTCGTAACTCAATTAGTTTTAGACATATTATTTATACCTGATCTATCAGTGCTGGAACGAGCGACCTTTTCACTCGTATGTTTATAGAAATCATTGTTTCTAGAAAGTGTGCGTGTAGTTTTTTTCATACCACCGACCACAAGGTGAGATTGCTGGTTAGATAACAACCGTACAAAGTATTACTCGATACGCGGGAGGCGAGGCACTCGCACGCGAGCTTTGTGTAAATGTGCAGGCATTAAAAACTACACATTTGATGATGTTCGGCTCATCGACTCGGGATGTGTTTGTTTTTAAAAAACCATTACTTAACAGTCATTACCAAACAATAGTTGAGGATTCCACTGCTGGGTGTAGGTAGATTTTCCTGCTGGGTGTAGGTAAGGTGACTTCGCAATGATCGTTTAACGTATTCGGCGTGATTGTTAATCAGCGATAAGCTTAATCTTTGTTTGATATTTTTTTAGTGGTCCTTCCTGCAAATCTTCTACCAACCGCCTCTTACAATGCCTATGGTATACATATTGGAACAAAAAAAAATACAATTTCAGTGTTATCGAAAATTGATTTTTACATTGAACGTGACCGAAAGTTGTTCTTTACGCTTTCACGCTAAAACTGATCAGCTAATTTAATGAACTTCAGTATAAAAAATTGATGAGACCCTAGGGACGATTACAGGCGATTTATTCTCGTTATAAACTTAAAAGCTCCTCTAATGCAGGCAAAGCCACGTGCAAGATCTAGAAATAAATTTAAACTAAAGTTACTGTACCACCATTAACAAATAAATATACGATCCTAATGCTCTACTATTTTATAGACGATAGTTTAATATTTAAAAACGATACGCAAAGGAAAACAGCATCGAAAATCTTCATATAATTCATGTTATTACATTTACAAACAAAAATTTTATGAAAACCAATTTACACTATCAACATTTAGCAATATTTGAAATAATTTTTAATTTATAAAAATTCACACGAGTATCGATAGAAACAACTCGATCAGCATTGTAAATTGTCTATAATCGATAATTACATAATTCTTGTAGTTCGCCCAACGCCTTGAGAACTGGCCGCGCATTAATTACTACAGACTCCGGAAGTGCGTCGCGTGCCTGCATTGAGGATGAGGCCCTTTGAATTATTTATAGTTTTAATATTAAGATTATCAACCTGCTAGCATTATTAACGTTTGTGTTATTATATTAAACGTTATAATATAATACGATGTAAAGGTTAGGACACGATGAGCGAGATATCGTACGGAACTTTAATGAGCTTTCGCTTACATACGCGGAATGCTAATTCGCGACACGACAATGTGTCCCCTGCGTTATTACACGCAACGGACGATTTCTTTTTTTTTACAATTTGTAGTCGTTTGTCGTTGTTGACGATCTTGTACGAGTTATTTCGCACCTGTCGTAACTCTATCCGAGTGAGAAATCAATGGTTATGAGCGATTGCTTCGTAAAAAAATTGAGCATTCAAATTTTACTTGTCGTTTCGCACTCGACCGAGCACGGAGAGCTTGAAACGTGTATATTATTAAAACTATGTGTTTTCTTATTTCACTAATCACGATAGCCGAGGGGTTGGGTGATCGGAATTCGAATCGAGACACCCGAGTTTTGATCCCTCAGTGGCTGACACGTACTAATAGGTTTTTTCAAAAACTTATGTACGATTTGCATCCTAGGCTTGGACGTAAGATCGAGATAGAAGATACAATACTAGGCAAATCCGCCTAGTTCTGTTCTTCCTTATCTTATCATATCTCCCTACGTCCTCATCTTACCTCCTATATACTGTAAAGTGCATATGCTTGTGAAAGAAATACTTCTGTCTACTCCAGTATTGGGAATGGCGTACAGACATTTACTATTTTATAATATTGAAAAGTATTTTAAAGTCTATTAAGTATTTTAAATTTTACTACTTTAATAAAAAAAACCTATGATCTTTTAATGAACGTTAATAAGCTCAACAAATAAATTTATTAGACTATTAAATAAAAAACGCCTTAAACGAACATCGTTTTGCCTTGTTATTTCTTATTTTTTTTACTCACGTAATTTCTCAGAACTAGAGTAGACAGAGGTCTAGAAATCCTCCCGATCATCCACCTTAGCTTATCAGGGACAACGTTACAGGTGTTGAGATAGAACCTCAAGCTAACAGTACAAAAAATTACAAATGAACCTAACAACAGCGATAGAATTTTAAAACTTACAATAATAATTAGTCGTACGTACTTGCGAGACGTAACACGCGTTTATATTGTTGCGAAACACGAAAGCGATGCAAAAAAATCATCACAGAGTGTAAGTAAAGTTAAAGAAACTAATTATAATCCTGATATTATGGAGTTCTGCACACTGGCGACGGTATGAAGGTGTTTTTTCAACCATGCCCGGTCTCCTGATCCTCATTTAATGAAGCAAAGTTTACAACTAACCCTGAACAGCGTATAATTAAACGTTCATCGTAATTATTCGATTTTGCGTTAAGTTAAAGAAATAAAATAACATAAATAAATATCTTCACGCAATTCACAATACAGAGGTAAACAGAGGCCTAGTCTAGACAATTAAGTCCTTTAGTCCCCACCTTCCACCGAAGATATTATCGGGACGACGTGACAGCCCGTCGCCGTCTTTATGTCCGAGCCAACGATATAATTCGTATATAAGTTTTTGAAAAAACCATTGGTACGAGCCTGCCACCTGAGGATCGAATTCGGGTCTCTTGACTCGAAATTCCGACCACCCAGCCACTGGACTATCGTTAAATTACATGCACTCGCAATAAGGATATATAAGTTAACGTTACGCTTGTCGAAACCAACTCGAACTTTCGTTAGAACTTAAGTGCTTGTAGCCCATTAATGCAAAACATTAGCCCGTCCGCGTCTAAAAGCTCATTATCGTGGGAAAAGTCCGGAATAGGCGTTCAGGTGTTTTTAGAAAATGCTACCACGGTCACGTGTGTCCCGCCATTTGCCAACGGTCTGTCTACCCGCATTATTATACTCAAGAACCGGTAATTTTTTAATGAAATTCTATATTAAAGTGCAGCTGTGCCACACTCGGCTGGGTACCTTCACAGAGGCGCAATATTTTCTTTGTTTTTTTTCTTTTTTTTAAATATCGAAACTCCTACAAAAATATTAAATTATATACGTTTAGATATCAATCGGACGACGGGCGACCCGATGGCCGAGTTGGTAAGCATGCCTTCGAAGCTAAGAGTAGTGAGTTTGTATCCCAGTGGTTTTTCGGTAGTTTTTTTTTAATATTGAAACATTACAATGCGGCATGCATTATAATGCATAAATATATGCGGCCCTATGGTAGGTGGTGAACACGCTTTTGAAGCCGAGTGATTCTGTATGGATCCTAGTAGAGACAAACATTTGTGTGAGGAATGTCAGTGTCTGTATTTGAATCTGTTGTAGACAATTAAGTCCTTTCGTCCGAACTTTCAACGAAGACATTTTTCGGGACAACGTGACGGTTTCGGTGGTGTGCCTGTCGCCGTCATGACGTTAGATATACAACCTGGGGATTGAATTTAGTTCTCTGGACACGAATTTGTGAAAAAAATAGTGCAAAAATTTTCGAGCAAATAAATATGCAGAGCCTAAAAGAAAGTTATTACGATGTAAATGAATTGATTAGTGAAAATAGATATTTTCACGCAATTCCCAATACCGGAGTAGACAGATGTCTAGTCTAGACAATTAAGTCCCTTTGAGCGTTAGTAAAAAAAAAACACTACAAAAGAAGTGATCGCTTCCAAGGTAAAAATTTTCATCTGGACTAAAATCTGAATTTAAGAATTTTTTTACAGAAAGGGAAGTCAAACGATTCGAATCATCGTCATCATAATACAGGAGGGTTTGCCATAAACGCCACGCTTGGCAAGCGAATTAGCGATCATGGTCTGCTTATTTTTGTCTGATATTTTTAGAGATAGTTGTCCCACATCTGTCAGTTGCCATGACGTTATTCAAGGCTGTTTCCCTTAGTCGCCATTAAGACTATATCTCACACCTTAGACGCTGCTGCCCATCACCCGGCAGCAGAAGTTTAGTCTAGTATTTTCGAGACAGTTATCCCGCCATCTGTCAGTCAATTACATTTTCAAGGCGGTTCCCTAAGTCATCTCTGACGGTACCTACGAGTAGAAAGGTCGGAACTTCGAGCAATTTGCATTTGATTTTCCAAAATCATGTGAGCAAATTGCTCGAAGAGTAGAGGGTCAACAGTACTTGGATATGTAGACGTGCGTGTAGGTAGAAAATGATAAATTTGAAATAAGCGAAAGAGTCACAAATATCAACACTTGGCGTTTCATTCACTTTGGCTACCACGTTAAGGATAATAATAAGTTTGCAATAGTAAACGAATTTAATTTAGAAATTCCCAAAAACAAATAAAGTTATTATCTAATGGGTTTAATAATCGTACCAATGGGTTTTCTAAAAATGTGTGTACGAATTTTTCAAAAAAAAGTACGGTTTTTCAAAAAAAAACCTATGTACAAATTATATCGTTGGCTTGGACATAAAGACGGTGACGGGCTCACCACCTGTCATGTTGTCCCGAAAATATCTTCAGTGGAAGGTAGGGAAAGGACATAAATGTCTAAACTAGACCTTTGTCTACCCCTGTATTAGGAATTGCGCGAAGATATTTATATTTATATCTATTTTTTTATATACAAATAATTACATAGCACGATTCCGCGCAAAGTAATAATTTCCGCAAAGTAACACCCGAGTCTATTAACAATCAAAAAAAAAAATAAATGTCTAATCTATAGCTTGTAAATTAGCTACAAAATAACAGCCATAACATAAATAAAGTCAATAATGGCTTGATTTTATTACTTGATAATATGTTTCCATAGTATGTTTCTCTTTAAGTTAAGCACGTGCTAAACGTCAAGTTGACGTTTTCGACAATTAAGTATAAGTATTCCGACCACATTGAACTCAATGTTTTAATATTAACATAGAGTTTCTGAGTTAACTGACTCTGTTAAAAGCACGCGACATTCGAAGCACGACGCGCACGAACCGAAAACATCTGCCTTGGTACTAGCGCCGAGTTAGTTTGTTTGTGAACTTAGCTCTGCGCGCGGCAGTGTTCGAGCTTCAAAGTGTATATGTAATATATAATATATTCACGCGATTCCCAATACAGGGGTACACAGAGGTATAGACAATTAAATAGTTTCAAGTTGACCCGTCTTGACTCGAATTTCGACCACACGACCACTCGGCTATCGTGACTTAAAGGGAATTAATTTAAAAAATGACCAATAATCGAATAACGGCGTGATATTTATGAAATTTTAACCAGTTAATTGCAGTTAACAATGCATAAATTTAAATATATATAAGTTAATTTAGACCCTTTGGTTCCTTGAACCAGAAGTTGCCTAAATCCTTTCTTCTCCGGATCTCTAATGCCATTTATCCAAATCCATTACGTAATATCACAGAAGACGTGATTTAAATATGGACAGGCAGGCTGCCTATCTGCATTAATCAAGATGCAGGATGTTGTAAAAAGTACACGCCTTGCGATACATAATGCAGTGCTGGTACCGACTTTGGTATATTGCAGCGAAACCTGAGCCTGCCAGGAAGATGGAAGGTCAACCAGGAGGGAGGAAAAACATAGGAATAAGGCTGTGGAGATACGATATCCTCGTGTGCGACTTTACGCCGACCAGAAACGAACAGAAGAGATTCGCAATATAGCAGGTTTGAGAGATGACCTAATCACTATAATTGATAAAGGGGTGCTTTGATGATTTGCGCTCGCGAGTGAATCATTAATGGTGAAGAAAATATCTATTTTAGCGTGAAAGTTAACATTAAAAGGCTTCGCGGTAGGCCGAGGCTAAAATTCGAAAACCGTATGAGCAAATTGCTCGAAGAGGGGAGGATTAAAAGTCTTCGGATAGCTAAACGTCGGTGAATGAAGAAAATGAAAATGAAATGAATTTATAAGAAGAGAAAGAGGTATGTAAGGATCTAGGCGATCAGTTCTCTCTAGCTACCCCGTCAGGAATGGTATATATGGAACGGCAAATACGTATGTTACAGTTTTTTTCCCTTTTGTACTTACCGTACATTTTTCCCGGATAAAAATCCTATATTTCGGTCCAAAAAATGATGTATTCCTGTGCAAATATTCATAGAGATGCGTTTACCAGTTCAGTAGTGTATAATAAACATCTATCCGCCCAATCATACTTTTACATTTATGATATGAGTACGATTGTAGGAAATAGGTATTCATTATATTGAAATATTCGCTGATGTATTTTTCCTTTTTATTTTGACTCCATAGGTTTATTTTTTGTTTTTAACAGTGGTAGAGCCACGCATCAGCTTTTGTTGTTGCATGAATGGGCCGGCTCGACCGGGGAAGTACCACGACCTTACAGAATACTACAGGTAACCGGAGGCCCACACACCTCCCTCCCGCAAGTCTGGAGGGGCACTCTAAGCCCGGCAACGCATCTGCTATGCCTCTGGTATTGCGGGTGTTCATGGGCGGCGGTAATCACTTACCATCATGTGAGCCACATGCTCGTTTGCCTTCCTTTTCTATAAAAAAAATTGTAGACGGTGTTTGTTGATGGCTAATAAAGTGTTTCTATTCTATTCTATTCTAAATTATTGGATGAGTAGCCTACGATGTTCGGTTAGTCAATACAACTATTTAAAGACATCGGCAAATTTGTTAGCTCTCCAATCTCTTTGCATTTCCAATAGGGGTAGACAGAAGTCAGGACAATTTAGTTGTTTCGGTCCACCTTCCACCGTAGATATTTTGGGGACAACGTCACAGGTGGTGAGCTCGTCGCCGTCTTAATGTCCAAGCCAACGATAAAATTCGTACATAACTTTTAAATAAACCATTGGTACGAGCCTGCCACCAGGGGATCGACCACCCAACCACTCGGCTATCGCGAATTTTTTGCCTCCTGTAAATGTAAATTTTAGTAATTTTCAGTATCGATCCGACCGGGATTCGAACCCGGGACCCCAGAGGTGGCAACTATGATAACTGGTGTGAACGCCACTCGACCACGGAGGTCCTCAAAAATTATAAGAAACTACCTGTCCTAACCCTGATTATCTTTCTAAAATAAAAATAGCCTATGTTAGTCCTTATAACATTAGCTATCTGTCAGTAAAAGTCCTGTTAATATTGGTTCAGCCATTTAAGGGATTAGCCAAATATTAGCGAAAAGCCGATTTATTTACGAACAGACAGCCAAAAATTGTAAAACATATAATTTTAGTGTATGTACATTGGTATATGTATATATTCATATACATGTAGTAAAAATTGGTTATTTCAATATTACAAACAGACACTCCAATTTTATTTATATGTATAGATAACATATTTTCGACAAATAAGAATATGACAGCGCTAGTCTTTAAGTGTAAAAGAGTTCTCAATAGTAATAATAATTTTTTGACAAAGTCAAGTAATGATATTTGATAACTTATCACAGTTATAGAAGTGGTATCTAATAATTTGATACCTTATCACAGTTATAGAAGTGGTATCTAATAAAAAAAATAGAAGTTAATGTAGCTTTCCATCGTTTCGGTGGTAGGCAGTACCGCGCAATAAACAAACAAACTTATTTTCTCTTTAATAATATTAGTTTATTTATTTATTTATCTTCACGCACAATCCCTGACGGGGTAGCCAGAGAGAACAGATCGCCAAGTGTCACGATCCCTACATACTTCTTTCGCTTCTTTTAGATTCATCATCTTCTTCATACATGCACGTCTAGGTATCCGAGTACTCTTGACCCTCCTCTCTTCGAGCAATTTGCTCACATGGTATTCGAAAGTTAATCTCGGTCTACCTCGACACCTTTTAATATTAACTTTCGCGCTATATATTTTCTTCACCATTCGGTCTTCACTCATTCGCTCAACGTGCCCAAACCATCGAAGCACGCCCTTATCCATTTTTGAGACAAGGTCATCTTTCAAACCTGCCATATTGCGAATCTCTTCGTTTCGCTTTCGGTCGGCCATGGTAAGGCCGCACATTTTACGAAGAGATCGCATCTCCACTGCATTCAACCTGCTTTTATGCTTCTTCTGGCATACCCAGGTTTCGCTGTCATATAACAAAAAGTCGGTACCAACACTGCGTTATGTATTGCAAGGCGTGCACTTTTCGCAACGCCTTGCCTTTTGATTAACGCAGTCAGGGCACCATTGACTTTGATCCCGGCAACGACACGCCTGTCCACATCTAAATCACATCTTCCATCCCGGCTAAACGCACTCCCCAAGTATACAATTTCATTCATTTAATATTAGTTTGATTTTTTTAATTTGTAAAAAATAAAATAAATATATAAATGAATATCTTAACGCAATTCCCAATACAGCGGTAGACAAAGGTCAAGTCTAGACAATTAAGACCCTTCGACCCACCTTCCACCGAAGATATTTTCGGGACAACGTGACAGGTGGTGAGCCCGTCGCCATCTTTATGTCCAAGCACATAAGTTTTTGAAAAACCCATTGGTGAGCGCGCGAAACCCACGAGCCTGCCACCAAGGGATCGAACTCAGATCGAACTCTTGACTCGAAATTCCGACCACCCAAACCAATCGGCTATCGTGACTCTCTTGTTATTTTGTAATTTTTTGGAAGTAAAATAAGGAACTATAAATACATAAGGTGTGCTTCGATAGTTTGGGCACATTGAGCAAATGACTGAAGACCGAATGTCAAAGTAGGCCGAAATTAACTTTAGATTACCATGTGATCAAATTGCTCGAAAAAGACCTAGACGTTCATGTATGAAGAAAATAATGAATCTGAAAAAAGTGAGAGGTAATTGTGACACTTAACGATCTGTTTTTTCAAGCTACCCCGTCAGGGACTACGCGTGAAGATAAATAAAAATAATACCAACGTATATATATTTAACAAAAACTCTTTGATTAAGCTCCGATGCTATTAACATTCGTACGGGGATTTAATCGTAGACAATTCCGATAGAGCCTCAGGCTGTGTTCGTAATGGATAATGGAACTTGTGCATTTTAATTACAAATGGATGTATGCTTTCAGTAGTATGCAATTTTACGGATTGTTTTATAGACAAACGTACTAATTGTGATCCATTACGTCTTTGATTCAGTGGTTTACTACGACGTAAACAGCGAGGTAGATAAAAACCCAATGCATTTACAGGAGCATCCTATACTTACTACTGGGCCGCCATATATCTGTACTAACCAATTGGCTTAGCTCTACAGCATATTATAATAAATAATTATGGCCATAAATGGCGACAACATTACATAAATAGCTTCAATCCCAAAGTAAACAGCTAAAGCACTTGTGTTATGTGTAAAACAATGAAGGTAGGTACCACAAACACCCAGATCCGAGATAATGTATAGAAGCGGTTTCCTACATTGTTCCGTACGGGAGTCGAACCCAGTATCTCTGAGCTGGCAACAACATCAAAACCTATAAACAGGCCACTAGTTCATGGAGGTCATCGTATTTCGATGGGCATCTTTATTTCTTTGGTCTAGGCGTTTGTGGTTACTTAGTTTTTTCTAATTCCGTGCTTTTGTTACTTACTTTGGGATCAAAGCAATGTATGTGATGTTGTCCACATTACGTTTTAGTTTTATTTATTTACACTGATGCTGTTCTATTATGCTTTTTGAGCTTCGCGCGTCCACGTAATGCGTTTTTGTTGACTATGTGTTACTATCTAATCTAGAAAACGCCAATTTACCATATGTTATAGCATGTGGCACTAAAATAAGTCAATTGAAATTAGATAGTAATATTTATAATAGCATAATGGACAAAATACTATTAAAAGAATCACTTATAACGTTAACATAGTGTTATCTATAACAACACTGCAAATTCAGCAATTTTCGTCTTCTCAATAGCTTTTTATTACAATTCACGAAAACTTTCTTTTGGTTATACTTTTTAAGTCAAAAATTATAAAAATAAATAAATTGCGAAATAAATCAATAGTAAAATACATCATCGTAGAAAGATGACGTAGTCTCAACACCGGAAAACTGACCCATCATGTACTGGGTTTAAAGCAGGAGCAGCAGGAGTTCGGCAAATAAAAAAGAAAGACTGTACTCAAGAGAAACAAAAAAAATCTTGTGAATTATCATCTTTCTCAAGCAGCATCTACGCCCCAACCCACCATCGAAAATCCTCTCAACATTTGATCTCAACAATCGCCACCAATAGTGAACGCCATGTAACCTTTTGCGATTAAACAGTAAAACACAATGTCACTCCAAAATACCTCAGCGAAATACCCATTCGTTCTAACTATCAACCCCCATCTTGAAAACAACATGCGTCAAGTCACGAATAAGCACTAAAAAAAAAAGAAGTTTCTTCTCGGCTGACATAACAGATAAGAATATTATAAATAAAACAATTTCACGGCTTAACCGAATTTAATAAAATTGTGAAAGACGATTGAACCCTAAGGAAGGACACGTGATACTTTTATCAAGAATAAATAAATAAATAAATATCTTCACTCAAATCCCAATACAGGGGTAGACAGAGGACTAGTCTAGACAATTAAGTTCCTTTGACCCACCTTCCACCGAAGATATTTTCGGGACAGCGTGACAGGTGGTGAGCCGTCGCCGTCCTTATGTCCAAGCCAAAGATATGAATCGTCGATAGGTTTTTTTTTATTATTGAAAAAAAACCATTGGTACGAACCGTCACGTACCGTCACGTACGTCAGGTCTCCCTGTCACCTGGGGATCGAACTTTGGTCACTCGACTCTAATTCCGATTACCCAACCACACGGCTATTGTGACTATAAGAAGAAAACGCGATAAAGTATTTCCATGCGGGCTATAGATGTTACAGATAGTAGGTACCAGGAATACAGAGCTTTGTAGCCACGTAAGCAGTAAAGCTCTTGTTAGGTGCGTACAACGCAACTTCCCTGTGGGGGGGCAGATGTGGACAACGACCAAGTTTTAAAGAACACAAAAACTAATGTTCCTTAATAGCTTATACGTATAGAAAGTATAATTTTATACATGCTTTAATATGAACTTAATTCCGTTTAAATGAAAGTACATTTTTGATTATTTTCTTTGGAATTTGAACTTATTTAGGTATTATAAGTAATTATCCTGGATAATATCGATTGCTTACTACAGCGTGTATAAAACCATTGTTAAAAAAAAGATACGTCTCTTAGTTCAATTCGTCTGTGTATATTTATCTTCATTGTATATATATATATATATATATATATATATATATATATATATATATATATATATATATATATATATATATATATATATATATATATATATATATATATATATGTATATATATATATATATATATATATATATATATATATATATAATTCAATTCGTCTGTGTATATTTATCTTCATTGTATATATATATATATATATATATATATATATATATATATATATATATATATATATATATATATATATATATATATATATATATATATATATATATATATATATATCAGTGGAATATATAAGTAACAATTTAAGTGTATACATAAATAAAATGTAAGCGTCTGTTATAATCCCAAATTATAAGTTCTTCACAAATGAAATCAATTACATTAAAAATATTTTTTTTTAATTTTTCTCTGTCCTTCTGTTTCTTGCAGTTAATCTTCGAAACGGCTGGACCTATTTTAACGAAACTGGATATAGATGATGCAGTAAGTAGTTACTTAGACTATTTTTATTCTAGAAAAATAATTAGGGTTCCGCGTTAAGTGTTAAACCTCGAGCAAAGCCGCGGGGGGAGCTAGTGTATAACATAAATCATAAATCTATAAAAACTAAAAAGATTAGAGATCTATGTAAATTTCTTTTTTTTCTTCTGCGAAAAGTTTATTTCTGAGTTAACGTCTGATAACAGAGCCAATGTTGAACTTATGCGTTCACAAAAATAATGCCAATGTAAACTTTTATGTGAAGAAGAACTGCAATATAAAGCCATAGATAAAAAATCATAGAATAAATACGCTGTAAATGTTATCCGCTTAGTCTGTGGCTAAATTTGATTATTAACAAGCCGTTACGTTAGTTCATTGCCTTTTGAACAGTTAATAGAATATTAAAATCGTATCGTATATTGTTTGTGGTATGAAACTCATTACGGTCTATCTCCGTATTTATCTCTGTTATATGAATAATGTGTAACATGATTAAACGTATTTATAGTTTTAGACTCGCGCATAGTAAAAATCACAGTACTTTTTTTGTTGAGTTTTCCTTCCTAATTTATATTCTTTAAGTTGTTAAGTTTTGTACAAATTGTATCGAAATCAAAATAAGTATTTGCTTAAAGTATATACAAATGTATTTGTAAGTTTTGATATCTTGTTACATAAAAAATTAAACAATATAAGCTTAAGGATATGCCACCCCTTTTTTTTTCTCATTGTTGTCGTAAGAGACGACTAGAAGGAAAACCTTTGTAAAGGTAGTTTCTACTGATGTGAGATGACGTTGGGATAACCTTCTCCAAAAATATATCATGAAATTCAGCAGATCGGTAACTGGCTTCCATCTGAGAGTGTAAGATTTCGGGTACTGCGATCGCCAAATTGCCAAATGTAGCGTTTATGGCAAATCCTAGCTCAATGCAGAAGAGAGAAATAGTGTAAAAACATAGTTAAAAGAAATATATCTCCTAATGATAATCTATTTAGGAAGTTTTTAAAGAAAATTTCGTAAATTTTTAACAGTTGTAGACTACAATCTACATGTTAAAGTATTCATAATCTAATACAAGTGTCATTGTAGTGAAGTTCTATCTAACCGATTTGGTAAATACATTTTTAAAAGAAAATGCACAGATTTGTCGTCAAAAAATAAAATATCTTCACGCCATTTTCAATACTGGGGTAAACAGAGGTCTATACAATGACGTCTTTTTCACCCACCTTTCACCGAAGTAGTTATTTTAAACAACGTGACATCCAGTGAGCCTGTCGCCCGTCTTTATGTCCAAGCCATCGGTATAAATCGTACATAATTTTTGAAAGATCGGTACGAGCCTACCACACGGGGATCGAAAACGGGTTTCTTTACTCAAATTCCGATCACCCAACCACTCGTCTGTCGTAAGTATTTTTGACTATTTGTCATCAAGCAATGCAAATCATCAAACTATCACCCTTCTTAATTTATATACGCGATTACTTCTCGTCTGTTGCTTATTCACAGCTTTCTTTCTCTACTTCTCCGATTCTAATAGCTGGAAAAAGCTCTTGCATATGAGCTTTTTTAGCAAATTAGTTGGGTTGGTGTAATGCTAGGTGTGAATATTAAATTTGACAACCTTCGTGAACGATCGGCGTACAGATCGTTTTTCATGGTGTGGTCAGGTCTGTGGTCTCGGGTACGTTTCCCGGGCTAGTCAATACGGAAAACCATTGCTCCACATTTTTCAGGTCTGAGTATTTGTGATATCTTCGTTGTTTCCGATTTCGTAATGCAAGCGCTTGGGCTAGCTGCATTGGGATCAGAGATGAGTTTGTGACTGTGATGGATTTATTTATTTATAAAAAAAAATGCAGCGAAGCACGAGAATTATACTCAAATAGTAATATGAATAATATACTCGTACGAAAAAAAGTCACGATAGCCGAGTGGAGTCGGAAATTCGCGTCAAGACAGTTCGATCTCCAGCTCGTAAAAATGGATTTTTCAAAAACTTATTTTCGAATTATATCGTTGGCTTGAACATAAAGACGGTGACGGGTTCACCTCCTTTCACGTTGTCCCGAAAATATCCTCTGTATACCCCTGTATTAGGAACTGCGTGACGATATTTATATTTATTTTTTAATAATATATATGCTACGGAAAGAATTTCGTGTAGTATACATTTTAGATATCATTATTATAATAGATTTTGTTGCTTTCGCCAAAGTAGTATTATAATTTTTTGATTCATTTGCTTATATTCTTGCAATTTTCGTAGGAATCACAGATTTATAAGGAAATGAAATGCCTATATTAGCCTCCCACAATGTAGCTAATTTAATAAACAGTAAATGTCTTTAACTGAAAGAATTTTTAAAATCGGTTAAGTATTTTTTGAGTTTAGACGTAACAAACGTACAATCTCTCTTTATAATGTTGGTTTCGATGTTACATTTAAAATTAAATTTTTCATTTCTGTGGGAATATAAAATATAATAAAATTTTGTGAAAGCTTACATGCAACATCAATACCGTTACAAACTCTTACTAAAACAAGAAATATTTCCCACGACGACGCGGGCTATACTTCCACAAAATCCCCCTTGGGTGACTTTCTGAAATACGCGAAACTTGGCGAAATGTTTCAACCCACCTGCGCTATTTGTTAGCGAAAGTTCTCACCATTCAACATGAGAGTTTTGTGTTCGAAATTAGCGCTAAGTACGTTTCAGGTGTTACCACATACAAGACGACTATAAACTACATTACCTATTATTTTCTTATCTACATTTCCTCGTATAACTTTATTTCCCTTTGAGATACAACTAAATCGGAATTATTGTATGTAACTCTAATGTTTAGAAGCACTGCCTTCTAACTTGTGGGTTATGGTTTCGAAACCCGCTAGGGGCGAATTTTTGATAAATATAAATGTTTGTACTCGAGACATGGACTGTTATATGTTATATGTATTATATTAATAACTGTTATATGTATTATATTAATAATTTATGCAGTTAGATATACATGTATCTTATTAACGTCCCGTCTCCAGTTCGCAGGAATCCTACTTTGGACGTATATGTTTATTAATTTCATACATCGCATAATATGCAATACCATATAAAAGCATAGTATTGCTTAAATTTAAATGTAACTTAAATTTATTAAAATGGCATTTTTTAGTGATTCAATGGTTACCCGGACTGGTCTAGACCACTGTTAGATGAAAGGTGATAAGGGCTTAAAAAATATGTTTTAGAAATTGTCGTTATAGTTATCTGGAACCTTAGAAAGTTTGGGCCGAAACATATCAGGTATTTAAAATAATTCTTTAATACAAACAGATAAAAATTAATTATATTTTTAACAATGTTCATGAGGTAATTATTTTTTTAATTTTGGAGTCCGATTTTAAATTTGTCAGAAGATCAACAAAAAGTATAAAAGTGTCAGTTAAATTAAAAATTCTTCAAAGAGGAACGTAATAGATTATTAAAAAAAAATATAAGAAATTACTAGTTTCAGAACACTTCAAAATATCTACGTGTTTACTACACATATATATGTTTTTGATGACCTGATGATACTTTAAATATATAGCGAAATAATCTTCGATTAAGCAGCTGTTCAAATATATAAGTATAAACTTTTTCATGATAATATCTTTAGCAAGTTTCTCTGTAATAAAAGAATGTAAGATATGTATTCTAACTTACATCCTGTTGATTAAAGAAGTCATCTTGGGCCTCCTCGTTCGAGCAGCCCATATCTTGCAGGAGAGGAGTGACGTGTCGCTCCCAATCATCCATTTTTACAAGCAACACCTAATCAATTAACGCGAACAGCTAAACACAGCTTGATCTTCACAAACAAACGTTCATTGCCTGCCACTGATGATTCTTAGCGGGCCGCGGGCCGGCATTTCGCGCCAAAAACTTTTGTGCGCACTTTTGACTTGAAAAATGGCGGGAAGAGGTCCCGAGCGTCGGCTGTCACTGAGACTGGCGAGCGGGAAAGGAAAAAAAACCCCGGCAGCGGCGTATCACGTGCCGCCGATGCAGGCGCGTTGGGAACGCACTATGAAAAGTCGGTGTAAACAGTGAGCTTAGTCAGTGTGGCGGTGCGCGGGATCCCGGCCGCCCGTCGACGCGACCGGAACAGGAGTGTATGGCGGCTGCTTAGGCCGCACGCCCTCTGCGCCGCGCCGCCTCGCCGCCGTCTCGCTCCCACTCGCACGTAATGCCTACGGGCCTCCCTCTCTCGCGTCACGGCGCCTCACGCCTCCCATGGGCGGCCGCGTTTTCCCGCCGTCCGGTCCGCAACATGGCCGTAGGTACCTCCGCGGGCGACCACTCACCACCGTCAAACATGACCATCATCAACAATTTCTTTAGCAGTTGTGTAACTAATTCGAAAAAACATGAGTAAATTCTGAGAAATCTAATCAACCAATTAGTTCTACTTTGTTATAAAACGTCGAGATTATATATTCTTTGCTCCTGTTTCTCAAGGCATATATACCGTCACTTACTTAAAGTCACGATAGCCGAGTTGTTGGGTGGTCAGAATCTCGATAGACCCGAGTTCGATCCCCAGGTGGCAGTACCAATGAGTTTTTCAAAAACTTATGTACGAATTTCATCGTTGGCTTGGACATAAAGGCGGCGACGGGCTCACCACCTGTCACGTTATCCCGAAAATATCTTCGGTGGAAGGTGGGTCAAAGGGACTTAATTGTCTAGACTTGACCTCTGTCTACCCCTGTATTGGGAATTGCGTGAAGATATTATATATTATATATATATATATATACCTATACCTTACGTGTATCTATTCCTAATTCGAAAAAAGTAAGTTATGGATATGCAAATTATGTTGCACAATTCCGCGTGTATTTTTGCATTTTTGTTTTTTTTATCATCACGCATTGCCCAATACTGGAGTAGCCAGAGGTCTCGATAATTTAGTTCTTTCCACCCACATTTCATTGGAGCTTGTTTTAAAACAACGTAACAGGTGGTGAGCCTGTCATCGCATCTTTTATTTTAAATAACTTTATAATAGCATCTCTATAATATCGAATTTCCGCATAGTAACGCTTGAATCTATTAACTAGCTTAAAAAAGCAAATTTAACATGATATTGATAATTTTTTAGAAGGTGCTACCATCTTGATAGAAAAGTGAAATAACCATGAAGGTGCGAGATGCTACTCGTATTAGGCAATTTACCATAATTCTAATATATGTGTTTATAGAATTAATACAATAAATAAATATCGTAACAGAAGTTCCCAAAACTGAAGTAGAGGTCCACACAAATAAGTCCATTCGACCCGCCTTTCATCGAAGCCTATTAGGAACACCGTGACAGGTGGTGAGTCTATCGTCGTATCTAAGAAATTGTTCTATTTATTTTATCTTGTTACTGACATAAACAAATCTATTATATGAAGATACACAAAATTGTTCAAGCTGAAAAAATATCTTCACGGCATTCCCAATATTGGGCAAAATAGAGGTCTGGACAAATAAGTCTTTTAGACCCAACTTTCACCGAAGACATTTTTAGGTAAATGTTGACAGGTGAGCCTGTCTCGGTCTTATGTCCGAGCCAACTATATAAATCGTACATAAATTTTTGTAAAAACCCATTGCTACGAGCCCGCCGGGTCTCTCTAGACTCGAATTCCGATCGCACAGTGCTATGACACACACAACCACACAGCTATAGTGACTGCAGGGCACACACAAGCACAGTGCTATGACACACACAACAACACAGCTATAGTGACTGCAGGGCACGTATACATAGGTAACTGTGAAAGAAGTCTGCAGTACATATGCCACTTCTGCTGGAGGATTTCCTATAATCGCCAGGCTTGGCAAACGTTTTGGCGATTATAGTACCAAAACACCATACAACATAGACTTTGATGCCTGTCAACAGTCTGCTGACTATTAAAATGCATATCATTCAAGCGAACAAAATACACATAATATGCATAAAAAGTCACCATAGCCGAGTGGTTGGGTGGTCGGAATTTCGAGTCAAAAGATCCGATGTTCGATACCCAGGTGGCTCGTACCAATGGGTTTTTAAAAAACTTATGTACGAACTAGATCGTCGGCTTGGACATGAAAACGGCGACGCGCTCACCTCCTGTCACTTTGTTCCGAAAAATATCTTCGGTGGAAGGTGGGTCAAAGAGTCTTAATTGTCCAGACTAGACCTCTGTCTAAAAGGAATTGCGTGAAGATATTTATTTTTTTAATTTAAAATATGCATATTTCCGATCATCTGTACTTTATCTTTGTCACGAATGCAGATCTACTCTTATTCTTTAGAATCTACATTACTAGAAGAGGGGAGGGTCAAGTTTACTTGTATGATGTATGAAGAAAATAATGAATTTCAATGAAGCGAAAGAGGTATGTAGGAAACGTGACATTTGGGGATCTGTTCTCTCTGGCTATCCCTCAAAGGGACTGCGTGAAGAGATGAAAATACATTGAGAAGTTTGATTATTTATTGTCCTAATTACACAGCATTTAAAATGGCAATTACAATCGTTTATTGACTCAGTTTGTAATGAGCCTGCCTTCGAGCCAAGGGTTCGGAGTTTGAATCCCGCTAGAGGTAAACATTTGTCCGAATATATGATTTATCTGTGTAAATTTGCATGTAAGTATATTATACCGACAGCTTTGACGTCCGAGAATCGTTGTCACTGGCGTATTCAAGCGCCCTGATCACTTTAACCGAAACGCGCAAAACTGAAGCGAGTTTAGTCATTATTAAAAGCGAAACGCGTAACATTGTTAGACACTTACGGCGAACAGGGTTCGTGAAGAACTTACAAGCGACCAATTAAAAGTTAAATGTCTAATTCTTGTTAGGAACGGGAAGTCCGCAACTAGTTAGTTAGTTAGTTAGTTAGTGGAGAAAGTTCTCCACGGATGGGTACGACATGGGTGCCTTTAATTATTAACCTGAACAAAACTGTGAAAAAATTCATCTCGCAGTCAAACTTAATGAGGTAACTCCTCAGTTAAGATTATCAAGGAGGTAAGTAAGTAATGGCGTCGTAACCAAGCGTGGAAGTCTTATGCAGTTGCTACCAAAAATTTACTCTAGAACCGTCAGAGATTTAAAAAACATCATCCTAAGCATCCATCCCTCTATCCTATGCGGGGCTCATATCAATTTATTCCCAGCCTTCAACCTTGGGTCACCTTTTGATTGAAAGACGTACGAGTGCCGAGCGTGTCAAGTAGTGTTTACTATGAACATTCGTCTGATCTTAGTTCCTGCACAAACTGAAGATGAAACTTAAAAGCTTCCTTCAAGCTTTCAAGGGCCGGGAGTATGTCTGTGCTACAGACAATAATATTAATAGACAAACATAGATTATTTATGTCATATTTATATATTTCAACAATTTCATGATTGGTTCAACGATTAACATTAAAATAATAAGATACGATTATCTACCAAAGGGCACGCATGCAATTTAACGTTATTGAAATTAAGTAATAACATTTAACGAGAAGAATATTTTTTTCCTTGTTCTATCCTGAACATTTACGAATATCATTAAAAATATCTTCTCGCTATTCACTATACAGAGATCGGACAATTAAGTCTTTTCGAACCACCTTCCAACGAAGACAGGTGGCCAGTTGTCGCCATCTTTATGTCCTAGCCGACGATGTGAATTGTACGGGCTTACTACCTGGGGATCGAACACGGGTCTCTTGACTCTAATTCCACTAAAAAAACTCGGCTATCGTGACTACTACAAATATCATAAGACCGGAGTGTATCACCGGTTTTCATTGTGTCGTCAATTGCGTGGTCCTGGGTTCGATGCCCGGCCGATTGAATTTGAAATAGCACTATTTCTTATATTTCCACGGGTCTAGGTGTTTATGTTTGTGAATCAAAGTAATCTGTGTGATGAACCTATCCATCTATCTATCTATCTATTATAAAAATAATTGGTCAGCCGAAAACGAAACGAAGAGATTCGCAATAAGACAGATTGAAAAATGATCTTTTCTCTCCAATGGATAACAGTGTTTGATTCGATGGTTGAGTGAAAGAATGAGTGAATGTATGAAAAAGTACTGACTTTGGTAGACCATTTGAGTAAATTGCTCGAGGAGGAGAGGGTCGGGAGGTGCTTGGATTATCAACGAACGTACCAGAACACCCAGACCCGAGAAAATAGTAAGAAAAAGTGCTATTTTACATTGAATCGCTCGGGAATCGAACTCGGGACCACGCTACTGACGACACAACGAAAACCTGTGCGTACAATCGGAGGTCGTCCATGAAGAGAATGATGAATTTGAAAGAAGCGAAAGAGGTACGTAAAGATCGTGATACTTGGCGAACTGTTGTCTTTTGATGACATATAGTAATAAGAATAATGCTGTCACAACTACCCACCATCGTAGAAAACATTTTAAATAATATATCATGTAAGTTCAAGCCTGAAACCTATTACAGAGTATTCTGGAGCGTAACTACAAATATTTTAGTGCCATGAAAGCTGTTAGAAAGAGCCGTAAATTATGTGTAATTATACTGACAATTCTCAAACATATCTCTAGCATCAATGTGTTCATTTTATTTTTATATTCAACATATGACAGTGAGAGAAACGAAAACATAAAGTAAAAAAGTCTAATCGCTTTCTATCGCTGTTATAATTGTAGTTTTATCGATTGCAGAATGTAGTCAACTGTTAGTGTTTTGTGATAATATTTGCATCTTTTACAATTTATATAGACATAAATACATAGAGACAACATTACATACTCGTACATTGCTTTGATCCTAAAGTATTCTTAAGCACTTGTATTATGGAATCAGAAACAACGAAGCTATATCCATACACGAGAAAATATAGTAAAGTTTCTATGTTGACCCGACTGGGAATGGAACCCCTCTGAGCTGGCGATATTATGAAAATCGGTGTGTACGCCACTGGTCGCAATCTAGACAATTAAGTCTGTTTGACCTACCGGTCTTCGAAACGTACCCGTTTTTCCTTTAAGTTTCGTTTATCTATATGTTCTTCATTAAGAAAATTTCTTTCCTTAAATACACTCGCAACCTACGCTTCTCTCTCGCGGTGTAAGCATATCTTCTAGCAAATATTTGTAGTAGGAGTTTTTAAATAGTAAATATCAGACAGAATAAATATAGACAGAGGTCTAGTCTAGACAATAAAGTTCCTTCGACCCACCTTCCACCGCAGATACTTTCGGGACAACGTGACAGGTGGTGAGCCCGTCGCCGTCTTTATGTCCAAGCCAACGATATTATTCGTACATAAGTTTTTGAAAAACCCATTGGTACGAGCCTGCCACCTGGGGATCGAACTCGCGTCTCCTGACAGGAAATTCCGACCATCCACTCGGCTATCATGACTTTTTTAGTAGTAGTAGTTGATTTGTTATTTACGAATATTTACGCTTTAATATACGCTCAATAAAGAGAGGTAATATGATCATATCTTGTAAAAGTAATTTATGGATAACAACCATTCTCACCGATTTTTTGAATAGAACAAACAGTATTTAATTAATGCCCGGTTTGTCAGGCAGAAATCGCTTAAAGCGATATGACCACCGTTTGTAGTTTTAAGGTTTCCGAAATTGTAATAATTAATTCTATAAGACTATGTACAATAAAGAATTATCTATCTATCTATCTATCTATCTATCTATCTATTATAAAAATAATTGGTCAGCCGAAAACGAAACGAAGAGATTCGCAATAAGACAGATTGAAAAATGATCTTTTCTCTCCAATGGATAACAGTGTTTGATTCGATGGTTGAGTGAAAGAATGAGTGAATGTATGAAAAAGTACTGACTTTGGTAGACCATTTGAGTAAATTGCTCGAGGAGGAGAGGGTCGGGAGGTGCTTGGATTATCAACGAACGTACCAGAACACCCAGACCCGAGAAAATAGTAAGAAAAAGTGCTATTTTACATTGAATCGCTCGGGAATCGAACTCGGGACCACGCTACTGACGACACAACGAAAACCTGTGCGTACAATCGGAGGTCGTCCATGAAGAGAATGATGAATTTGAAAGAAGCGAAAGAGGTACGTAAAGATCGTGATACTTGGCGAACTGTTGTCTTTTGATGACATATAGTAATAAGAATAATGCTGTCACAACTACCCACCATCGTAGAAAACATTTTAAATAATATATCATGTAAGTTCAAGCCTGAAACCTATTACAGAGTAATCTGGAGCGTAACTACAAATATTTTAGTGCCATGAAAGCTGTTAGAAAGAGCCGTAAATTATGTGTAATTATACTGACAATTCTCAAACATATTCTAGCATCAATGTGTTCATTTTATTTTTATATTCAACATATGACAGTGAGAGAAACGAAAACATAAAGTAAAAAGTCTAATCGCTTTCTATCGCTGTTATAATTGTAGTTTTATCGATTGCAGAATGTAGTCAACTGTTAGTGTTTTGTGATAATATTTGCATCTTTTACAATTTATATAGACATAAATACATAGAGACAACATTACATACTCGTACATTGCTTTGATCCTAAAGTATTCTTAAGCACTTGTATTATGGAATTAGAAACAACGAAGCTATATCCATACACGAGAAAATATAGTAAAGTTTCTATGTTGACCTGACTGGGAATGGAACCCCTCTGAGCTGGCGATATTATGAAAATCGGTGTGTACGCCACTGGTCGCAATCTAGACAATTAAGTCTGTTTGACCTACCGGTCTTCGAAACGTACCCGTTTTTCCTTTAAGTTTCGTTTATCTATATGTTCTTCATTAAGAAAATTTCTTTCCTTAAATACACTCGCAACCTACGCTTCTCTCTCGCGGTGTAAGCATATCTTCTAGCAAATATTTGTAGTAGGAGTTTTTAAATAGTAAATATCAGACAGAATAAATATAGACAGAGGTCTAGTCTAGACAATAAAGTTCCTTCGACCCACCTTCCACCGCAGATACTTTCGGGACAACGTGACAGGTGGTGAGCCCGTCGCCGTCTCTATGTCCAAGCCAACGATATAAATCGTATATAAGTTTTGAAAAACCCATAGACACGAGCCTACCGGGTCTCTAGACTCGAATTCCGATCACCCAACCACTGTGCTATCGTGACTTTATATAGCATATACGAGCATACATAAGTAACTGAAAATAGTCTTCAGTACATATGCCACTTCAACTGTGTATTGCCAACGTGGTATCGAACTCGGGTCTCTAGACTGAATTCCGATCACCAACCACTCTGCTATCGTGACTTTGTATAGCATATACAGTATACATAAGTAACTGAAAATAGTCTGCAGTACATATGCCACTTCAACTGTGTATTGCCAACGTGGTATCGAACTCGGGTCTCTAGACTGAATTCCGATCACCAACCACTCTGCTATCGTGACTTTGTATAGCATATACAGTATACATAAGTAACTGAAAATAGTCTTCAGTACATATGCCACTTCAACTGTGTATTGCCAACGTGGTATCGAACTCGGGTCTCTAGACTCGAATTCCGATCACCAACCACTCTGCTATCGTGACTTTATATAGCATATACAGTATACATAAGTAACTGAAAATAGTCTTCAGTACATATGCCACTTCAACTGTGTATTGCCAACGTGGTATCGAACTCGGGTCTCTAGACTCGAATTCGATCACCCAACCACTCTGCTATCGTGACTTTATATAGCATATACGAGCATACATAAGTAACTGAAAATAGTCTTCAGTACATATGCCACTTCTGCAACTGTGTATTGCCAACGTGGTATCGAACTCGGGTCTCTAGACTCGAATTCGATCACCCAACCACTCTGCTATCGTGACTTTGTATAGCATATACAGTATACATAAGTAACTGAAAATAGTCTTCAGTACATATGCCACTTCTGCAACTGTGTATTGCCAACGTGGTATCGAACTCGGGTCTCTAGACTCGAATTCCGATCACCCAACTACTCTGCTATCGTGACTTTGTATAGCATATACGAGTATACATAAGTAACTGAAAATAGTCTGCAGTACATATGCCACTTCTGCAACTGTGTATTGCCAACGTGGTATCGAACTCGGGTCTCTAGACACGAATTCCGATCACCCAACCACTCTGCTATCGTGACTTTATATAGCATATACGAGTATACATAAGTAACTGAAAATAGTCTGCAGTACATATGCCACTTCTGCAACTGTATTGCCAACGTGGTATCGAACTCGGGTCTCTAGACTCGAATTCCGATCACCCAACCACTCGGCTATCGTGACTTTGTATAGCATATACAGTATACATAAGTAACTGAAAATAGTCTTCAGTACATATGCCACTTCAACTGTGTATTGCCAACGTGGTATCGAACTCGGGTCTCTAGACTCGAATTCGATCACCCAACCACTGGCTATCGTGACTTTATATAGCATATACGAGCATACATAAGTAACTGAAAATAGTCTGCAGTACATATGCCACTTCAACTGTGTATTGCCAACGTGGTATCGAACTCGGGTCTCTAGACTGAATTCCGATCACCAACCACTCTGCTATCGTGACTTTGTATAGCATATACAGTATACATAAGTAACTGAAAATAGTCTGCAGTACATATGCCACTTCAACTGTGTATTGCCAACGTGGTATCGAACTCGGGTCTCTAGACTCGAATTCCGATCACCAACCACTCTGCTATCGTGACTTTGTATAGCATATACAGTATACATAAGTAACTGAAAATAGTCTTCAGTACATATGCCACTTCAACTGTGTATTGCCAACGTGGTATCGAACTCGGGTCTCTAGACTCGAATTCGATCACCCAACCACTCGGCTATCGTGACTTTATATAGCATATACGAGTATACATAAGTAACTGAAAATAGTCTGCAGTACATATGCCACTTCAACTGTGTATTGCCAACGTGGTATCGAACTCGGGTCTCTAGACTCGAATTCGATCACCCAACCACTGGCTATCGTGACTTTGTATAGCATATACGAGTATACATAAGTAACTGAAAATAGTCTGCAGTACATATGCCACTTCTGCAACTGTGTATTGCCAACGTGGTATCGAACTCGGGTCTCTAGACTCGAATTCCGATCACCCAACCACTCTGCTATCGTGACTTTGTATAGCATATACGAGTATACATAAGTAACTGAAAATAGTCTGCAGTACATATGCCACTTCTGCAACTGTGTATTGCCAACGTGGTATCGAACTCGGGTCTCTAGACTCGAATTCCGATCACCCAACCACTCGGCTATCGTGACTTACATCGATCATTAAAATGTATTTAAAATTACATATACTACTTCTCTACTCATCTTAACGGCCTGTAAAATTTCACAGCAGGACACATAGGTATCCCCAGTACGGGAGTGTCATAAACGCCACGCTTGACGCCAGCGGATTGACGACCGCAGTACCAGACTCCTTGCATCTTTGTCGCTGCCCCTCTTCACCGGTCTGCTGTAATTTCGTCCAGTATTTTCGAGATGATTGCCATCCCGTTATCTGTCGGCAGCCACCGCGTTTCTCTAAGTCGTCGGTAACCATTCCAACGCTTTTCCCTTAGTCACACTAACGAGAAGATAGCGTTGCTATGTCGTAAACATACTAACGTCCAAACATTCATCAAACACAGTTTACGCCCTCGGTGGACGTGTGGCTTACGCACAGATCTTCATGGTGTCATCAGTTGTGTTCCCGAGTTCGATTCCCGAACGCGTCAATGTCAAAGCACTTTTTCTAGATTTACTCGGGTGTCGGTATGTATAACTTCGTAGGTTCTGATTTTATAAAAAACATACATAAGCTACTTAGTTTGGGAACAGAGCGAAGTATGTCATGTTGCCCTATATTATTAGGTATTTTTTTAATTTTCACTTTTTTGTTATTATTACGTACTTATTTGTGACGATAGCCGAGTGCTTGGGTGGTCGGGATTCGAGTCAAGAGATCCAAGTTCGATCCCCAGGTGGCAGGCTCGTACAAATGTGTTATTTGAAAAACTTAAGTATGATATCATTGGTTTGGACATAAAGACGGCGACGGGCTCACCCTCTGACATGTCCCAAAACATGTCGTCCATCGATGGTGGCTCGAAAGGACTTAATTGTCTAATCCTCTGTCTACCCCTGTATTGGCAATAGCGTGATGATATTTTTATTTATATATTTCTAAGTTACGTACAAAATATCATAATGTGGTAAATTAACACCACTCCACCTCAAATGTTTCGCTCCGTTGCCTAACTCCCTTCCGTAGATTATAATTAACAAGGATACGTACAAACTGCTTACATGTTAGGGACGTTTTGTTGCTGGAATTAATGATATATCAAATTAACGCATGATCCGTTGAAATTTATATAGAAAATAAACCTTTAGGTTAGCGCCGAAACAACTTACCGGTCGGACAGATATTTTAGGACATAAAAGTTGTTTTTGGACATCATTCAATCGACTTTATTAGTACTTAAAATCAATAATCATAAGTATAATAAGTAGATATGAGTATAACATATTGCAGTGTAAGACGACCCCTACGAGATACAGTGACGTCTTGCAAAATGTTAAAAAAAAAGATATTTTTATAGCAACCATGGTCACGGGGGGTGGCACGCTCCCCCGTGACCACGGTTGCTGTAAAGCATCCGAAACGTCGGAAAATAAAAAATAGTTTTGTAAAAACTAATTAAAAACGTGATAAAATCCGAAAATCGTTTTATCTAAAATGTGTAGTATTCGCGTAAATACAAGAAATCATTAAGACATTTTTATGTTTCTAAATAAGAATACCAGAATTCTACATACACTTACATAGATATTCAGTCGTATTTACAAAGATAAATTCTGATATATACAGTAAGGAATATCATAACGAAATTTAAAACAGATGGTTTGATCTCCTTGTAGCAAACGTTTTGTTCTCTCTAAAAAAAAACGTGAACCAAATACTAAATCTTCCTAATTGAGTCTAGACGATACTAATGATCCTGTTGAAATTGTCAATTTTATAAAGTATTTTAGTCATTAAAAGCAAGTACGGACCAGATGTGAAACATGAATCTATTCTGACTTCCAATTAAAATACCTATAGTTGTAATAAATAAACTCACGCACTACCCATTATTGGGTTACACAGCGGTCTATCTAGACAAAAGTCCTTTCGACCCACCGAGACATGTCACTGAGACATGGACACGTGGCGAGTCTTTCGATGTCTTTTTTTTATAGAAATCCCCCCAAACTGGAGGAGGGGGTGTGTGGGAAACCGGTTACCTGCACTCACCAGACGAAACGCAGAAGTTTGCTAGACTTCTACTTCACGCCGGTATTCTGTGAGGTCGTGGTACTTTCCTTCCATGGTTCTTCCTTCCGTGGTCGTGGTTCTTCCCTTCGAGCCGGCCCATTCATGCAACAACAAAAGCTGATGCGTGGCTCTACCACTGTTAAAACCGACCTGTCTTACCGACCAAGCCAACTTACATAGACATATTACCAAATAGGCTACCGGATTATCCACACGGCGACAGGCTCACCGCCTGTCACATTGTCCCAAAAATGTCTTCGGTGGAAGGTGGCTCGAAACGACTTAATTGTGTAGACCTCTGTCAACCACTGTATTGGAATTGGCGTGAAGATATTCTATTCATTCTATACATATAAGTACATTTATTTATATATGGATATGTATGTGATATATAAATATCTAAGTATATATCTACTAAGTATTTTTATTTAAAAAGTCACGATAGCCGAGTTGTTGGGTGGTCGGAATTTCGAGTCGAGAGACCCGAGTTCGATCCCCAGGTGGCAGTACCAATTAGTTTTTCAAAAACTTATGTACGAATTTCATCGTTGGCTTGGACATAAAGGCGGCGACGGGCTCACCACCTGTCACGTTGTCCCGAAAATATCTTCGGTGGAAGGTGGGCCAAAGGGACTTAATTGTCTAGACTTGACCTCTGTCTACCCCTGTATTGGGAATTGCGTGAAGATATTTATTTATATTTATTTTAAGTATTTTTATTGGCATTATTTATTTATTAATAAATAATGTCAATAAAAATACTTCCTCAACTAATATCAACTATCTATCTAATATCAACTTCACACGACTTTTTTAATTATTTCATCTTTAATCCACCTGCCTTTTATTCTCTGTTTCTTGTATATGTATGTGTTCTATATTTATTATTATTTTATTGTAATTATGCTTTACTTCACATTTCAAATTTGTTTTAAATTATGTGGATTTGCACCAATCCCTAGATTCTCTGCTCAAACTAAAATTAGGGTGATAGAGAATGCCGTTACGCATTAAGCCCGTCATTTTGTAAAATTTTTTTTTACAAAATGACGGGCTTTTTTTAATTTAAAATTTTTAAATAATAATTTAAACTTGTTTTTATTTTTATTATGCAATTTTAATTTTTTAATTTGTTTTTGATTTTTTTTATTATGTGTCAGTAAAGAATAAATGAATAAATCCGCCCGGAGACGTCCATGCCCTACAGTGGTCCGTTATGATGATGATGATGGATCCCCTCTGAGGTTCGTTCTACACCGACCGAACAGGCTAGTTGGTATAACCCCTATGACGACGACAGGCTTACCACTTGTCACATTTTCCCAAATAAGCTTGGGCTTAAAACATAATTTGACCAAAGGACTTTATTATGACTACCTCCGTAGATGAGTGGCGTACACACCGGTTTTCATAGTGTCGTCAGTTCTAAGGTCCCGTGTTCGATTCCCGGTCGGTAAAATGTAGAAACTTTTTCTACATTTTTTCGTATATGGGTGTTTGTGGTAGCTTCGTTTTTTCTGATTCCATAAAACAAGTGCGTTAGCTACTTACAATGAGATCAGAGCAGTGTGTGACATGTTTTCCGTATCTATGTATGTATCTGTTTGTCTACCTACCTAAGTATTGGAAAAAAGCGTGACGATATATGAAACAGTCAAGAGCATGGTTCTGATACGCTGCTATGTAATTAATGGAATTGCGTGATCCCCAACTACAGCGATGAATGACCAAAGTCAATAAAAAATTTTAGAAAACTAATTATACGCCTAAATTATCGTAGAGCAATAAAAGACATTATAACTATAAAGGTCAACGTCCTGTAATTACTCACTTCCACGGCCTGCTATAGTTTCCTGTAGCATATAGCCCTCATAGTCACGATAGCCTAGTGGTTGGGTGATATGGATTGGAGTCAAGAGACCCGAATTCGATCGCCAGGCAGCAGACTCGTTCCAATGGCTTTGTTTCAAGAAATTTATCTACGAATTGTCGTTGGCTTGGACATAAAGACGGCCTCGGGTTATCACGTTGTCCCAAAAATATCTTCAGTGGAAGGTGTGTCGAAACGACTTAATTGTGTAGACCTGTGTCTACCCCTGTATTGGGAATTGCGTGAAGATATTTTATATATATATATATATATATATATATATATATATATATATATATATATATATATACATATATATATATATATATATATATATATATATATATATATATATATATATATATATATATATATATATATATATATATATATATATATATATATATATATATATATATATATATATATATATATATATATATTTAGTCACGATAGCCGAGTTGTTGGGTGGTCGGAATTTCGAGTCGAGAGACCCGAGTTCGATCCCCAGGTGGCAGGTTCGTACCAATGGGTTTTTAAAAACCTATGTACGAATTACATCGTTGGCTTGACATAAAGGCGGCGACGGGCTCACCACCTGTCACGTTGTCCCGAAAATATCTTCGGTGGAAGGTGGGTCAAAGGGACTTAATTGTCTAGACTTGACCTCTGTCTACCCCTGTATTGGGAATTGCGTGAAGATATTTTATATATATATATATATATATATATATATATATATATATATATATATATATATATATATATATATATATATATATATATATATATATATATATATATATATATATATGTTCTGTTAACTTAAACACTTAGACATTCAATGCTCACCACCTGTCACGCTGTCCCATATTGCTTAAGAAGAGAATTAATTGTCCGGAACTCTGTCTAGGTACTCAGTATTGGGATTGGCGTGATGACGTTTATTTATTTATTAAGTACTACGCCAATAGAAAGCGGCAATTGCCTAACGGTTAGCAGATTCGTTTCCGTTATTCGATTATGAACTTGAAACACAAATACATAAAAATTAAAATAAACGAAGGCCCTCATTAAAAACATTATGTTAAACAAATTTGTTCCAATTGCCTCAGGCAAGAGGTCTAAACAGCAAAATTGCCAAAGATAAGTTAAACAAAAGCATGTACTTAAATTATTAAAGCTTCCGTGAGACATTATTAATCAAATAGTTAAAAACGGCTAAACTCACGTTATAATAATCGGTGTAGGTACCGACTAGTTCCGGACCTATCGGAGGTCCTTCATCAGGGTAAGTGGAACGAGTTCACGCTCGCGTCCCGCCTCGCATGTCCACAATTCCGACGCCTCACATTATATTATGTTCTACAAGGTGAAATTGTTGGCCCGCGAAAAGAACTTTATGGCACGAAAGCTCTTGGAAGCTATCGATTAAGCTATCAACAATAGTGCTGTTGATAACATAGTGGAAATTGTGAGTACATCTTGTGCATCAAGCAATAACGTAGACGCGTCGCCATCGCCATTTTCTTCGTCAACGCCGGCACAGCCCGCGCCCGCTATCCTGTCGAGGCGGGACGCGAGCGCGAACTCATTCCACTTACCCTGATGAAGGACCTCCGATAGGTCCGAAACTAGTCGGTACCTACGCCGATTACTATACGTCAGTTTAGCCATTTAGAAACTATTTAAATGAAAGTACATTGCAACTTGATACTAAATGGAAACTATTGTTTCAAAGTATTACCCTTAAATATCCGCGAGCCAAAAATACGGTAGTTTAAACGCCAGCTTTTGCTGTTGGAGCTGTGTTTCAAAGTTGGAATGAGAGACACACTGGGGTTAGTAATTTAATAATAAATAAAATAACAACCCAAGAGCCAAGTCTAATCATTACTATTCCGATATCTGTCCATACTTAGTGCCGGCACGAAACATAGAACGACAATATTGAAACTACGGCGCGACCGCTGAAGGAAAACCAATGATCTCAATAAACTCTCTTAGTCATATACTTATTTGTGTTAAAGGCGCAACAAGCAAAGTGATATCAAACAACGCCCTTCTGACAAGACGATGATTATATCTTAAGCTCACAAATGTCCCACAAAATCAGGTAGATATAGTAGTCACCTGATAGAAAACTTAAAATTTTTGTTTGTTTCGGACAAATTTGTTAGACTACGTAAAGTAAGTTCAGTCTATGAATCTAACTTTGCTGCGGTGCCATTAATGAACTAAAATGTAACTCTTTTTACTGAGTAAACTTCAAATCTTTATCAGCCGCTGTTTTCTTCTGCTAATTTGTATAAATTGAGCCTTGGTAATCACGATATTCTATTTGAACAGTCTTTTTGTAAAGAAATAAGATTCAAAATAAAAATAGCGGTTAACGATATGCGATGCAAGTATCCGAACGGTGAAATTATGACGTGCCTGTGTACGAAATTTGACGTTTGTTGTTAAGTTTTTTTTTTCTGTTTTTTACTTTTGCGCTGATTTATGTAAATAGATAAAATGTCCACACCTTCTGAATTAAGTTTTGATGAAATTCTGAAGTTTATGTTAGCACACAATGGAAAGGTTACAAATCATGAATTGGTTAAACATTTTAAAGTATTTCTCATGAATCCTGACATGCGAGGTTAGTAAAAACTTTGATACTTTTATGTTTACATTTTCCATGTTTTATCATATTCTATGTAACCGCAACTTTTTGTTGTATTATTTTGTTTTTAGATGAAGCCAGAAATACGTTTAAGAAGCACGTAAATGCTTTAGCGATTATTAAAAATCAAAATAATGAGAAATGGTTGATACTGAAGAAGAAATATATGCCGATTAATAAAGAGAGCGACCATGTAATCGAAAATAAAATAACAGAATTACAAGTAACACCCGTTGAGGACTCACCAACGCAAAGTAACATTACACAGGCACCTTATCAGCCACCACCAACTCTTCAACTAAATCAAGACTTCAGTATCTTAGCAAATATAATCCAAGATACAAACGCAGTTGCATCGCCTAAATCTCCTGAAACACCACAGGCAGAAAAAGAAAGTTCTTCGCCTATTTTAAATGATGATATCCCCCCAAAAGTTCCCAGGAGGAAGGCATCAGAGAAATATGAGAAACAATCTTGTGTTCCTTCTCACAGTGATTCAAGGTCATCAATTCCTAACCTAGATTTGTCAGAAACAAATGAAACCAACACATCACTGACAGCATCCAGGAGTGAAAGCATGTTAGTGGACAATGAACATAAAATTTCCGTCAAGGAGAGAAAGCAGATGTTTAACAGAATGGCTTCGGAGAGTGATGTTCCTAAATCCAACAAATTAAGTTTCAACTCATCGGTATGTAAATTTATTATGTTGCCTATTTCTCTTATTAATTCACATTTTAAACTATGTTATTTCTGTATACTACATAACCAATCTATATAAAGTGGCTTGCAAAAGATTTCATAACAGAGAAAATAAAATTTACAATGGATTTTTTAAGTTTTTAAGATTTTGTATAGTACATTATAAAGTTAATTCCTACCACATTTCATTACCATAAATGTAGTAACATAATGCCGATGTCCACTATCCCAAAAAAAAGTTGCTGTGATTTTGCGTGATAAGTGATTGTAATTGGAATTTGAGTCTAGAGACACAAATTCAATCCCTGGGTAGAAAACTCGTACCATTGGGTTTCTTCAAAACTAATGTTTGATTTATATTGTTGATTTTAAAAATGATAGCTGCTGCCTCAACAGCTTTCACACTGTCCAAATAAATGTCTTTGGTGAATGGTTGGGTCGAAAGTTGAGAAGAAAATGCTGTATGCATGGTAATTTCCTGATGGGGAGGCCACCATAACAAACAATGTCGGACTTAAATCTCAGAAGTAGAAATGAGTCATACATAAATTTTACAAAACGTCATATTGTTGTTATATACATAGTATTGCTTACTACTTGATTATCACATCTTTTAATTTAATATATTATATAGTATTGATAATCAATTGAGGTCTCGGGTTTGACTCCCAGATGGGTCAATGTGGAAAACCATGTTTTTTGCATGGTCTCAGGTTTAGGTGTTTGTGGTACTCTCATTGTTTCTAATTTCATAACACTAGTGCTATAGCTACTTATTTTGGGATCAGAGCAATGTCTGTGATGATGCCTCTGTACATTTATGAATTATTTATTTATTATTTTATTTATAATATTGGCAACCAATATCATAACAAAACAATGTATCTACCGCCTATTTCAAAATTCTTCATACAAGTAGGTATAACACTCTGATCTCTTAAGTCACGATAGCCGAGTTGTTGGGTGGTCAGAATTTCGAGTCGAGAGAAACTAGTTCGATCCCCAGGTGGCAGTACCAATGAGTTTTTGAAAAACTTATGTACGAATTTCATCGTTGGCTTGGACATAAAGACGGCGACGGGCTCACCTCCTGTCACGTTGTCCCGAAAATATCTTCGGTGGAAGGTGGGTCAAAGGGACTTAATTGTCTAGACTTGACCTCTGTAACCCCTGTATTGGGAATTGCGAGAAGATATTTTTTATCTCTTACAACAGGTTAAAGCTACAACAGGTTAAGGCTAGCTGCTTAGTAACCTCTTTCAGTGTTCACGGATAACCATTTCTTTATTATAATTTTTTCTCTGGCCTCTACTACTGTGGTCTAGGCACAAAAATTATGCCAGTATCCAATCTTTGAGTAAATGAGCACATTTTTTGATGCTTACAGTTTTCCATAAATTAATAATTTTTATGTACACATTTTATTATTTTTCATAATTTCCTTTCTTTTATTTGGCGAGGGCAAATGTTATTTTTATTACTTAATTATTTATATCTGTATCTGTAATAAAATAATGTTATTCCAGAAATATAATGCATGGTATGTATTCCTATTAAATTTTATCAAAATATGCTTGAAAGCTTTGGAATGTTCATGCTAAACACAGATAAAAAAATCAGGAGTTATTTTTCCTTTTAAAATATTAGTATAAATAAATTGTTATTCAATATTGTATAAACTTTATACCAGTAATTAAATAGAGGAATGTGAGATTTGGCAGAGCCGCCTTTCTATGTAAAGTATATACAACCTTCAACTCACTAAGCTGTCCAACCAGGGCTATTGAACCTGGGACCTCGGAGTTGACGACACCATGAAAACCAGTGTGTGTGCCACTTGTCTATGGAGGTCACCATTCCTTGTTGGTACAAGTATAAGGGTTTTTGCAACTTTAGCTTGCAGACTCTATGCCAATGTTCTTCACGCAATTCCCAATACAGGGGTAGACAGAGGTCAACTCTGGACAATTAAGTCCCTTTGACCCACCTTCCACCGAAGATATTTTCGGGACAACGTGACAGGTGGTGAGCCCGTCGCCGCCTTTATGTCAATTCAATTTCCAAATATTTCCAAAAATAAAACTGCGGTTTTTTGATAACTTTTTTTGGAGAAATTATGATAATACTACTTTTAATATAATTAATATTACTATAGTAATGTTAATAGATTAGTTGTCTTATATCTAAAATTCTTGTATCACAATGTTAGTTACTTTACTCCTCTGAAATGGCTTTACTGTTTTTTAACAAATTTTATATGCATATTCTGTAAGTCGGAGAATCAGCTACTATCTATTTTTCATACCCCTATGTGATAAGGGTTGTTCACCCATAACATTTTTTTTATTTTTGGTCAAAATTTACTGTTATTTTTTTCTATAATGTGGCATTAAAATACATACAACCCTAAATTTTCACCCCTCTATGATCTACACCTATTTTTATATGGCAAAACAATGTTTGCTGGGTCAGCTAGTAATATAATAAAATTTGTCTTTGTTGAAAGGTGGACTTAATTGTCTAGACCTCTGTGTACCCCAGTATTGGAAGTGGCGTGATGGTTAATGTAGTCAATATTATATGTATGTTGTGTAACTAATGTGTCTTCATTAATTAGTTGTCTAATTACTCACTGGTGTCAAGTTTATGTCATATTGATAATAAGAAATCAATTGATTGCATCATAAAATATCAAATCTGTTCACTTGTTTGTTATAGGACTAATAAATAAATATATAGAATATTATATAGAAACTGGGTTGGCAGATGTTATGTCTTTTTGGTTTGGTAATACAGATTTTGTAATTGTGACTTCACAATGACTAAATTGGTAGTGGCTATAAGGGTTGCGGATTGAAATCCGACTAGGGAAACATTTATATGATGAATACAAACATTGTTCTCAGCTTATAGATATTTGTATATAATGATATGAATCATTGTTATGATATTTTCACGCCATTCCAAATACTGGTGTAGACGGAGGTCTAGACTCTAAAGTCGTTTCGACCCACCTGCTACCGAAGATATTTTTGGGACACCGTGACAGGAGGTAAGCCTCTCGCCGTCTTTATGTCCAAGGCAAACATATCAATAATCCATTCGTACGAGCCTACCACCTGGGGATCGAACTTGAGTCTCAAGGCTCAAATTCACCCAATCACTCGGCTGTCGTGACTCCGAAAGTGGTTTGATTATTTGATCACGACAAATTAAAAAAAAAATCATTGTTGTCTCTAAAAATGTCTTCGGTGAAAGGTGGGTCGAAAGAAATTATATTCTAGTCGAAAGAAATTATCTGCCTCAGATCGGGACCCATTGAAAACGGCTTAAAGATATTTTTTTTATCTTTGCTCTTGTCATATCTCTGGTAGTTAAATTTTCTCCCACTAAGTCCCTTACTTAGTTCTGTGTTATTTTTCGGGTTATGCATCATGAGCACCACTATTTTAGTGCAAATCCATTTTATTATGTTGTGAAATATTTCTCCATGAATAAATATTAGCATAAATTACCATAATTATCATTACAACAATTTCCTTATATAAATTATATTAGAGTTAATCTGCCCAAAAATTAATTTAGCTCGGCCGACAAAAGATAAAATATAAATTTAATCAGTCAACCTTTTTAATTGATTGTTCAAAATAATTGTTCTTTTTAACCATGCTAATATTTGCCAATAACTGTTAGCCGCGCCACTGCCACAGAATTTCCAAACTGAAAAGATATTTTGTCCCAGAAGCGTTTCAATGACATACATACTTATAAAACTCCTTATAAAAATTTACCGATATTCAAGCAACCTTTTGTAGTTAAAATAAATATCGACAAATGGTTTACATTCCTGTCTAAATAGCATGTAATTATTTTTAATCAAACAATGACACGTGGAATTCCAAGTATTTGTTCATATACAGTTGTTTTTTTTTTTGTTTAAAAGTAATTGGCCATGATACATTTCCATGGTAGTTTTTAAAAAAAGAACTCGCTCTTCGTGCCCCGTATGCTATATATTTGCCAGCCATCGACATTTATGCATACATTACACGTGACCTTTCACAATGCTGTATGTTCTATTGTATTGCCCTTTTTTGCAACACTGAATGCTTTGCGCGAGTAGTGCATTTCGTAAGCTTCATTATAATTTCTCAAATACAACTTCATTTACTGTAGCTAATATGCAAGCAGTCGTGTATGTATTTGAGATATTAGCGTAACAATTTTCAAGCCTTCTAAGTGCACGCACACTTTATTGATAAGATTATCTTGCAACACGGCAGATATGCAAATGCAAATCTCTGCGATTAAAAAAAAACAAATTTTTTGCAAGGAAGCAATAAAGCATAATTTTTTCCTCCGCCTTCACCTATTAAAAAATATCTTCACGACGTTTTCTATACTGGGGTAGACAGTGGTCTAGACAATTAAGTCCACCTTTTACCCAAAAACATCTTTTGGGGCAATGTGACAAGTGGTGAGTCTGTCGCCGTGTTTATGGCCAAGCCAACGGTGTAAGTTTTGAAAAAAAAAACCTATCGTTACGAGCCTACCTCTTGATTTGAATTCCGATGAACCAACCAACTTGGTTATCTGACTGATTTATATTAAATCCCCATGGATTTTGGACAGGTGTACTCGGAAATTAATTACAGCTGTAACTTGCCTAGTTCTGCCTTTACTTGAAATAAGTGTCGGATTCTCAACCCCGTTGTAGGTTCACAATCCATACAGAATGCCATGATTTACATAACATGTAATTAGCATTTGTTTAATCACTTTCGACAACTACGAGACGATGTTTGACCGAAAATATTACCTGCTCAATCATTAAATGCGGTATTTTGACTTTGGTAATGATTATAGTGATTATGCACTCTCATTTTTAATTAAAATTCGTGCAATCCTAAGTATTACAATTATTCTTGACCACCACTCCAATTAGAAAAAAAAGAAAGAAGAAAGAAAGATAATTTATTCAATTAAATGATTGTATATAGAGTGGTTCATGACAATAATTCAATGGCGGATACGAAGACGCGTCGTTACGTTTTGCAGTCCGCACCCGAAACCTGTAGGCAATTGACGCATATACTTACTTACTACTTACTTATCTTCACGATAGCCAAGTGGTTGGGTAATCGCAATTTCGATTCAAGAGACCCGACTTCGATCTACAGGTGGCAGGCTCGTACCAATGGATTTCTTAAAAGACTTATGTACGAATTATATTGGTTGGCTTGGACATAGAGACGGCAACGGGAATGTGGGTTAAAGGGACATACTTAGACTAGACCTCTGTCTACCCCTATATTGGGAAAACCCAACCATTTGGCTATCGTGATTTAATATATGTTTATTATTGGTTTTAATTTTAACTTCGCGCCATTTATTTTCTTCCTAATTATTATAAAAATAAATAGATATCTTCACGCAATTCCCACTACAGGACTAGCCAGCGGTCTAGACTAGACAATTCATCCCCTTCGACCCACCGAAAATATTTTGAGACAACGTGACGTCCAAGCCAACCAAATCGTACATACTTTTTGAAAAAAAAAATGCCATTGGTATGAGCCTGCCACCTGGGGATCGAACTCGGGTCTCTCGACTCGAATTCCGATCACACAACCATTCGGCTATCGTGACTTATCCTAATTATTATGGTTATTATTAACTGCTAATTATAGCCAATTTGTACGTACAACGTACATTCTCTTCTCCCGCAGTCTTCATCATTAGTTTTTCATAAACATAGGTTATCGCAGTTCTGATTTTGTTTACGAATTTCATTGCGTATGAAAATTCACGTGTTTTCTTTGTTGTTATCCCAATCGGCGATGTATATTGTATGCCACTTTAAAAAAAATGTCTCGCTTCGTTTCTCCCCTCCTTGTGTCTTTTTCGAATTATAAGCAGGTTGCTGACACTGTTCAACAAGGCCTCGACAAGTATACCCTTTAATCGTTCTTTAATTATGACGCTTGTTTTTTCATTCCGTCGTGAATTGTATTTACTTACGTAATTATTAGTTTGAACGGACGGTTAATTATAAAAATTTTCGTGGACCCCCGCCTGATGCAACATTAGCACCTGCCCTATAAATATTTTGACTGTTAACCGTATTATAAACGTCGTGTTAACACCGATGCCTCAAGTACTGTTTACTGTGTCTAATATTCTCATTATTTCCATTGTACAGAGTAACGTTTCGTAAATGTTACTTCAATAAAATTTCGCTATTGCTTGATTTATTGAATGTGGCCGGCATACGTTTTATTTATACGCAGCTGTTTATAAATATTAAGTTCATTAAGACGGACACGTGATTGGTCTTTATTTATTAGTGTCATAAATATTACATAGTTAAATATGATATTTTTTTTAATGAGCACGGATATTTCTTGACTTTTGTAATGTAAATACATATGTATATTTATTTACCTAAACCATTCGGATTAATTGATGTACATCTGCTATACTTGTAATGTTTACAAGTATAACTGATATGATCTTGATGATTGAATTTAATGAATAAATAAATACGTACATAGATCGGGACAAAATCACATACATTGTTCTGATCCCAAAGTAAGTAGCTAAAGCATTTGTGATATGGAATCTAAAACAACGAAGGTACCACAAACATCCACACCTGAGACAATGTAGAAAAAGTAGTTTCCTATATTGATTTAATATAGGTCCAGGAATCTATCCCGGTACCTCAGTGATGTCGAAACTATGACCCGACCACGGAGGTTGTAATTTAATATCAAGGTGTTGTATAATTAATTTTTATTAATAATTCTTATTCCGTTGCTAAATGTGTTTCTTTGCATATTCTGTAAATCGACGTGATATTTCTTCTTTGTGTTTTCTGTTTTCCAGCATGTACTTATTTTGATTTATGTATTTATTTACTACTTTTAATAGTATTTATAATTTGCATTTTGGAAGTAAACCCCTTCTAATTATATGGATGAAGATTACTATAGGTACTTATAGGTACTTATAGGTTTGTAGAGAACAATGACCTCTCTCTTTCTCTCTTCTCTTTTTTATTGAAAAGCTTAGCTCTTGTTTGTAGACTACTTTTCATCGAACTGCTTTTTTCTTAATTAATTGGTTTTGACATCAAGTGGTAAAATATCATTCGAGTACTTTTGTGTTTGTTTTTTTCCGTATTTCTATTTCGTTCCACAATATTATATTATACGTTCTTAATAATAGCTACGTCTATGACACCAAAGTTAAAACCAATTGGTTTTAAGTCACGATAGCGCAGTGGTTGGGTGATCGGAATTAAAGTCAAGAGAGACCCGAGTACGACCAATGGGTTTTTTCAATATTTATGTATGATTTATATCGTTTCCTTGGAGATAAAGATGGCGACAGGCTCATAAAGGCAAGAAAGCGTCATCGGTGAAAGGTGGGCCGATAGGACTTAATTGTCTTGGCCTCTGTCTACCCCAATGTTGTTAATGGTGTGAAGATATGTTTTATATTAGCTTTAAATATTATTTAATGCATTACATGCATAATCCATAACAGTGATGTACTAACTTGTGTTGTATTCATAAGCAGAAATGTAAAACAAACTAATCTCGGCTTAACAAATTTTATTGAAATCAATATTAAGACTACGATGACGGTTATTACGACTTAAAAACCAATTCGAAAACTATAACGCTTTCGTAAACGACGACAACAAGTTGTTATGTCGTCGTCAACCCATAAATATTTAATTACTTGATAATACTTACAATATCAAATATTATTCATACCGCGAGTGAATAGAAAGGCCAACAGTGGATTAGTGACATTGAACTATGAATTTTATTATCGGCACCAATAAAACTGTTTTGAATATTTAAAATGTTGTATTTCGTTGCGGCTAATGCTCCACCAGCCGGCTCCACCTGGCGCGTCTAATTGAATTGTAAAACCTCCGTCATGACCCTTTGGCGGTCAGAACGACGTCCAATCTGATTATTAGCGATAATCATTTTTTCGTGATCGCGCTCCGATACTGAGACGGAAAGGGAAATTGCTAATATCCTCGTAAAACACCTTAATAGGCGATAACGTAAGACAATATCAGTTTTTAATTTAAAAAAAAACTAATATCAATTACACCGTATGTCGTTAAAGTATTACTAGCGCGTTCTGTAATGAGCAACACCATTACACCCGGAGGGCACATTACAGACAAAAAAATAACCGAAGAGGGATGCTCATTGCGAGAGCGAAAAATTTGAACAATAAATAATTTCGAGTTTGCACGAACGGGATAACCCCGGCGAGGGTAGCGTAAAACACGTACAACAAAAGCTACTAATGACAAATATTAGGTCGCGACTCATACGCCTTCTCGCGCCTAATGGACTTCACAATTGCGGTGTACCACGTACGGCGCATTGTAGCCTATTAACAGCACGAGGGCTTACATTAAACACGCTGTAAAGACCGTGTCTCGTGATGTAGCTGTGATTTTTGGATTTACGAATCCATTACAACATTAATATTTACATTACGCAATAATCAATATTGAATGCGTCAATACGACCGTGCACCGTACGTACGTCGCATCGAACGTAGGCTTCGATAAATCAATATGAATAGTTAACGCGGTCCGATTGAACAATTAGTGCAGCACTTACAAGCCTTCAAACATGATTGACACGAGTTGCTGCTGTTATATAGAAGTTCACTTCGTCTCCGCGGAAGCTAATAAATTATATAGGACCAATTCGTCTCTCACTAATATGCCACATTGCCACCCGTCCGGGCGAGATCCTGACACATAAATCAACACTGAAATAGACCGTCGACGCCCGCTTCCGCTCGTCATTTGGAATACTTTGAAAAAAATTAATCTACAAAGATTTTATGAAAGCGTATTCCTCTTTCGATGCTACGCCATAAAAGGGATACTTTAAGTTCGACCAGTTTGAATGTTAAGTTTCTCATCCGCTTCCTTTGGATGAGAAGCGATCACAAAATCGAGTATCGCAATGCTGCGCTCGTATAAAACTGTTTTTTTATAATGCTGCCTGTTAAACAATTTGTATGCAAAATTGTTGTAATAACTATGCCAATTACAGTTTTATGACTAAAATTTCCATTAATGCTTTGTTCATTCTATTTATAGTCTTATTTTTTTTTTTTATGAATACTCAACTTTTATATACATTTTAGCATGTTATAAATAATTCAGGGTTTTTGAATTCTTTCCTTGTCTTTACATAGTATAAATAGACACCGGTTAATATTTTTGCTGCTAAAAATCAATGTTTGTTAATGTTATGTTCCGGTTTGAGAAATATATAGCCGACATGTCAGGTGATAACACACCTGTCACCTTCTTTGAATATTCGTAGGTTACCGTGACCACTTACTATGAGATGGATTGTCTGCTAATTTGTAAACGCTTGATAGCATTCCACGCGTTTGATCCATTAACATTTAATTTAGCTATAATTCAAGTATTGTCTTGAGTAACTTGCTATTATTAAATTAATGATAAAATTAATTTTCAACTCTCACGGGAGGCATTCGAATCAGAGGCCTTTTCCCTACCGTGGCAACGTTTTTACCTCTGATCCACAGTCTCTTACATGCATCGGTCGAATTTTTATATATCTCTTTCGTGCATGTCTTAGGGGCGTTGGAGACATCTACCAGAAATGATTCCAACTTCTAACTTAATGTACATAAATCAATAACTACGGTCACTATTTACTGTTTTATTTATTTTTTCTGCTTTAAACAAATACAGGCTTAACTGTTACCCCTATTATTTTTAAAATTTTAATATTATTAATTCAGTTTAGTTGTTTATAGTTTGAGGTCACGATAGCCGAGTGGTTGTGTGATCGGAATTCGATTCAAGAGATCCGAGTTCGATCCCTAGAATTGTTTTTTTTTTTAACAACTTATGTAGGAATTATATCGTTGGCTTGGACATTAAGACGAGGACGGGTTTACCACCTGTTGTCCACTAAAATATCTTCGGTGGAAGGTGGATCGAAACAACTTAATTGTCTAGACCTCTGTCTACCCCTGTATTGTGAATGGCGTGAAGATATTAATTTGTTTATAGTTTTTGTTGGTAATGGTATCAATAAACACTTTTACTTTCTTTCCGTAACACCATCAACAGCTTTAAGATGCATCTCTCTTAATTTTTAATTAAGGTCCTTCTGTTATATGCATAGTAATCTGTAATATTTCCATTTGTAAATTGGTTCACAATTAATATTGTCCACATTAAACGGATTTGTCGGTTGTGACGTCGCCAACGAAGCGACCACGAGGTACTAAACCGTGCCAGTCAATATTGGCATCATTATTCATGGTGCATATCGTATTGTGTGCGTCCTCGTGACTCCTGGCTGATTGTCCCCGTACGACTAATGTCGTGTCCAAAACGCACGTGGGCTATTAAAAGCTTGAAACGAGGCCATTCGTGCGTCGCTTTAACCACGTCCCTCATGTTCGTCTCATATCATTTTAATATCGAGCTACCTGCTAATTGTTCCTTGTATTCTTTTTTATTTTTTCAATAGGTATTGAACACTCACGATTGTGATCTCTTGGTGTAACTTCTTTAATAAACCTATGATGATTCCATTAGGGCGAAAACGGTCAGATATTTGAATTTATTCTCCGTTAGGTATTGCAAACTCCTTTTAGGAATATCTAATTGTCAAAGACTCTCCAATGTTAAATAGAAATGGCATTACAAGGTTTATTGGCGCGTTTAAAATGTTCTCCTAAGTAAGTAGTAAACGCAATTTTCAATTTGCTTTTAGTAGCTTAGCACTCGATTAACGCTTTTATTGCCGCCGCAGTCTTAATGCGTGTTTAAACTTACATCCGTTATTAAAAGCTTCAGTGTTTTCGTATGGAGGAGCTTTTTTTGTATGAGGTTATTGTCAAATTACCCGTTGACTGATTACGTCGCGCTTCACCGTTATTTTGTTGACAGTACTTTAATTTACAACAGTTTAATAAAGGCGATATTACATTTATCAATTCGTTTGTTACTTTATTGCATTCAATCTGTTCGTGTAACACATGTTATCATCAGGACTGTTGTTTAATGTTAACAGGCATTTTTTAATGTATCTTCAGTCTGACGTTGTTTTTTTTGTTGAATTATACCTGTATCAAATTAAACCAATTCAAATAATTTATTTACGGAAATAAGAATGTAATATACATTCTTATTTCGTTTATAGATAGTCACTTTTTAAACTACACCATTTCGTAATGAAGTTCCTTTTAAGGAGAAGAAACTGGCGAAATGTGATGTGATATTTTCTAGAAATTGCTTGGGAGCGATCCCCTCATTCCCTGGGGTTACTGTCATTAATATATTTATTTATATTATTATAATCCTTCTTATAATGTTTTTCGTGAAACTGTTAATAGGTAGGCTCTGCACACTGTATGCAGTATTGAAATATAGCCCAAAATTTAAGTTTCATGTTTTACGAAGCTTAAATTAGCATTATTATTATTTTCTGTTTAGTCATTTCCAAAAGAACTATTTATAACTACACATAACGTTTTTTTAAAGTTATTAATTACCCTATTAAGCACCACAACTAAGCTGCAATGCTTATCTGGATTGGTTTACAACAATAGCCGAATAGCGGACCCAAACTGGCGATGTTACGTTCCGCAGTTCAAATCCTAAACCATTATTTAGGCTATTGAGGATTCGTAACCAGAAACCAAGTTATTGCTAATGCTTGGACTAAACTTCGCACTGTTACCTTCACTGAGACTACTCTAAAATATTCTGAATTGTGTCTTTAACAACATAGTGAATGATAAGAGGCAACTCCAATGCCAAAGTAATTCCCACTTTTAGTTGTGCGCGTCTACCGGCGGCAGCCATGAAGGTAATTTTGTTCTTGTTTATGGCTCATCATCACTATAACCAACTTCACTATAGTAATAGCAAAATCGACTCAATTATCAATATACCTTATGTGCAGACCATCTGATTTCATCGACTTATATATTTTTTACGACAGTCAATAATTGATTACAAGCAAGTAATACAGTTATAAATATGTTATTATACAATAATAATGCATCACTCCGCATGCAAATATTAATATCGAATGTTACCTGGTCCGAAGAAAAGAAGTGAACCACTTCGTCTGCCACATGCGTGCACTAATTCTACTGGATGCACCACCATTAAATAGGCGCTCCAGTCCACACGAGGTAACATTTACCACCATCGACATTTACGAAATTAGCTAATTGTAGGTGGTGGTTAATTTTTTGCATGCGGGATTGTGCAATGTAATTGTATAATTAACATTAATAAATAAATAAATATCTTCACGGAATTCCCAATACAGGGGTAGACAGAGGTCTAATCTAGACTAATTAAACTTTCCCTTTGATCCAGTTTCCACCGAAGATATTTTCGAATCCCCGCCACGTAGTAATTTTAATCTCGTCTATTAAAATAATAATTTGTAATTGTATAAAAACAATCCATCGTTGTCTTCTTAATTAAAAAGGTCGTATTTATAGCTATGATAGTTGGTAGACTCTAGCGTTAGTTTACGGTAATTCATTCAACCCCTTCCCTGTATTGGGAATTAATAAAATAAAAAATAATTATAAATATCTTCACGCAATTCCCAATACAGGGGTAGACAGAGGTCTAGTCTAGACAATAAGGTGCCATCGACCCACCTTCCACCGAAGATATTTTCGGGACAACGTGACAGGTGGTGAACCAGTCGCCGCATTGTATTGGGAATTGTGTGAAGATATTTATTTATGTTAGAAAATAATTTATTTGGAATTAAATAACGCATAAAACACATCTAGAAACATAAGTTGTCTTATTTTAAAATGTCCGTGCTGTTATTAATCTCCAGAAATAATGGACTATTTATAAATTAAATACTCCTAAACCAATTTGTTAATATTTATTAATATTTATTTATAAATTTGTTAATATTTATTAATATACACGGTGTTCGGTGTGACAGTTGTTGCTTTAACTTTATCTAGTTTCGCAAATCGGCAGCCTAATCAGTGTTGTCATCTACTTGGAAAGGTTCTTTTCAAACATCCTTCAACTGATTTGTTTATAGATGTTCTTGAGTTCTTATCTGTGCCTCTTATCGTCTAGTCGTTGTTTGTATGTTGGCATTAAACCGAAAATAATAGTCTGTGGTATAGATAATTTTAAATTGTAATCTAAGTCGTAACGAAATTTTTAGTTTTGAAATTTTAGATAACTTTAGCGAGTGCATAATAAATGCGCAATTAACTTGTAATTATTTCTTCATAATGTTTTTTTAAATGTTTGAACAATGGTTCTCCAACACTACGTTACCCTAGTTCAAGTTTATCATCAATTTATAATAATAATAATAAATACATAAGGGCAACATCACATACATTGCTCCGATCCCAATGTAAGATGCTATAAAGCACTTGATGTATGGGAATCGGAAACAACGAAGGCACCACAAACAACCCAGACCGGAAAAAATGTAAAAAAGTGATTTTTCTACTTTGACCCGATCGGGAATCGTACCCAGGACCTCGAGATGGCGACATCTTGAAAACCGGTATTTACGCCACTCGACCATGGGGATCGTGAATCGAGAGAAATTGGCTTAGCGTGAGGACTGCGATATATAACGTCGCAGGTTCGTACCCTTCAATCGACTATTGCCTCAACCACTCTAGACACACGCATTGCACCTTAATTGTTAATACCCATACTACTAGTGGTTAATACCAATACTGGCAATGCTATTTGGTATTGTTAGGTATTTTTTTTTCAAAGTATCTTCTTAATCCGCAAACTCCACAAAGATCCATCGTCTTAACTGTATAAATCCTTCAAAAAGTCAGCGAAAAACGAGCATCGTTTATTTGTACTTCATCGTGGCGTTGTACAACCGTATCGTTGTTATTATGCGCGATGCGGGAGATAACTGATCACGGTCCGCTGCGAGTTGGCAGGAAAATATGACCGATTTCATTGTTCCCACTCGCTATTTGGGCCCGAGAATCACTTGCGGCCATCAACAGCGCGGATGCCGCAATCAACGAGCCTTGTCGATGCCATGGAAAAATGGGAGCGGATGAATTAGCTGTCAGCTATTGAGAGATAAAAGTGAGAAGACTGTTAATACGCTCCGTGGGGGTAAAACAATTGGACTTTCTTATCGGATGTTGTATCTGCGTAGTTTTTGCTACGCCGTAAGAAGTACGATCTACATGGTGTACATATGCGTTGGTAATTTTTCATTAGCACGTACAAATCGTTTCGTCTGCTAGCGTTTACTGGTTTTTGTTGGAACCAGATTTACATAAAAACCGTATTTTTTATGGCCTCACTTTCCTTTTGAACGTACTCTTGTTATTTATAAATTTTATATTAATACTGATTTTGGAATTTAATTCTTATTGTTTTTGAAACTTCGTAGATTGTATTCTTACTATTGTGTTTATATTTGTTATAACAATATAAACATTTACACATTCTCACTGCTGAACTCATTTTTATAAGGATTTTGATTTGTTTATAATAATTCCTTGTATATAATTCATATTTAATATATATTTGAGACGATCTCGAGGCTTACTCACCTTAAAGTTTTATAATTCACCTCATTTACATGTTCACATTTATTCAATTCATCGCTAAGATCCTAAAGTGATAATTATTTTATTTCATTAAATGCACGCATTAAGTGCTTTGGTTTCTCTCGAATTAAAATAATTAAGTCATTAACCTTTATTTATTTTTTTCACAACAGTATTACGTACTTGTTATTTGAGGGCGTCAACTTTGCGAATATTTCAATTAATTTTCACGACTGCATTTGCGTTTAATTTGGTTACACCTCTAGGTATAATTCTTTAAAATGTTAAAATACGAATGTTAGTGTGAAAGTGTTTCTTAAATAAATTCATGTTATCTTAAAACTTATTTTTAACATTCGTCCTCTATGTATATATTTCTATAAAGCTAGAGTATCATCGGATATTGGAATCATCATTTTAATTGTAATTAATAATAATAAAGCCATTCCGAACTCTGGGCTAGACAGAGGTCTTGACAATTAACTCCATTCGACCGACGTTTCAACCGTTGACCGAAGTCCATGGCATTTTACCTAAATTGTACATGACTTTTTGAAAAAAACCCATTGGTACGGGCCGGCCATCTGGGGATCGAACTCGGGTCTCCTGTCTCGAAAATCGATCACTCAACCACTCGGCTCTAGTGGCTCAAAACATTTTAGTTGTAATTAATTATAATAACGCCATTCCGAACTTAGGGCTAGGCAGAGTTCTTGACAATTAACTCCATTCGACCAACGTCATTTTTGGGATAAAGTGATAAAGCCAACGCCATAAATTGTACATGACTTTTTGAAAAAACCCTTGGTACGTACCTACAATCTAACTAGGGTCTCTCACTCACTCGGCTATCGTGACTTTTAATAATAATAACATTGTAATTGCCACTACTGATAAATCTAAATAAATAAATAAACAAGGCATGCCAAGCGGGTAACGATTGGTGCATCTTGTGTGCAAAAATTGGTGACTAGAAAGCTACCAACCGATGGCGCGATAACGCGAAAACGTCTCATAAGCTCAAAAAGTGAGTAGATCGTGGATGGACTGCAATGTCTGTGGTGCAAGGAGATTAGAACTGCGATCGCCAATCCAAATGACAGCCGAAGATTATCGTTAATCCTGTGCAGACACCGATTAAATTCAATAATCATTAAATTTTAACTTCGTAAGTCACGATAGCCGAGTGGTTGGGTGATCGGAATTCGAGTCGAGAGACCCGAGTTCGATCTATAGGTCGCCGGCTCGTACCGATAGGTTTTTTTCAGAATCTATGTACGATTCATATCGTTGCTCGGACATGAAGACGGCGACGGGCTCACCACATGACGCGTTGTCCCGAAAATATCTTCGGTGGAAGGTGGGTCGAAGAGACTTAATTGTCTAGATTAAACCTCTATCTACCCCTGTATTGGGAATTGCGTGAAGATATTTATTTTTATTAAATTTTAAGAAACGGTGAAGTCTGCGTCATGAAAGTAATTTAAAACACCCGATAGTTATCCAGCTAGCTAACAACGTTGCAGTCTCTCCATCTTTGTCCAACGACGTGACATACATAGGTACTCGTATATATAGTTACTATACGTACTGTGAGAGAATGTACGGTGTAATGCAGCCAGCTAGGCCAGTGCGGACGACGGGGCGACGTCCCGGGGTGCCAGCCGGTGCCCTACGGCGACAGAGGCGACCGTCTCAAGCGTCCGCGTCCAGTGGAAGTCACTTTGTTTCACGTAAATTATTAATTTAACCGTACTCGCTATCGAATACGGACGGTTGTTTTTACTTGCGCGTGTCCGTAACTGTGAACGGTTGGATATTAAAATTCATCGTTCATTAGCTCTTGGCGTTTTAATATTTACGTAATGAACCGGCGATTGGTTTTGGTTTTTGGCGTAGAAAGTTCTTTGAAAGCGCTTGTTGTAATTGTTGCTGCTTGCTGTATTGAGAGCTTTTTTTTCTACTGAAATAGATAGCGCATGATTAGTGTTGATTGGTTGGGTGGTCGGAATTTCGGCTTATGAGACCCGACTTCGATCCCCAGGTGGCAGGCTCGTGCCAATGGGTTTTACAATAACTTATGTACGAATTATATCGTTGGCTTGGACATAAAGACGGCGACGGGCTTACCACCTCACTTAGTCCCGAAAATATCTTATATTAAAATATCTTCAGTGGAAGGTGGGTCAAAGGTACTTAGTTGTCTAGACTAGTCCTCTGTCAATCCCTGTATTGGGAATTGCGTGAAGATATTTATATTTATTTATTTATTATTAATGTTAATAAATGCGTAAGTGGCTAATGTTAGTTACACTATTTCTCGACTGTTTTTGAAGAGAATTATATATTCCGCCTCTGATATCATTCACACATTGTATCGAATTTTCTATTATATTCTTTAATTTACAAGATTATAATATTTGATATCCCTTTCCGAAGCTTCAGATCCCTCTTGGGAATCTTATATTTTGTTAAGGACGAAAACTACTAAATGTTCAGCCAGGTTATAAACAATTTTTGAATATTAAAACTATGCTTACTGTCCTCATAAACTATGGCGTAATTGAGTCACAAATATTAACCATTAATAATCTAAACATACTTAACTGACATTTAACCGTCGTTTATATCGTCTCGCTCTTTGTCATTTGCAATTTCTTTATATTCTTTCACTTTTTAAATCTTCCTTGGACATCTACAAATATTTCCATAACAAAATTAGTCAATTCGGTTCAGCCTTTCTCGAGTTTTGGTACGACTAACAAACTTCAATTCGTTTGTATATATAGGATGGGATTATCTGTCAGGTGGTTGAGAAATAAGTTTCTTATTCAGGCGTAAATTAATCAGTTTCCGGTCTGTTCTTTCCATTGCAATCGAAATGTCGAAATTGGTTTCATTATTATCCACCATCATTGATCATGAGGAACTTGAAAAGTGCTCTCTTTTTATGCCCAGGAGTTGCCTGGGTCAGTACCACGCCATTTCTATCGTGATTCGCCAAATACGTGTATTTCTACTGTTGTGTTTCAGGTTTGAAGGGTTTGTATAGACGGTTATTGCGGGCAATGCCTTATAAAGATCTCTCATAAGCTGTCTTTTGATATGACTTTGAGGTGATGTGTAAATTAAATATTCTATTCCGTCGAAATATCGAAACATTTTTATTTTCATTCAATTCATTGTTTAAAGATACATACATTTTTATATATCGATATTAGAGGTAATGTTGCTCTACTATAATGTTGCTGTAGTATAATGTTGGAATTAGACATTGATTCATGTTCATTTATATTATAATATATTTACTATTTTTATACTTGTTGAATCACATTAATAAGATTTTTGTGAGACGTTATATTTTAATAATAAATAGTTGAATACGTTGCACTGATCCCAAAGCAGCTAAAGCACTTGTGTTACGAAATCAGAAATAACAAAGTACCGCATACATCCAGAGCCGAACCATATAGAAATGTGGTTTTTTACATTACCTCGTTCGGAAACCGATCCAAAGTTTTGTCACATCAGACGTGCAAGAATTTTGAAAATCTTTATCGACCTCACTCGATTATGGAGGTCGTCAAATTGGCATTTATTAACAAAAAAACAAAACCATTTATTTTTAAAATTTAACTTCAATAACAACATTTTAAGCAGAATGGCTTAAAGATATTTTATATTGCCTTTCTATTCAAGTAACTATTTTATTTCTGCACCTTAACAAGCAGGTGGTGCATTTTATCTTCTCCGGGGGGTACGAAGAAAGTAAAGATATGATATCTTTAGATAACTTAGTATTCTCCTCAATTCCTGTTCGCGTGTTAGGTTTACTGTAATTAAAATTCATTTCACGAGTGCTTCCATAAAAGCACTTTTAGAGTTGTTCCTTTTGGTTCATGCAGCTGTTTTAACGCCACCGTTAACTGTTTTGCTGAATTGCCATTTCGTGGCATTTTCTGTCGCTGAATGTCAGTGACTGTACTGCATATCCTGTCATAAAACAATCATAATCACAACCATTTAGCTTCTCGTGTTCTTTTCCTATGTTATAGTATTGTATATTCAGTCTTTTTTGGGTTTGTTTGAATGAAAATAGTCAGGTATCAATGATGGATATCAAATAAAATCATTTATTCCTTGCTATACGTTACATATACTTGACGACTCCGTGGACGAGTGGCGGAGAGGTCCAAGGCTCGGTTACCGGAAGGGTCAATGTTGAAAACCAAATGTTTCTACATTTTCTCGGGTCTGGGTGTGTGTGGTAACTTCGTTGTCTCCGATTCCATAACACAAGTGCTTTAGCTGATTACTTTGGGATTAGGGCAATGTATGTGATGTTGTCCCTATCTATGTATGTATTTAAATATGTTATTTATTTACTACATCCATCGATTGTTATTTTTAAATCTACCGTTTCATAATGAGTTTCCTTTAACGATGAAGACTGGACTGGCGGATGAAACTTCATACGTATCCTCTTTTTTTAATTTTTTTTTATATTATTAATAGTAAATTTATGAGAAGATTTTCTCTTTAGTCTTGAACAAAATGAGCAGACAAAACCGTATGAGTTTTAATGAGATTCGTTTATAAATTAGTAACACTTTATTGTCAATTAATGGTCGATTGTCGTTCCCGCGGTACCAAAAACCGGAGACGTACAAACTTAATCTTCTTATTAAATCAAACACATCACATTAAGGATGTTATCTTGTCAATATCTAAGTCCATAACAGTGAGGCCAATAGTGTAGACATAAATATGTAACGACAGGTGGTAAAGTGGTCATGCTGAGCAGCGCACGCCCATGTCACCGTCCGTACAGCCAATAACTGCATATTGAAAAGTATCCAAATTGAACTGTATAGTATTATGCTTAAGGTCACCAATTACTTTCAAACTTTCGAAGGCTTTACGGCGTTCTGAATTAAGCATCAATCGCAGCGCAAGCCCGAAGACGGGAGAATTCGAATTTATTGACCATTAATTCAAAATATTATTTTCACAATATAAGTACTCATTTATTAATTTTGAAATATTAGGTTCCGATTAATTTATATGTGTCTTTAAGATATTTATTATGTATGTAAATATGGTACTTATTTATTGTCCTAATCTTTTGTTTTCGTACGTGCGCTTGTGTCTTATTAAATAAATTGTTTGACGTACAATGACGTAGCTTATATTTTATAAATAAAGGGCTAAGTAAACATCACCCGGAGCAGTTATTGTTTAATTGTTTTAGCGACAGGACGCTAAGGCGGCGATAAGCCACCTGTCACGTTGTTGCCAATGAGCTCCTGTGTAAGGGTTGAAAATACTTTCCGATCAAATCGTCAAAAACAAAGATTTTCCCAATACTCAGTATTCGGAGAATGTATGTTTCAACATTAAAATTTCCATTTTATTAAACTCCTGTTATCATGGTTCTTACTAAAAGTAATAGAAACGTTAATACTCAAATTTGGCTGTTTCGTAGACTATCCAATAGTCTGGTTGATGGCGACCCTGTCTTTGAAGTACAGGGTCGCAGGTTAGGTTCCCACCAGCTGCAAACATTTTTGTTATGTGTATGGATGTATGAACTCGAGTCACAGATATTTATATCTTTTTATATTTGAATATTTATCTATATAAATACATATTTGTGAATGTATATTGCACCGTTGGCTTAGACACTAAGACGGTGATAGCTTCACAACCTGTAATGTTGTCCCAAATAACTGGTGAATGCTGGTTAAAAGGACTTAATTGTCTAGACCTCTGTCTCCCTCAGTTCTATTGCGTGGCTCTTTGGACTGTACCAATGAGTTTTTTTCTAAACTTAAGTAGTAGTTACATTGACGGCGACAAGCTCACCACCTGTCCGGTTCTCCCAAAATAGGCATCGGTGAAATGTGGGTCGGACGGACTAAATTGTCTAGGCCTCTAGCTACCCCTGTATTGGGAAATAGGTGAAGATAAGAAACTTAAAGTTGAACGTAAAGTTAAAGTTTTATTTTTATATACTTTAATATAAGTAAGAAGTCTTCTTTTTTCTTTCATTACTTAGAAAGATTTGTTGCACTTTTGAATTACCTACCCTATTCAATACCTTATTTCAATTACCTTATTAAACTATCTTATAATATTTTGTCGGCAGGGTGTCGACGAAGACGACCGAGTATCAGTGAGTATGGAGTCACTACTTCTTAATCTTTACAGCCTATCAACAGTTCCCTGCTGAACTTAGGCCTCCCCCAAAATTTTCCACAAACAACTGACCACAGCCGTCTGCACTAAAAATGCCTTCGCTGAAAGGTGGGTCGAAAGTACTTAATTGTCCCTTGTACTTACTAGAAAGATGTTGACATCTTTGTACTCTAGAATTTGGGAATGGCGTGAAGATATTTATAAGGCCAAAAGACTGCGAGGACGTTCAGCAACAAAATGCAATGAACAGCGAAAATACTCTGCTGTAAGCTGTAACATTTGTAATAATTGCACACGACCACGGAAATGGTCACCAACAGAATGATGAGACTGATGGAAACAACACAAGATTAACCATGACATTGACATGGCCTTGATATTGAGTGATGAATAAGTGACTTCAGAGAGAGAGAGAGAGAGAGAGATAGAGAGGCAGAGGGAGAGATGCATATGAGACGAGATATGTATATATATGACGTATGTTTGTATATTTGGTATCGCCCTCAGTGCCCTAGATCGTTTCCTCAACGCGAAATCAATCAACGCAGCAAAAAAAAACTTTTAATACTATGTCACGGGTCTGGGTGTTTGAAATACGTCCGTTGTTTCCGATTCCATGACAGAAGCGCTTTAACTACGTACCTTGGGATCGGAGCAATGTATGCGATATCTTTGTATGTGTTCATTTATTCATTATAATATTTTCTACATTGTCTGAAGTCTGAGTGTTTGTGGCATCTTCTTTGTATATGATGCTGTCCTATCTTTCTATACCATATAGATAGGTTCCTATAATTTACTAAATGTCACTGTGATTTTTGCTAACGTATATTTGAACGTTGCAGTTGGATCAAAAAGGTGAATCGGATCCATTAGACTCGAAACAGAAGCAATGGATCCTTTGCGCCGCCCGGGGCGAGTATCATTCTTTGGCGAAAATGTGCAAAGAAAACGCCAAACTGGTGACCACTAAGGTACTGTACTCTAATTCAGTTTAAAAATCATTCTTTGGCGAAAATGTGTGCAAAGAAAACGCCAAGTTGGTGACGACTGTACTCCATTACAGTGTAAAACTAAAATCTTTTCCGTGTATTGAAATGGGAAAGCGACGTACATTTTAATTAAAAGGGTTCACGAACAGATGGCCTAGATGTTACTGATCCTGCCTTCGAAGCAGAGGATTGTGACTTCGAATCCCGCTATGTAGCAAATGGCCCACTAGGCAAATGTTTTTATGCTGAATTTTAATGTTTGTACTTATTTATATGAGTAGGTAAATATTTATCTGTGTAAATATATGGGAGTATAGTACATTATATATTATTGTATGTATTTATTATATTTGCGACTGTTGTCTTGATGAAACTGTATGAAACTGATATACATTCAAATCCATTTACTTTTATTTATTTATTATATATAATAAAAAACACTAACTCAATATAATCAAGTAGTTGGGTGATCGGAATTCAAGTCAAAGGACTCGAATTCGATTCCGCAAGATTTATATCGTTGGCTTGGACAAAAAAGCGACAGCTTCACCATCTATCCCGCTATTCTAAAGAATGTCTTCTATATGTAAATCTATTATCATTTACTGAACCTCTGCCTTCACCAGTAATTGGGAAAGGCGTGAAGATATTCTTTTATATAAAGATTTTTGATCTTTAAGCTTTGTTAATAATCGACCTTTAGTGCCGATTTTTAAGGAGCTTTTGTAAAATAGAAAAGCTTCGTATATTGCAATGACTACCTGGCACGATAACCATCCGGAAATGACAGACCGATAATAAATAGAACAGCACCCGGGCAGCTGCATCGTATCTGTCACAGCGATGCGTACCGAGATCGCCATTCCGCTTTCTGATCGTGGCGATTACTGTCACAGGGGAGACGCTGTGACAGTGCTTAGGGTCCGTGTGCAGACGTTTCCTAGTCGAATATGAACGTAAATAATCATTTTGACTGTCTGATTATTTTATTAACATCTTCACACCATTCCTAATACTGAGGTAGACGGAGATCTAGAAAATTAAGCCCGAATTTCAACCCACCTGCCATCGAAGACATCTTTTGGAGACAACGTGACAGGCGGCGAGACCGTTGCCGTCTTTGTCCAAGCCAACAATATAAATCGCTTTGGGAATCGAACTCGGATCTCTTGACTCGAATTCCGATCACCCAACCACTCGACTACCGTGACTAAATGATTATGATTCTATTAGTGTATGTAATATCCCATAGAGAGAGAGAGAGAGAGACTTATAAAAGGAACTAGATATTATGAACGTGCTTCAACGAACTTTTTGTTATTAACGTAATAAGAAAATTTGAAAAAAAATCATCACGCATACAGACGGTAACAAGACCACCAAAAACGACAATCACGTTGTCTCAAAAAAGAATTTGGTGGAAGATGGGTTAAAAGGACTTCATTATCTAAACCTCGGTGTACCAGAATATTGGGAAGGGTTAAAGATATTTTTTATATCTAACATTGTCGGTATTCTAACCCGCCACCTCTGCCGTAGCGATGCTCGTACCCCGAAGCTACCGCGTCCCATACGCGTCCATTGAAATTTTAAATCTCTGTTTCGTACTCCTCTGGGCGCATAACTTTTAACTCAATGTGTGTGTGTTTTCATAATAAATAAATACAGACGTGGGGACAATCATCACATACATTGCTCTGATCTCAAAGCATGTAACTAAAGCACTTGTGTTATGGAGTCAGAAACAATGAAGGCACCACAAACGCACATACCCATGAAAATGTATAAAAAGTAGTTTTTCTGTATTGATCCGTGCGGGAATCAAACCCGGGGCCTCAGAGCTGACGACTCCATGGAAACAGGTGCGTCCGTCACTCGTCTACGGAGGTCGTGGAATTTTATCGTTAATCATCCATATACTACTTTCTCCTGCGCTATTCGACCGTAAAAATTTATGACATCTTTAAAGTGCCATTAATATATCTGTTAATGGTCAGCGACTAGACTTCAGATATAATTATACTGTTCTTACAATTAAGTCGTCATCAGGAATCATCAAACAAATGTAAACAAAATACATCCAACTTTTTCGTCCCGTCGTAACTACAACAATGAAAAAAAATTCGGGCCAAAGTTGCGAACGGCCAATACGCCGATGGAATTTTCTCGAAAAAAGTGATAAACGGTAACGGATGTAGCGTGGGGCCCGCACATCCCCGCGTTTTTAGGCGTTAGTTAGCGCCAAGTGAGAGCACATGTCCAAAAGGTGTGCGTCTAATTGGGTCTCGGGTTCTCGGCCGGCGCCGGGCCCTCGCCCCCCGCCGCATGCTATCTTGACATATCTCCGGACGTGGGCCCTTTTGTTTTATTTTACGAGCCATCTCTCGTGCCCTTCTTTTTTCCCTATACCCCTACTATTGTATGTCTGCTGCATCGAACTTGCGCTCTTGATATATAGACTTCATATAATCCGAGACGATTGCTAATTCGAAATGAGATCCACTGATTTATTCGAATACGATTAGTTATTTACAATGGAATTGCTCGATTCGATCAATCCGGTGGGATTCTTGATGCGCTATTGGCTGTTGGCTGCCTAAGTCGTAAAGTTTCCTTAGCGGGAAAATTAAAATCACAATTATCTGCCACCTTTCACCTCCGTGAATCAGTGGCGTGCACGGCGGTTTACGTGGTGCCGCCAGCTCTGAGGTGCCAGATTCGCTTTCTAGTCGGGTCAATGTAGAAAATAAGTTTTCTTTTAATGAGTCTGATTGCTTGTGGTGACTTTGTTGTTTCAGATTCCATAACACTTGCTATTTAATTTGGGATCAGAGCATTGCGTGCGATGTTGTCCTTATCTATGTATGTATTAATTTGTCTATGCAATTAAATAATTATTGTCCCCAAATCTAAACGAGCGTATCAAGGAATTTGAAATATGCGTATTGTATTAGTATTAGAAAACTTTAGCCGGAAATATCGCAACCTCTGATTATGTTATGATAAGAATAACTCCTAGGAATCGCTCAGTGCTGATTTTTGCTAACAAAGGCTGCCTTTTAACAGGTGAATGCAATTTATTAAATTAAATATTTACACTAAACATTATTACAATACAAATGCATACGATACTGACGGTAACTCCTGATAATAAGATGATGGCCCCCAAGATATTTCTAGAAAAAAATATATTCATAATAGTGTAATTAATGAAAAAATTCTACTGTTCCTTCACTGTTAGAGTAACCTCGTTAGGAGGTATATTAAGAATACGCGGTAGATTAAAAATGACTATCGATAAACGAATGTATATTCTTACTTCGATAAAATAATGATTTTATTTTTTGAGGAGAATCACGATTCGAATAATACTAAATACGATGCTCTAAAAAGGACTGTCTGGGTTTTATGTAACATCTATTATAGTTTTATTTGACGAATGTCCTATTGTCGCTCCGAATACAGATCACATTGCTTTTATTGAATGTGCAATAAAAAGGGGTAATGATAGCCCCTCAACTTTATTGATTCGTTGTAAATCAAGATCCAACGCAATTGGATTTGAATTTTATTGGCATTCACTGACCACGTGAATAGTTGTTAAATGAGCTTAATGAGAATTATTCAAGATCTGTCCCATCCCACCCGAGTCGTCTGTTTTCGTCTAGCCGCGTTTATAATCATTTCGCCTTTGGCTCTAGACAGTTAATTATTCACTAACGTTATTATAGAATTTGTCTCCGATTAGTCCGTCACTGCGTCTATTGCGTGAAACATCTGCTTTGAAATTTCGAATGGGGCATGTTTCCATTTTCTCCTATGCGCGTCGCGAGCTAATAAAGCAACAGTAAAGATTGTCCGACAGTCTGTAACACGTGTTCGCTACTGGTGCCTGACATTTGTCGTCTCGCCTCTAAAAAACACTTTGATGCTTATTTTCGTTATGGGCCCGCTCGCTGATAGAATTATTGATTTGGAGAATAATCTCTGTGTGATGATACTTTTTTTTCTGTTATTGTATCGCATCACTTATATCTTTTAGGAATAAGATACTTAAATGTGTCATCGTTTCTTCCTATCTAAAGAGCTCGGATATTTATTAATTGACATGGGACCGCCCGCGACGTCGCTCGTGTCATTTCCGAATATTAGGATTCCTCTGTTGCCAACCAGTTGCACCTCGTAAGGTTTGTGACACTGTGGATTGATCTAGTATAAGTTACTGAAAATTATAAAGACAAACCATATCGTAAACTATATTGTGACTACTGCCATCTATGATATTTTCACGCCATTCCTAATAGACAACGGTAGACAGCGGTCTAGACAACTAAGTCTTTTCGACTCACCTTCCACTGAACATTTTTTGGGATAACATGACAAGCGGTGAGCGGATCGCCGTTTACATGTCTAAGCCAATGTAATTCGTACTTAAGTTATTGACCTTTTGGACGAGCTTGCCACCTTGGGATCGAACTCGAATCTCTTGACTCCGAATCCCGATCACACAGCCCCTCGACTTTATTGACTCGGCATCTATGATGATTTAAATAAGATATATTTTATTATTTTAGCTCACGCAACAATAAATGTACAAAGCAGGTTGTCGTATTGGTCGTTTTTTTTTTCTTTTTTTGCTCAAAAACTAATAATTTTTTCGTCATCAATATGTACCAATTCACTATGGTATTGCTCCAGTGTGGCCTCAGAATAATCTTGAACGTGACAAAGATAGCCCATAGTCAATCGTAGTGGTATGTTTATATCAGAGTGATAACAGCGAGATGACAATTGTATTTTCATATTTATTTGACGACTCCCGTGGAAGAGTGGTTTTCATGGTCAACTAATAATTTGTTCTACATTGTCTCGGTTTTTGGTGTTTGTGGTACCTTTGTTGTTTCTGATTCCATAACACAAGTGCTTCAGCTAGTTGCGTTGGGATCAAAGATTGCTCTCATCCCAAAGTAATTCGCTAAAGCATGTATCTGATGTTGTCCTTGTCTTTGTTATATATTGAACATTCAAAAAATAATAAACATATAATAAGGGAATAGTAAGGAATTTTGTACAGACAACACAATCTATCGCTTACAATGTTTTTTTTTTCGAAGCCGACAAAAACAACCACATGCTTAAGATCGGTAATTTATCTATTCAAGATAAACATTTGTGCCATTTTTTTTCCGATTCATCTCATCCCAGTTAGTTTAGGTAACAAAATGCCATTCTCGTATTACAAACTGAGATAGTGCGATTCCAGATAAAGACCTTTTTTGACGTGCGCGTCACCAAGTAGCCGTACATTTTATTTAATGCGTCACCATGGACATTGAAGTTATGCATTTAACCTATTACCATAAAATAAATCTTCACGCAATTCCCAATACAGGGGTAGACAGAGGTCTAGTCTAGACAATTAATACCCTTCGATCCACCTTCCACCGAAGATATTTTCGGGACAACGTGACAGGTGGTGAACCCGTCGCCTTCTTTATGTCCAAGCAATGACATAATTAGTACATAAGTTTTAGAAAAACCCATTGGTACGTGCCTGCCACCTGGGGATCGAACTCTGCACTCTCGACTCGAAATCCCGACCACCCAACCACTAGGCTATCGTGACTTTTTACCGTGATTTCTTAAAATTAAATCAATATTATTTAATTGCTGGCTAACGATCATGTAATTGCGTTGATAAAGGTTTGTTTTGTCAATAAAAAAGGATGCGCGGTCGGTGTTTATTATTGTTGATTTACGATTGTCCGATTCCGAAAGGGGTGGAGTAGGTTGCTTAAGTAATTAAATCGGATTTCGAATCGAATTCGTTCTATTACTTTTGTGCGGACGATTATTGTTTTTTTTATGTTCTTTAATTGTAAATTGTAAATATCGATTGTTGCATCTCGTTGGTGAATCCTACAAACAAACAGTAATAATTTATCGGAGATTATATTTTTTGTTCAGCTCATTCTTTCGTGATATTTATTTTATAGCAAAGGATATACCAACCACTTTCTTCGCATGGATGACGTAGAGGCTTCTAAGGAACCGGATTAATTATACTTGACTAAAATTCAGGAGAATTGGAGATGGTGCAAGTTGTTTGGTACTGCGATCGCCAATCCGCTTGTCGAGCGTGGCGATTGTGGCCAATCCTTCCTTGCAATCTCTCTTGTAAGAGTTTGCCGTAATTGTGTAAGGCAGGCGAATTATATAGGTCGTTACCTATATGTACATATTTGTGAATTAATAATGATATAATATAATTAAACATGACAGCAGTCTTTCTGATTTTTTTTAATAAAATGTGTAAAAGATGTATCAATTCGGAGTTGAACAAAAGAGATGTAAAATTTCAATAGTTGCTAGTGAGACACGGCAGCTCGGCGGTATGAGCATTACCACGGTAATCCGGAGGTTTCAGGTTCAAAACTTGACTAATCGTGTGCTATTTTTACACTTCCTTTCACAGTTCAATTGTTGAAGTTGTATCTCTTTTCAAATTTAAAAACAAACCTTAATTTTACTAACTAGGATTAGCAATGTATATTAGTATTTAGCAATACATATTACTCATGAAACACATAAGGAACCCATGCTGCCTTACAGCCGTCCGTCCGTCGAAAATTCATAATCTATGGGAACAAAAAAAAAACAACTGTCACCCAAACATTCGTCTAAGATTTCGACTGCACGCGCTAATTACTCCCAGTCGCGGTGGGAGTGTCCTCGCGGAAAGCAATTTAAATCCTGATTTATTCCATGGTGCCATCGGCTGCATTCACATCGCTCTAATTAAGACAGGGATACTTGCCGATGATTTATGCTCATTGAGATTTACTCGGTTATAGGCCAATTAAGCATCAAGTCTACGCAGGACAGCATTTGATGCTTACATTCATAGATTAATATGTGTGATGGGAACAACATAGTGTGCATTGCTCTGATCCTAAAGTAATTAGTTAAGGCACTTGTGTTATTTAATCGGAAACAAGGAAGGTAATACAAACACCCGGGCATCGCCTATCTATCGTCTCTGTCTGGGTGACAGAGCTAACCTCTGAGAACCAGTATGGTATGTTATCTACTATGATTATTCTATTTACCATAGTAAATATCACGAGTAATACATACATAGTCAGGGACAACATCACATACATTGCTCTGATCCCAAACAAAAGCAGCTTAAGCACTTGTGTTATGGAATTGAAGACAGTACCACAAACACCGAGACCCGATGAAAGGTAGAAAAAGTGTTTTCTTCATTGATCGGAATCGAAACTGGGACCTAACAGCTGACGACACCTCGAAAACCAGTGTGTACGTCACTCGTCCACGGAGGTCGTCAAAGCTTCGGTTTGACATTTGATGAATGTTAATATTCATATTTATACATTGATTACTTTTATGACGCATTTATATTAGGCGTAGACGGCGACGGGCTCACCACCTGTCACGTTGTCCCGAAAATATCTTCGGCGGAAGGTGGATCAACAGGGCTTAGTTGTCTAAACTAGACCTCTGTCTGCCCCCGTGTTGGGAATTGCGTGAAGATATTTAGTTTATTTATTTGTAACTAAACAGCTTAGTTGCTTGAAGTAACTATGACGTCATACATTAGGAATCGATTCCGCGTCGGTCTAGTTTGTCACGCTCGCTTATTACTCTGTGAAGTGATGCGCGTCGAGAGAGAACTTTAGTGTATTGTTGTGGAGGGTGGTTGTTTTTTTTTTTTTTTTTCTTTTTAATGGGTGTGCTAACTTCTCGAATGTTTCGACCGGCGCCAAGCCGGTGCAACCCGAGATTTGACGCCGCGCCTCATTTGACCCTTCCAAAGGCGCGCGCCATTGTTTGTGCACGTCGAACACGAGCCGTAGAGACATATGACGTTTCTCTATAATTTAATCTTTGACGTTCGATGCGTATTGATAAACAAAGTTTATTGCGCTATCGATTGTTATTGGATGTTTTTAATGTGGCGCTTCTGAGCGACCTGCCTGTTCTTCTTTAATCGTTTTTAATGGCCTGTTTGGTTGGCAGCATTTATTCTTTTTTAAAGGTCTCACGATTAGATACTGGCTGATTAACGTATTGCACTAATTTAAGACACATACCCGTAAGAAGTAACAACATAGAGTTATAGCTGGGTGACCAAACATTGTAAATATCTTTGACAGATATTTACAAATATACATACATAACGGCCTGTTAAAGCCCACTGCTGGACATAGGCCTCTCCGCTTCGCAAGCGCAATCGCTACGCTTCGCAAGCGGCTCGGCGATCGCAGTACCAGACCACTCGCACTGCAGTCGCTGCTGCACATCTACGGTTTGACTATTTTGATCTGACAAATTTAGGAGACGGTTATCCCGCGCATTCAGGATTGTTTTCCTTAGTCGCCTCTTACGACATCTTCAGTAAGAAAGGGAGTGGCAATATTCTATATATATGCCGTTTCCACACGGATAGATACATATTTAATAAATAATTTAAATTTTATTATGTTCATGAAAAAAAAAATGGATAAATTTCTGTGAATACCCCAAATCTTGACATAATACTATCGTACATGCATGTACGCTAAGAAAAGGGTTGGAATTACGATAGGAGCATGCATACATTTGTGTGTTGAGCATGCATACCAAGTCGTTGGCATGAAGTGCATGCCAAGAAGTTGGCATGATTTCGTATACATATTATATATACATGATAAATTCTTGTAGAGTAATTAGATAAAATGGTGAAGTAAAAAAGGGTTACGTTTCCCCTTAGATGAGATTAATAGTCACGCCGCCATAGCCGAGTGCTTGTTCGAGTCGAGAGACTCGAGTTCGATCCCCAAGCTGGTTTTTTTTTTTTCAAAAACTTGTGTACGATTTCTATCGTTGGTCGGGAGAAAGACTTCGATGTCCTCACCGCCTGTCACTTTTTCCCAAAAGAATTTCTTTGGTTGAAGTTGTGCCGAAAGAACGTAATTTTCCAAACCTCTGCCGACCCCTGTAGATGATAGAATGGCGTGATTTGCAAATGAGACAAGCATACCCCCCGTATCTAAGATAGTATTAACGTTTAAAGCCTTAAACCGGAACAGCCATCAATCCGACGGTATCTGCGGTCTTCCGACCCGTTTTCAGCTAGAGTAAACTGAGTTATTATAAATTTGTAACTATATTTACGCATAAACAGCATCCAAATGTATTACTTAATAATAGTAATAAAATTATTGCGTACATACATGGCGGCCTGTGTTAGTACACTGCATAAGCCTCTCTCATTAAGAAGGGTATTTTCATAATCGTCGCGCTCGGCAAGCGGATTGAGACGCTGCTTTGTTGCCGGTCTTCTAGGCAGGCGGGCATAGGACTGTATGCATCGGGATGACATGAATTCTCAGGATACGTTTAGCGGTGCTAGAGATCTCTAGCAGCAGATATCTAACAGCAGCCAGTGTAACATTCGTGTTAATTGTGTTGCTGTGGATCGTCCAAAAGATACAGGTTAAATTAAAAAAATGTGATCCGTCATGGGACGCCTGGCAGATGTGAAACATCGTGTGTGTACAAGTAATATGCATAAAAGATAATATTATTACAGGAATGAAAAAATGAAGTACCAACAAAATGCTAATGAAAAAATGAAGTATTACGAATTTCTTACAGAAAATGGTAACTTTATTTAATAAACATTTATTTACATTTGATATAAAAATTCGATATTAATATCAAGTGGCCACAATTTAAATATTTGCTCTCTCTCTCTCTGTGTGACTTCAGTTATAGTTATATTCGATGTTTCCTCTGCCGGTATTACTGTGACGATTGGTCGATGATAACTAAACTACGTTACAAAAGTCCCGTAGTAGTAAAGTCCCGTTGTCCCGAAAATATCTTCGGTGGAAGGTGAGTCATAGGGACTTAATTGTCTAGACTTGACCTCTGTCTACCCCTGTATTGGGAATTGCGTGAAGATATTTATATATTTATTTAATACGTTACAAAAGTATTGGATGAAACATTATCAAGATATCTCACAATTACAGCATCTATAGTTGTTCCATATTTGGTAGTAGATTCTTTTGGATTGTTGTTGATTTGCAATTGAAATTCTTTTTGAAGAAATGTCATTAATGGCAGTGATTCAGCTCTTGCAAATTTACATTAAAATCTCCAGTTAATTTTAATGGTAGTTTATGTTTATTCGTTTTAAAAATTATTGAACATTTTTGACTATAAGGAAATGACCTTTAATGTAAAAATGAAATCTTAATATAATTTACATAGTCACTAATATGAATAATATGAATATAATTAATTAAATATAAAAAAGGGATTTCAGTGTTTAATTATAAACCTTAATTCTCAGGTAATAGGGTGTAAATTAGTATACCTTTGTATAGCGTGCATACAAAGGTATAATAATTTACACCCTATTACCTGAGAATTAAGGTTTATAATTAAACACTACTACGTACGTGCACGGCATGCGTCGCCACGCCAGAAATCGGTTTTACGTGCGGCTATAGATGTTTCACATCAAAAGTCACCATAGCCGAGTGCTTTGGTGATGCCGAGTTAAGACCCGAGTTCGTTCCTAAGTTTTTCAACCTTTTTTACGATTTATATCTTTGTTCCAAAAAATGTCTTCGGTGATATGTGGGTCGAAATGGCTCAATTGTCTAGACCTCTGATTGCCCCATGATTGGGAATGGCTTGAAGATATAAATCAATCAGAAGTTCTCGTTGATTTATTAACAATACATTTAGATGATTTAAATTTGTTATTAATTGAATAAGAAAAGTTGCAGCATGAAATACATGGTGTAGATGGGGTTATCTTATTAATGCCTTCAAATGTGTAAAGTAATGGACATTGGGTTTGAAGTTGGAATAACTCCTGGCAGATGTCACCAACGCTCCTAACTGGCGTACGAAAGAAAGAAAAATAAAATAGTATGATAAAATTTCAACAGATGCGGGTGGGACGCGTTGGCTCGGGAGTAAGAGTGTTGTCACGTACGGCAGATGTAGCGAGTTCGTATCCCGGCCGTGTCCAAAATGTTAAACAAAAGTCCATCATGTCTTTTATGTACACGCTTGGGTTTCGCATCGACTACTTTTGTCGTCACACTTGTGACCCAGCGTTCACACGTTAGGAACTTTGGCGCAATTGTTAGAAATTGTGAAAACCTGTAACTGGATTTTATTTGCTTTGCTTTTATATTTAGTTAAGTTATAGTTAATAAAAATATAAAAAAAAGTTAATAAAAATATAAAAAAAAAATATCTTCACGCAATTCCCAATACAGGGGAAGACAGAGGTCAAGTCTAGACAATTAAGTCCCTTTGACCTACCTTCCACCGAAGACATTTTCGGGACAACGTGACAGGTGGTGAGCCCGTCGCCGTCTTTATGTCCAAGCCAACGATAAAATTATTACATATATTTTTTTAAAAACTCATTGGTACTGCCACCAGGGGATCGAACTCGGGTCTCTCGACTCGAAATTCCGACCACCCAACAACTCGGCTATCGCGACTTTTGATGTGAAACATCTATAGCCGCACGTAAAACCGATTTCTGGCGTGGCGACGCATGCCGTGGCAATACAAAGGTATACTAATTTACACCCTATTACCTGAAAATTAAGGTTTATAATTAAACACTGAAATCCCTTTTTTTATATTTAATTAATTATATTCATATTATTCATATTAGTGACTATGTAAATTATATTAAGATTTCATTTTTACATGGAAGGTCATTTCCTTATAGTCAAAAAGGTTCAATAATTTTTAAAACGAATAAATATAAACTACCATTAAAATTAGCTGGAGATTTTAATGTAATTTGTAAGAGCTGAATCAATGCCATTAATGACATTTCTTCAAAAAGAATTTCAATTGCAAATCAACAACAATCCAAAAGAATCTACTACCAAATATGGAACAACTATAGATGCTGTAATTGTGAGTTATCTTGATAATGTTTCATCCAATACTTTTGTAACGTAATAAATAAATATATAAATATCTTCACGCAATTCCCAATACAGGGGTAGACAGAGGTCAAGTCTAGACAATTAAGTCACTATGACCCACATTCCACCGAAGATATTTTCGGGACAACGGGACTTTACTACTACGGGACTTTTGTAACGTAGTTTAGTTATCATCGACCAATCGTAACAGTAATACCGGCAGAGGAAACATCGAATATAACTATAACTGAAGTCACACAGAGAGAGAAAATATTTAAATTGTGGCCACTTGATATTAATATCGAATTTTTATATCAAATGTAAATAAAAGCTTATTAAATAAAGTTACCATTTTCTGTAAGAAATTCGTAATACTTCATTTGTTCATTAGTATTTTCTTAGTACTTCATTTTTTCATTCCCGTAATAATATTATCTTTTATGCATATTACTTGTACACACACGATATTTCACATCTGCCAGGCGTCCCATGACGGCTCACATTTTTTTTTAATAAAAATATCTTCACGCCATTCCGAATACTGAGGTAGACAGAAGTCAAGACACGCCCTTTTGACACTTCTGCCACCCGGGATATTTTTTTGGGTAACTTATAAGGTTGTGAGCCTATCGCCGTCTTCATGTCCAAGCCAATGATGTAAATAGTAGCAATGTTTTTGAAAAAAATATGATCGAGTCTACCACTTGGGGATCGAACTCGGGTCTCTTGACTCGAATTCCGATCATGCACCTACATTTACATTTACATTTTTTTTTAATTCGGCATCCGTGTGTTTGTGGCCGGCTTAACTCGAAGAGTAGGCGATGGATTGACTTGAGTTTAACCAGTAGAATATTTAAATTTAATATACTCATGCATTATCCCGATACCGAGGTAAATATAGGTCTAGATAATTAAGTCCTTTCGACCCACCTATCACCACCTAAACCGTAACAGGTCCTGAACCCATTGCCGTCTTAGTGTACAAATCAATATTCACGTACATGTACAAATATTTATATACATCGCACAAATATTTCCTCCTAGCGCGATTCGACTCTAAGGAAGACGACTTCGAAGGAAGGGTCACTATCGACTAGGCTATGAGGGTTCTCTCAATATTACAATTCGCCGGCTTCATTATAAACGTGAATCTTAACCCCGATACATTGTCGTCGTGATAGTGCGTCGCCCCGAGCGCAGACCGAGGCCCGTGTCATAACGCACTTGCTTCGATAGTGCAAGTCATCCAACAATAAGTGATTTCGAACACAGTGACGTGGCGTTTTAATAATGGTTGTTTGTTTAGTGGGTTCTACCTTACCCGTGTATCGACCTAATCATATATGCCCATAGTTTTGTTTTTATACGGCCGTTTTATTATGAGAGTTCATGGGCGTGTGATGTTGGGCACAATCAAATTTGAAAGGAGACAGGTTATCGTCCGTTGCTTTGTTGATTTGGTGCTGGCGCCATAATAGAGGTGTTGGCACCGCATTGAATGCTCCAACGTTCGGATTACTATTGTTTAGTTCATTGTTATCATTTGATATTCGCTTTAGTTCGTCTCGTTCGCGTCCCTCGTGGATTTAGTTCGGGGAGCTAAAGCCCAGTTTGCGATCTTCATACATGAGTAAGTACTACACAAGTTAATGAAACTGCCAGTTCGTTTGTGTACAATCTTCAGTGTCTTATTAATTTAAACTAAGTAATGACGACCGTGGATGAATGGTATGGTATACACCTGTTTCATAGAAATTCTGAGATCCCGGGTTCGACTTCTGGACGGGTCAATGTAGAAAAACACTTTTGCTACAGTTCAAAATTTACGATTATTTACGGATTTTATCGCATTTTATTTGTTTTTTTTTTAAGTTCATGACGTTTTTTGTAAATAAAATCCTTAAATAGTAGTTTTATTTTCAATTATCCAGATCAGGGCGAAGTATGTGATGATCCCTTTAAATTGTATGTCTGAAGTGCAAGGAAATTGATTATTTTATGTTTAAATTTGTACATGTATTTGATTCTTACGGTTGTCGACGCTTTGTGAAATTTTCTCTTTTGTAACTACTGTATAGGAGAGTTGCACCTATTCACTTAATATGCAATGACTTGAAATTTGGTAGGAGTGTTCCTTTCGGCGAGTAGAGGTCTGCTAAGAAAGGATTTTAGGAAAATAAAATGAGGTTTGGGGGGGATGATTAGATGATCTTGGATATCTTTATAGGTGTAATCCTATCTGGTTTTGTTACTTTGTTACATTTAACAATAACATAAGTGGAAGATTAAAACATATTTGTGTTACTTAAATTTATAGATTGGTATCTCGGAAAATACTATAAATAATTGGTTAATATTTTTTATTTTTTTAGCGGTTTAAGTTCCAAGTATATCAAGGTAGGTGTAATTTCTGAATGTCTGTGTACAATGATTTTATTGCTTATTAAAACTTTAGCGGCATCTCTTTCTCACTAACTTCGCTTAGTGAGAAAGAGATGCCGCTAAAGTGCCGCTCGGTTGTATCCAGCTGTTATATGAAAATTTCAGTTTCCATATGTTTGTGTGCACAATATTTCAAGATTGTCGATAGAAAAAAAAGATTGACTAAAAAAAGAGGATACCTACGGAGTTTCTTTCGCCTCTTTCTACTCCGGAAGCCCATTACGTAACTATGGTAGATTAAAAAAATACATTTAAATAATCTATATTCTATATGTAATACGAAGCAATCTCTTTATATTAAATACATTGATGAGCTTTCTCGGTAACTCTTTATTAATATTTCTATGATCACGAATTAGTCTTCGGCGGGGTATCCGCAGAGACAGGTCTCTAGAGTCATAGTCCTCACATTACACTTTAAACTTTTCTCTCAAATTCAACATCTACACACGCTTTTACGAGCAATTTGCTCACGTGGTTTCGAAACCTAGCCTCGGCGTATATTATCATGCGTATTCGTTTGACGTTCCCGTAATATTTTTTGGTTTTATGCGTATTAGATTTTTAGTCCCTTCCTTAACTAAGGGACGTCAAAGCGTGTCTGTTTCTTCTGTACACCATTCCCAATATATGGATAGACAGAGGTCTAGACAATTTAGTCCTTTCGACCGACCATCCACCGAAGATTTTTTGGATATCGTGACAGGTGGTGAGTCCGTCGCCGTCTTTATGTCCAAGTCATCTGTATACATCGTACATAAGTTTTTGAAAAAACCCATTAGTACGAGCTTTGGGATTGAACTCGTGTCTCTTGACTCGAATTCCGATCACCCGACGTCTATCGTCACTATATGGCTCTGTGTAGAGAGTTATAAATAAATTATTTAGCTTCATTAATACTACAGTATTAATGAAGCTAAATAATTTAATATAAAATGTGTCACGTCACGTTCCTTACATACCTCTTTCGCTTCATACAGATTCATCATTATCTTAATACGCGGTCATCTACGTATCCGAATACCTTAAAAACTGACGTAAATTTTTATTTTGCCAGTTTTTAAAGTATGTAAAAACTGAAATTCGGTGCACGTGATACTCTGTATGAGCTCACTGTGTAGTGTACAGAAGACAACTTACAAGTTGTCAAATTTTAGTTTTTACATACTTTAAAAACTGGCAAAATAAAAATTTACTTCAGTTTTTAAGGTATTCGGATACGTAGACGAGCGCGTATTAAGATAATGATTAATCTGTATGTAGCGAAAGAGGTATGTAAGGAACGTGACGTGACACATTTTATATATTCCATAGAATACTTTTATTTACTCCCCTGTTCTTTCATCTAGAGGATAAGACTTACAAGAAGTTAACAATTTCATATGTCTCAAGATAAATACATACAGAATAAGTTTAACGGTAAACAACAATGACGATGTCGGCCTATAAAACCATTAAAACAGATTTAAAAACAGTAAAACATATAATTCAATAAACGAACGAATCGAGAGTCTCGTATACATTATGTGGGAAACAAATCTAAATGTCAGCTCAAACACTATTTATCCGCACCCTATGACCGTGGAACACGCTCTGATCCGAAGGCCGATGCATTACACCCACACGCCTCAACACCATTATATCCTTTTTGGTAAACATAAATCCGCTCGATAAAAAACAATTTCTTCTTCAACTCGGAAAAACATTGTTTGATGCGAGCCGTACGAGAATTGATGACGTTTATTAAGCGAGTTTAGTTTTTTTTTGTGTGTGTTTTTTTTATTGTCACCTAACACTTTCGGGTGTCGACGCCGGGCCCGCTAACGTCACACTGATATATGTTAAAGAGAACACGGGGCCCGGGCGTATTTGTCTTCATTTATTTCCGTTACGTTTAAATAGCAAACGGCGAATTAAAAAAAAAAGATAAAAAGGCAAAGAGGCGCATGCCGCGGATCATTCGTCACATGTAGGTTCGGAAATGAAATAAAAATGGCAACAGTGCACCGATTACTCGGTTCGTCTCGTACACATAATATAAATAAATACATATATAGATAGGGACAACATCACGTGCATTGTTCCGTTCCCAATGTAAGATGCTAAAACTCTTGAGGTATGGGAATCGGAAATAACGAAAGGCTCCACAAACACCCAGACTTGAGAAAATGTAGAAAAAGTCGATTTTCTAAATTGATCCGTCCGGGAATCGAACGCGGAATCTTGAGATAGTGACACCTTGAAAACCGGTGTTGACGCCACTGGTGAACGGAGGTAGTCAAGATATACATAGATATCCATCTATTATATAGATATTTATATCCAGGAACAACATCACATACATTGCTCTGATCCTCCAGTAAGTAGCTATAAACGCTCAGACCCGAGACAATGCGGAAAATTGACATGCACTTAAGAAACTAACGCCCGTCACCGGTTAGCTGAATTCTGGTCTAGTATTTTTTTCAGATGGTTATTCCACAATCTATCTGTAGTCTTAACCCCCGGTAAGAAAAGAGGTGATATATTCTTACTACGCTACTAGCTACGAGGCGACGATAACACTTAGTAAAATAAATAAAAAATAAATATCTTCAGACAATTCCCAACAATGGAGTAGACAGAGGTCTAGTCTAGACAATTAAGTCCCTTCGACCCACCTTCTACCGAAAATATTTTTCGGGACAACATGACCGGTGGTGAGCCCGTCGCCGTCTTTATGGCCAAGCCAACGATATATTATTATAATGTTACGAGCCTGCCGCCTGGGGATCAAACTCGGGAGTCTTGACTCGAAATTCCGACCACCCAACCATTCGGCTATCGACTACACTTAGTGACTTTTTATATACCTATCCCGAATATTCAGATACATTCTCGTTTACATGTGTTTTTTTTAATATACAATAATAAAATGGATTCATGAATATATCTCATAATAAACTACAATAAGCGAGTCTGTTCAGCCTAGAGTTGGAGAAGCGTCGTGCGTTAGTGAATCGGTACACCTTCGGACGTATTGAAAATAGGATCATAGACGAACAAAGGGATACCTCCCGGGATCCCTCGGCCGCGTCTACGCCCATAGGCGCTCGCATTGTATTAGCCGAACTGCCATCGGTTTGTTATTGCAAAACACGAGAGCATGCTAATTGAAATTCAACATGAAAGGGATAATGAGGGCAGCGATGGGGCGGTAGGGGTAGGGGGAGGAGGGGGGGGGGACGGGCGACGACCGCGAACCGTCTCCTGACTGAGATTTCGAGGATCGCATGACAAATAACCAGATCTAAACGAACGGTTCTCGATGCATACTAAGCTCCGGGCGGTTTGTCTGATTTAGGTCAGAATAGCGGAGCGAGATCTAGCAAACATTACTGATTCGGAGTGGTAGTCTCAAGGCGATTCAAATTAAATATCACCAGTTAACAAATACATTTATTCCGACTACGATACAAAAGTCACGATAGCAGAGTGGTTGGGTGTTCGATCCTCAGATGGCAGGCTCGTACCGATGGGTATTTCAAAACTTAAGTATGAATTATATCGTTGGCTTGGACATACAGACGGCGATGGGCTCACCACCTGTCACATTGTCCCGAAAATATTTTCGGTCGAAGGTTGGTCGTAGGGACTTTATTGTCTAGACTAGACCTCTGTCTACCCCTGTATTAGGAATTGTGTCATATTTATTTTATTTCTTTATAGCTCACATTTTCAATCTCTTTTTATAAAATCTCATTAGTGACATTTGATTAAATTTGACAAAAACATTGTGTTATCACGTATGTAATAAACGTTGTATTGATCATTGACGATTTCGGAGTACATATTATAACATATTATATTCATTTTCACTAAATGGAATTGATTTCTAATGAAGTTAATGGGGAATAAACCGTTCGTACAGTTTATAACAGCCTCATCGGAAGCGTTCAAAGGTACTAAAAGCCGCAGGTGCAAATTCACCTTTAGCCCAATGAAAACAAAATAATTAGGATCATCGTTTCACCCCCTCGACTAAGATTTAGTCGAGTGTATCGATACCACAATCGATGTAAAAGAATTCGATCAGATATGGGTCTGATGCTTACAGGAACGTGGCATCGATTTGATCTTATCTGCTCAACGCGACTTAGAAGTTGTTAAACATAAGATAAAGCACCGTTAATGTTTAAACATGTATATATTTTTATGTTATTATTACGAGCTTTTGTTCGCGGCTTCGTCTGCGTTAAATCTTTTAGGTTTATCGTGAGAGAAATAGGGTATCATATATCTTTGTATTAAAAATTCATTAAAATCAGTTTTATCAAGTTATAAAAGTCTTGATAGCCGAGTGGTTGAGTGAACGGAGTTCAAATCGAGAGACCCGAGTCCGACACTAATTTTTTTTTCAAAATCTTATGTACGTTTTATATCGTTAGCTTGGACGGCGGCGTAGTTAGAAGATGGCGACGGGCTCACTGCTTGTCACGTTGTCCTAAAAATGTCTTTGGGAGTTCGAAAGGACTTCATTATCTAGGCCTACGTAAAGTTATGAAATACGGATTGGCGTGAAATATATTTTTCAGTTTGGCCTCAAAGCGTAACTATAACAAACCAACGCACTTTCGCATTTATAATTAGTAACGATGTCTGGCTCTCACACGGCGAAATTTAAGAAAATTTCTATGCAGATCCGCAAACGAAAACATTTTTTTATGAGACGTAATGTTTGTGATGTGTTATCTATTTATCCACTTGAATTTCTGTTTGAACTATTTAATCTTAATTAGTATATTAAATAATGTCATTGATACAATTATAAGGGCTCTATCAAACACAAAAAATATGCTTAATTCAAAAGTAATAGTTGTGGTATCACCGAAAAACGATACTATAAATGCGCTCAAATGTCGTCAGACATACGCAAAAACTAAAAAAAAAAAAATTATAATCGAACTCAAGTAACTCATTCACCATATCCCGTGCACTTTGAGCGGTGGAATTTTAATTTGGCCAAAATTGGCGCTATCGTGCATTGGGGATGGGTGCGCAATTTACGAGACCCCGGGTTTCGGGGTACGCCGGTTAGGGAGAATCCTCGCACTTTACCGCGCCACATTAATTAACCGTAACGTATCTACACACGGCTCGTGTACGCTCAGCGCCCACTGGTGGCGAGAGTGTAGATTTACGATATATTCGACCAACATCTATCCGATAAACTAATTGCAGCGCGACGCCATTGTTTCTAAACACTAAGCGGGTAATGGAGGCAGTCGGATTCGGGGCGTCGATTGTACAGAGGCACGGGGTCCGGACAATTATACGATTGTCCTATTGGAGCCTCGCGATCCTGGTGACTGCGGAATGGGATGATGGATGGTATTGAAACGGATGTTTCACAGCCGACTGCGACACGGGCCATCTGAATGCTACGAAATCCGCCAATTAGAGACACGCCCGTACATCGATTGTGTCGTATTTCATTTGGGTTTGCCTTGCGTTTCCACCGCGGAAACTGGCTCGAGTTACTGTGACGATTGTAACGGAACGCGTGGGGATTTTATTTTTAAAAAGTAAATAAATATCTTCACGTATAGTCCGTAACGGGGTGGTCCGTGAGCACAGATCCACAAGTATCACGATTCTTACATACTTCCTTCGCTTGTTTCCGAGTACTCTGGAGTGTTTCTTTTTCATAAACGAAGAACTAGAGAATGCCGGTTATATTTAATAAGATTAATAGAGAGGAAAAAAGATTACTACAGAGATTACGAGTTAGATTAAAGATTAGATAATTCAAATAAACGTAATCTTCTATACTTGTGTAATAAAGAGGATAACTTTGGTTGTGTTTTTTTTTGTTTTTAATTGAATTCTTTTTGCGTTAGTATTCAAAGTCACGATAGCCGAGTGGTTGGGTGGTCGGAATTTAGAGTCAAGAAACCCAGGTGGCAGTACCAATGAGTTTTTTCAAAAACTTATGTACGAATTGTATCGTTGGCTTGGAGATAAAAGGCGGCGACGGACTCACCACCTGTCACGTTGTCCCGAAAATATCTTCGGTGGAAGGTGGGTCAAAGGGACTTAATTGTCTAGACTAGACCTCTGTCTACCCCTGTATTGGGAATTGCGTGAAGATATTTATTATTTATTTATTATTATTATTTGTTAGTATTAATACTATACCTAGTCAGGTCATAAATTCTGGTAAAAAAAATGAACTTAACAAAACATAGATTCTTATGACACTAAAGTTTATTCAAAATGACCTCCGTGATTTTGAATACAGGCCTTTAATCTGTGCGGCCAGTCGTCTATCGCAGCACGGACGAGGTCCATGTCAATATCGGCGGCTGCCTTAATCGAGGATGTCTTGAGTGACTCCAAATTGGGATGAGGCTTTGAACACGCCTTTTCCTCCAAGTGTTGCCATATCGTGTAATCTAACGGATTCAAATCTGGACTGGAGGAGGGCCAGTCTTCGTGCCCGATGAACTCGATTTCACGCGCCGCCAGCCAGTCTTGTGTGCTCTTCGCTCTATGAGCTGGCGCCGAATCTTGTTGGAATACCCAGTGCCTGTTATTGAACATGGTATGAGAAACAGGTTCCACAAGGACTGTATTTTGATACACAACTGCATTCGTTTTTACACCTTTCTCACAAAAATGTACCTCTGTTAAGCCCCAATAAGAAACTCCCAACATTACCATGAGCGAGGATGGAAAATTACCTCGTTGGACGCGCGGAATACGGTTGCTCGCTTCTTCACTAGTGTGTGCGTACACCTTATCATTTTGTTTGTTGAAGCTCTCTTCTACGGTAAAAAAGTTTCATCCGAAAAAAGAATTCCCCGATATTTTTTTCCCACGTACCGCTTCAACAAAGCGCGGCATCTCTTCAGTCTCAGGCCAATAAGACGATCATTCAAACGATGTCCTGTTTTTCTTCGATGTGCCCGAAGCCTAAGTCTTCATTTAACACCCTTTTGATCGTGGTTCTGCTTAACCCCATCTGAAGGGCCAACAGTTTCCGCTTACGTTTGGGATTTCTTTGAATTCGCATCTTCACAGCTTTTATCACTGCTGGAGTCCTAACAGACCGAGGGCGACCACTTCATGACCTGTCATCTACACTAGAGTCTTCATTGTGTCGTTTGATGGTACGATAAACGAATCTTTTGGTTATATTCAAATTTTTCAGTATGTCAATAATTTGAATTGGCGCGTAACCGCAACGATGCAACGCAATAACTGCAACAAGGTCTTCTTTAAGCGTCCACTCCATATTTAAAAATGAGTAAAATTCTAAATAGTGTGTAGTTTTATTTTCACGAACAATTCGAAATTCGAATTCAATAAACTTTTTTGTGGCCAGCATTCTAAAAGAAAAGTTTTTACTGTGTGACAATAATAAGTATTTTTGACCTGACTGTGTATATGTAACAAATTTCGTAAATGTTTCATAAAGAAATGTAGGGTACGTTACATCAAGTTAATAAGAATAGAGTAAAAAGAATGTTAAAAAAGATTTCGAAAATGGTAACAAAATTTCTCTCCTGAAATCTCCCGTGATTTACGCTTCATGAATAGTTAAGTAATCCAAAGTAACGCATGGGGAGATTGTTCTTCATAAAAATACCTCTTAAAAGTCTACAAAATATTGATGTAGACTCACAATATATGTTTAAATGTTTAAATAACTAAATACAAATATCACTCAATTTTCAAAATTCACGGTAGCCGAGTGGTTGGGTAGTCGGTATTTCGAGTCAAGAGACCCGAGTTCGATCCCCAGGTGGCAGGCTCGTACCAATGGGTTTTTCAAAAAAAAACTTATGTAAGAATTATGTCGTTGGCTTGAACATAAAGACGGTGAAGGGTTCACCACCTGTCACCTTGTCCTGAAAATATTTTTGGTAAAAGGTGGGTCGAAGGGACTTAACTAGATCTCTATCTAGCCCTGTATTGGAAGTTGCGTGAAGATATTATTTTTCTTTTTAAATTCTATTCTATTTTCTTCTATTTCTTATCAATCCTTATTCAAATAATAATGCTATTTGCCTTCTTAATAACCTTTATGTACAAAGCATAATAATGTAGATCAAATTATCTTTCAGTTTAATATGATTTGAACGAATAGTTAACAAGATATAACCGATTTAAATGAAGCTGGCCGCGTCGGAATACTAAAGATATGGCGAGGGTTTTTTTTTGTTTGTAATCATAATCTCTTTATCTACTAAAATTTTTGTTTAAACAATTTAATCTAAATGGATATGTTAAGAAATATCATAGATACAAATATGAAGGCTCTATCAAACACAAAAAGATTATGTTTTTTGACTTAATTGAAGAGAATTAGTTGTGGTTGGGTCTAAAAACGAATGACCTAAATTGCTTTCTATTTAGAAACAGTTCTAGAAACATAAAACATTAGTCAATTGACTGTTGGCTAGATTGAAATAAATAAAATAACTAAATATACTTCACGCAATTCCCAATACAGGGGTAGACAGAGATTTAGTCTAGACAATTAAGTCCCTTTGACCCACCTTCCACCGAAGATATTTTCGGGACAACGAGACAGGTGGAGAGCCCGTCGCCGTCTCCATGCCCAAGCCAACGATTTAATTCGTACATAAGTTTTTTAAAAACCCATTGGTACGAGTATGCCACCTGGGGTTCGAACTCGGATCTCTTGACTCAAAATTCCGACCATCCAACCACTCGGCTATCGTGACTTTTTTTTGGCTAGATTGAAGATACTGTAAACTACCTACAACGGTGTTTAAACTCTTGGAATCCGTGCTACCTCACAGCCTTATCTCAAGAGTTGGCATTCCCATCGAGTTACTAACAAATTAACAGACCCCCAATAGATTTAATGGAACAAGATTATTAATAAAAACTTGTGTGATAATGAAATTGTAGCAATCATTCTTACTGGGCCCGATGCGGAACAACTTGATCACATATATAAAGTTGAAGCATATTCCTCGTATTCTGATTACAATTGGATACAAAAAGATACAGATAAAAAATATTTGTAGCTATTGAAACTTGTAAGTTTCCTGTTGTACGTTCCAGTGTGAGGGTTAAAATAAATAAATATCTTCACGCAATTCCCAATACAGGGGTAGACAGAGGTCAAGTCTAGACAATTAAGTCCCTTTGACCCACCTTCCACCGAAGATATTTTCGGGACAACGAGACAGGTGGAGAGCCTGTCGCCGCCTTTATGTCCAAGCCAACGATGAAATTCGTACATAAGTTTTTTTTTTTTTGTGAGGGTTGTATGGAAATATTTGATTTATTGACAGATTTTGAAGTATGAAAATATTAGGTATGAATATATTTAGGCTTTTAATAGTGTAGGTTTTTAAATAGAAATACAAATATTCGGAATTGAATTCTGTGGGGATAATAATAATATTTCGTCACTTTGAGCTTTATGCACCCTTTTGATCGTGGTTCTGCTTAACCCCATCTGAAGGGCCAACAGTTTCCGCTTACGTTTGGGTTTTCTTTGAATTCGCATCTTCACAGCTTTTATCACTGCTGGAGTCCTAACAGACCGAGGGCGACCACTTCTTGACCTGTCATCTACACTAGAGTCTTCATTGTGTCGTTTGATGGTACGATAAACGAATCTTTTGGTTATATTCAAATTTTTCAGTATGTCAATAATTTGAATTGGCGCGTAACCGCAACGATGCAACGCAATAACTGCAACAAGGTCTTCTTTAAGCGTCCACTCCATATTTAAAAATGAGTAAAATTCTAAATAGTGTGTAGTTTTATTTTCACGAACAATTCGAAATTCGAATTCAATAAACTTTTTTGTGGCCAGCATTCTAAAAGAAAAGTTTTACTGTGTGACAATAATAAGTATTTTGACCTGACTGTGTATATGTAACAAATTTCGTAAATGTTTCATAAAGAAATGTAGGGTACGTTACATCAAGTTAATAAGAATAGAGTAAAAAGAATGTTAAAAAGATTTCGAAAATGGTAACAAAATTTTCTCCTGAAATCTCCCGTGATTTACGCTTCATGAATAGTTAAGTAATCCAAAGTAACGCATGGGGAGATTGTTCTTCATAAAATACCTCTTAAAAGTCTACAAAATATTGATGTAGACTCACAATATATGTTTAAATGTTTAAATAACTAAATACAAATATCACTCAATTTTCAAAATTCACGGTAGCCGAGTGGTTGGGTAGTCGGTATTTCGAGTCAAGAGACCCGAGTTCGATCCCCAGGTGGCAGGCTCGTACCAATGGGTTTTAAAAAAAACTTATGTAAGAATTATGTCGTTGGCTTGAACATAAAGACGGTGAAGGGTTCACCACCTGTCACCTTGTCCTGAAAATATTTTTGGTAAAAGGTGGGTCGAAGGGACTTAACTAGATCTCTATCTAGCCCTGTATTGGAAGTTGCGTGAAGATATTATTTTTCTTTTTAAATTCTATTCTATTTTCTTCTATTTCTTATCAATCCTTATTCAAATAATAATGCTATTTGCCTTCTTAATAACCTTTATGTACAAAGCATAATAATGTAGATCAAATTATCTTTCAGTTTAATATGATTTGAACGAATAGTTAACAAGATATAACCGATTTAAATGAAGCTCGCCGCGTCGGAATACTAAAGATATGGCGAGGGTTTTTTTTTTGTTTGTAATCATAATCTCTTTATCTACTAAAATTTTTGTTTAAACAATTTAATCTAAATGGATATGTTAAGAAATATCATAGATACAAATATGAAGGCTCTATCAAACAGAAAAGATTATGTTTTTGACTTAATTGAAGAGAATTAGTTGTGGTTGGGTCTAAAACGAATGACCTAAATTGCTTTCTATTTAGAAACAGTTCTAGAAACATAAAACATTAGTCAATTGACTGTTGGCTAGATTGAAATAAATAAAATAACTAAATATACTTCACGCAATTCCCAATACAGGGGTAGACAGAGATTTAGTCTAGACAATTAAGTCCCTTTGACCCACCTTCCACCGAAGATATTTTCGGGACAACGAGACAGGTGGAGAGCCCGTCGCCGTCTCCATGCCCAAGCCAACGATTTAATTCGTACATAAGTTTTTTAAAAACCCATTGGTACGAGTATGCCACCTGGGGTTCGAACTCGGATCTCTTGACTCAAAATTCCGACCATCCAACCACTCGGCTATCGTGACTTTTTTGGCTAGATTGAAGATACTGTAAACTACCTACAACGGTGTTTAAACTCTTGGAATCCGTGCTACCTCACAGCCTTATCTTAAGAGTTGGCATTCCCATCGAGTTACTAACAAATTAACAGACCCCCAATAGATTTAATGGAACAAGATTATTAATAAAAACTTGTGTGATAATGAAATTGTAGCAATCATTCTTACTGGGCCCGATGCGGAACAACTTGATCACATATATAAAGTTGAAGCATACCCCTCGTATTCTGATTACAATTGGATACAAAAAGATACAGATAAAAAATATTTGTAGCTATTGAAACTTGTAAGTTTCCTGTTGTACGTTCCAGTGTGAGGGTTAAAATAAATAAATATCTTCACGCAATTCCCAATACAGGGGTAGACAGAGGTCAAGTCTAGACAATTAAGTCCCTTTGACCCACCTTCCACCGAAGATATTTTCGGAACAACGTGACAGCTGGTGAGCCCGTCGCCGTCTCCATGCCCAAGCCAACGATTTAATTCGTACATAAGTTTTTAAAACCCATTGGTACGAGTATGCCACCTGGGGTTCGAACTCGGATCTCTTGACTCGAAATTCCGACCATCCAACCACTCGGCTATCGTGACTTTTTTGGCTAGATTGAAGATACTGTAAACTACCTACAACGGTGTTTAAACTCTTGGAATCCGTGCTACCTCACAGCCTTATCTCAAGAGTTGGCATTCCCATCGAGTTACTAACAAATTAACAGACCCCCAATAGATTTAATGGAACAAGATTATTAATAAAAACTTGTGTGATAATGAAATTGTAGCAATCATTCTTACTGGGCCCGATGCGGAACAACTTGATCACATATATAAAGTTGAAGCATATTCCTCGTATTCTGATTACAATTGGATACAAAAAGATACAGATAAAAAATATTTGTAGCTATTGAAACTTGTAAGTTTCCTGTTGTACGTTCCAGTGTGAGGGTTAAAATAAATAAATATCTTCACGCAATTCCCAATACAGGGGTAGACAGAGGTCAAGTCTAGACAATTAAGTCCCTTTGACCCACCTTCCACCGAAGATATTTTCGGAACAACGTGACAGCTGGTGAGCCCGTCGCCGCCTTTATGTCCAAGCCAACGATGAAATTCGTACATAAGTTTTTTTTTTTTGTGAGGGTTGTATGGAAATATTTGATTTATTGACAGATTTTGAAGTATGAAAATATTAGGTATGAATATATTTAGGCTTTTAATAGTGTAGGTTTTTAAATAGAAATACAAATATTCGGAATTGAATTCTGTGGGGATAATAATAATATTTCGTCACTTTGAGCTTTATGCTCAAAATTTAAATTTATAATATTATGAACATAAAAATCAATAAGAGCGTGCTTCGATGACTTTGCCACGTTGAGAAAATGAGTGAATAACGAACAGTAAAGAATCGCTAAAGTTAACATTAAAAGTCACCGAGGTAGGCCGAGGCTAACTTTCAAAGACAGTGTAAGCAAACTGCTCGAAGATCCCTCCCCTCAATCAAGAGTACTCGGATACTGGTGCCTGTATGAAGCAAATGATGGATTTGAAAGTAGCGAAAGAATCATATAAGGACAAGACACTTAGCATTCCGTTATCTCTGGGTACCTGATAGCATAATGAGAAAGTATTAAAAATAAAAGAACATATTGAAAATTATTATATACCATATACCACAATATTACATTATACATTATATACCATAATTTAATATACCTAGCTATATATTTGAATATACCTACCTATATAGCTATTTTAGAGGTCTGTAAAAATTACCTCATCAGGTACTGATTGACTGATGACAAGCAATAAAAAAAACTGTTACAATAAATACAATAAAAATATTTTTAAAAGAGCTAAAAATATAAAACCTGCCTATGGTATGGTAAACGTAACATGAAAAATTATAATAGCATTAATTTTGGAATAGAAATGTAGTAATATTAACGGGGTTTACCCGGAAATGTCCTCGTGTATAGCGTTTGTAATCTTCCGCAAAGGAGGGGGGAGGTGCGGTTGCTGCGCGGGCTGAGGTAGGGGGATGGGGGGGGGGGGAGAGACTGAGGACTCATGTCGCTGCGATGGCCGCCGGCGTACACGCTCCCGTCCCCGGCGAGGCCCCGTCCGCTCAAGATATTTTGCCAATTTTCGCCTTCCGAGTAGAAATTGAAGCGCTCGTTTCCCGTATCTTCGTTTCCATCAGAATTCTCGTAATATTTCTTGAATCGAATTATAGTTTTGCATCGGTTTTGTTCGTATCGAGTTTAATTTTTTTGTTTTCAATTTTCTTATACCCTCTTTTCGTCGAAGCTTATTTGGTACAAGGTGACTGGTGGTGATCAGCCATATATGTTCCTATATATTGTAAAACTTGGGTACAAATACTTAGATTCATCACACAAATGTCACTCTGGATTCAAACGAGAGCTTCGAAGGCTTCAACAGTACCAACTAGACTTTATCGGGTCTTCATTCTGACCGCTGTTCATATTTGACTTGTATATGTTTTTCATTTCACTAGCACACGAATGCATTTAACAATTTTCAATCATTATTTCAATATTCGATATAATAGGCGATATTCGCTCGAACATTAGGATTCCGAAGAAACCTATAACCGTAATTAATCACTTAACTTGTCCACTCACCCTCCATCTTACGGTGTTTAAATCTCAAAATAACACTAAAACCGCGCTTGACGCAAACGGCCTATCCGGCTTATCCACGAAAACGTTACAGGCGTCAACTTGTCACAATTCGCTTTCATCTCGATCTGTAAGCTCTACGGAGACGGTTATTCAACGACAAAAATAATTATAATCACGAAGCGGTAAGCAGTGCTCGTGAAACTCCGTTAAGCCAGTACAATTCGTTTGCGGCGGCAACAGCGCCTTGTAAATCAAAGGGATTCAAACATAATTAAGCTCATAATTAATGTAAAGTCTCCTTTATTTATGGCCGAAATATATTTCTCAATATAATTCGCTCGCGTTCCGATAATACGCCCCCTAAGAGGACTCGATTAACACGTGTATCATGTTAATGCGTAATGGAATCTCGGAATTGAGATAGCGCTCCCGGGCGTGTCAAATATGACATTCTATATATGTAATAAAAAAAAGTAAAAAGAAATCAAAGCGACGAAAGTTACGATGTGCTTAAAAAATTATCACTCGAGAATTATGTTTCCTTCGTAATTATATTCGTGACATTGCTAGACAGGAAGCGCTATAAGCGAAATGTAAGCTCGCACGTCTGATTTACAGCTCGCGCGTCTAATGTTTTTTTTTGGTATATACCAGTAATGACACCCGGCGGTCGTCTCTCACAGTGCCTCGCGCCTCGTGAGCTTTTAAATGATGCCCAGCCACCGCCGAGACCGACTCCGCTGCCTATTAATTTGTTTATATTAGAGCTGTTTCACTTGCGCACTCAATCACGATTGTCGTCAAACGCCCGATACGCGATTTGTATACGAAAGTTGTTAACCGTGTTTCGGTTTATTTCTGTACAATCGATGCTTTTAAATTTAGTGTCACCCGCAACTCTCTAGAGATGCACCAAACATTTGTCTCGGGATATTTATCGCTTCTTCTCGCCGTGTTTATCATCCGGCCTCCATTGTGGCAATTGATCAGAAGCCGGGGCTCTGAACAGAATTGATTATTTATTCGAGCTTAGTTAAATCTCCGCAAGCGGTCGCGCTATTTGTGGACAGGCTAAAGAGGCAGGAAATTGTTAAGAGTCGATTAAAAATGAGTGGAGATTGGGTTAGCGTGATATTTCTCTCCGTGTCGTCGCGGCTAATTGAATGTGTTTGGATTTTATATAGTTTTGCAATTATGTTTTGATGTTTTATTGTCGTTTGTGGAATAGAATTTTGATGGGCTTTAATGCTTAGTGTTTAGTGGATTTTGTAGAATGTATGCTTATTATATGTAGTATTTTTAGTGTTTTTATTCGTATATAACGTGATATTTATTAGCGCTTGTAGAATACATGAACATATTATAATTTGTGTCGTGTGGTTACCGTGTAAGAATGTACCACTTCCTTTCTTCCCTTGGGTTCTGTAAAAAGCCTTGAATATGAAATTGATTACCGATAGATTGCTGAATAATGATCTTGAAAAATTTGTGACCAAACTTTTATTAGTATTATTCATATTGCAAGTTAAGATATGTTAAAGTCAGGCGACTGCTCGCGGATTTATTTGTCTATTTATTTATTTATTTATATATGCATGACTTAGACAGAATACCAGCGCTGTGGTTCTGATAGCAAGAGTACAGCATTACGCTGAGTCGGTGGCCGTTTTGTTGCTGCAATCCAATAATTAATTTTCAAAATTATATTTTTTTTTAATTATAGGTAAGGCTCTGTTTTTGAGTTTTAGTTTTAATATTTCAAGTTATTATTAATCTTTGGTTGAACCGATAAATAAAGAAAAAAATATCTTTACGCAATTCCCAATACAGGGGTAGACAGAGGTCTTGTCTAGACATTTAAATCCCTTCGACCCACCTTCCACCGAAGATATTTTCGTGACAATGTGACAGGTGGTGAGCCCGTCGCCGTCTTTATGTCCAAGCCTACGATATAATTTGTACATAGGTTTTTTTTTTGAAAAACCCATTGGTACGGCCACTTGAGGATCGAACTGGGGCTCTTGACTCGAAATTCCGACCACCCAACCACTCGGCTATCGTGACTTAAATAAATTTGATCCTTTATTTCTTTCTTTCTTTCTTTCAAATTCAGGTCAGTGATGGCCGATGCGCTTATGTTCGTGTATGTCCTCTAGTAGGGAAGACATACATACATACATAAGGGGAAACATAAAATATGATAAGTAATACATTCAAAAATCTGTCATAATAATTTAATAACATTGTCATTTAGTTTGAACAGATTCACATCAAGTTTAAATATTGAATATAACGAGTTGTTTGGGCACGACAGGAGGACATAAGGCCTTTTAATTCCAAGTCAAATTTCAGCGGTTTTGGATAATTGAATAAACAAAAACCTCTCGCAACCATTCCGTCAAAGGTTTAGGTAGGACATCTTAATCAGTCCCTTTCAATTTGATTAATTAAAAGTTTTGCACGGGAAAGAGTAATCTTAACGCGAGGGTTGGACTGAAGTTCTTTTGTATTTTATCTTATAAAGAGAAGTTTTTCAGTAAAACAACGCTCAATCTGCAACAAAATATAAAAGTTTCACAATAACGTATACGCCTCAAGCGAGGTGATCATCAAAAACGAGAATAATTCCTCCGCTCTCGGAACTTGCCCCGTCTGTTTAACGAGGGAATTATTTTATAGAGTGATGTCGGAGATATTTATGGCGGTGGCGTTAATCGAACGAATGCTATTCATTAATATTTTATGGAAGCTTATTAACATATGTACTCTGTCGAAATATCAACACTCCGTGGTGTCAAAGTCCAATTGTCACCTTATTAATAATGCTAATGACAACAGTATTTTGCATACATGCATACATAAAGACCTGTATAGACCTCTGCGGGACTTAAGCCTCTCCCAAACGGATTCGTTATTAACACCACCGAGACCGCGACTCGAGAAAATTTAGAAAAAGTGTTTTCTACATTGACCTGACCGAAAATCGATCCCGAGACTTGAGAGCTGGCGACACCATGAAAACACGAGAAAAAACCAAAACGGCCACGGAGATCGCTTCTTACGACAACCACGGGAAGATAGTATCTGGCATATTTATACGCACACGTTATATTTCGCATACCTAGCCCAAAGTGTATATATAAAATATTGTAATTATGCTTAATGCAGAAGCATACTATACGTATACTTGGTGTAGGGGCGTAATGAGGCATTTATATGGCGCTCGGATTCGGTACCGCCGTGGGCGGGCGGCGGCGTAGCACTTACTACGCTGCTAGAGGCCTCACCCAATTAGCCTTAAAATAATGAACATGTTTTATATTTCCACCCGACCGCTGCGTGTACCCTCAGCCCCGTTTGCCCCGGGAGGTCATGCGGTTGCGGCCCTCGCGCCTCTGCACGGTCCCACCTTCCGCCATGTACAATTACACGGGGACAGAGACGTTGGGCTGTGCTTCCGATGGCGATAAGTGGTGCGTTTTGTTTTCTAAGCGCGCATCACAATAGTTGAGGAGAATTAGTTGTGCGCCAGCCCGCGGCTTCCTATTGTTCGAGAGATTCGGACAGTTAGGAGGGAATCTGTTTGATATTTCTATTGTAAAATTTCACCAGATATCTTTCGCGTTTCTAGTTTTAGTTTGTTTTTTTTTTAATCTATTTCACAAGTGTGTTTAACAGAGATCTAGACTATGAAGCCCTCGCGACCCACTTTTCACCGGAGCTCATTTGACGACGAAGTGACAGGTGGTGAGCGTATCTCCGACTCAGTGCCCAAGCAACGATGCAATTTACTTACACAGTTAAATACGTATTTTAAATCTTTATAATTTTTGGTTATAATTTTGTGTTTTATATTGATAGGTTTTATTAAAAATGTAACTTTTCACAGCCTTTTAATTATTATTTTTTTTACTTTTCTCCATCAACCGAGACTTTTCTAGAAGAGAATGCCACAAGGCATTAGATCCAGTCGTTGTAACTCTTTGTATAAATTGTATAAAAGTAAATTAAACAATGCATTATAACAAATTGTATAAAAGTAAATTAAAGACTCTTTATGGACTGTAAAGAAGAATAAGATGCATACATAACGGCCCATAAAAGTCCATTGTATGGCTTCTCCCGTAAGGGTTTCCCATTGGATAGGAATAAGACAGCATATTAGTATTTGCTTACGTTTATATTTAAGATTTTCGTATAATACTATAATAATCAATTTTGCGAGTAGTGGACAATATTTGTGCGAGTATTTGTGTGTTCTATTGTAACTCTTGTCTATTTACTTGTAGTTTGCGTTACTATTGAAGTAGCGCTCTAAGTGCTTCTTTCTGATCGTACTACAAATAGTAAGTAATTGCAAAGTGTGCAGTATGACAGAAGAGAATAAATAAATGAATAAATAAATATCTTCACGCAATTCCCAATACAGGGGTAGACAGAGGTCAAGTCTAGACAATTAAGTACCTTTGACCCACCTTCCACCGAAGATATTTGCGGGACAACGTGACAGGTGGTGAGCCCGTCGCCGCCTTTATGTCCAAGCCAACGATGAAATTCTTTCATAAGTTTTTGAAAAACTCATTGGTACTGCCACCTGGGCATCGAACTCGGGTCTCTCGACTCGAAATTCCGACCACCCAACAACTCGACTTTTTTTTATCGTGACTTTACAGAAGAGAAGGATACTATATATTGATCATTCCCACGAATATCCAGATACAATAGTTGTGCACAAAGTTACTTTAAGTTTTTCGATTCTAATTCTAAGCACGGAAGTGATTGGGCGAGCATCATTTATTTCTTTTAATTAGTAAATGCTAATCGACTGCGGTATCGGTGTACGAATAATGCCACCCCCTCTTTTTCCCTGGGAATCGTTTAGAGGGGACTAAAGACCACTTGCGGTAGAGCTCCTATCTCCTGCTGTAAATTTTACAAACCGTAATGAAATGAATGAAAAATCGACCAGTCAACTACTAAATCATAATAATAAATAAATTCATGGATACAGGGATAATATCACTCTCATTTATCTTCACGCAATTCCCAATACAGGGGTAGACAAAGGTCTAGTCTAGACAATAAAATCCCTTCGCCCCACCTTCCACCGAAAATATTTTCGGGACCAAGTGACAGGTGGTGAGCGTATCTCCGTCTCAGTGCCCAAGCAACGATGCAATTTACTTACACAGTTAAATACGGAAACAGATATGATTTCTTGTATTTTAAATCTTTATAATTTTTGGTTATAATTTTGTGTTTTATATAGATAGGTTTTATTAAAAATGTAACTTTTCACAGCCTTTTAATTATTATTTTTTTTACTTTTCTCCATCAACCGAGACTTTTCTAGAAGAGAATGCCACAAGGCATTAGATCCAGTCGTTGTAACTCTTGTATAAATTGTGTATAAAAGTAAATTAAAGACTCTTTATGGACTGTAAAGAAGAATAAGATGCATACATAACGGCCTATAAAAGTCCATTGTATGGCTTCTCCCGTAAGGGTTTCCCATTGATAGGAATAAGACAGCATATTAGTATTTGCTTACGTTTACATTTAAGATTTTCGTATAATACTATAATAATCAATTTTGCGAGTAGTGGACAATATTTGTGCGAGTATTTGTGTGTTCTATTGTAACTCTTGTATAAATTGTGTATAAAAGTAAATTAAAGACTCTTTATGGACTGTAAAGAAGAATAAGATGCATACATAACGGCCTATAAAAGTCCATTGTATGGCTTCTCCCGTAAGGGTTTCCCATTGATAGGAATAAGACAGCATATTAGTATTTGCTTACGTTTACATTTAAGATTTTCGTATAATACTATAATAATCAATTTTGCGAGTAGTGGACAATATTTGTGCGAGTATTTGTGTGTTCTATTGTAACTCTTGTATAAATTGTGTATAAAAGTAAATTAAAGACTCTTTATGGACTGTAAAGAAGAATAAGATGCATACATAACGGCCTATAAAAGTCCATTGTATGGCTTCTCCCGTAAGGGTTTCCCATTGATAGGAATAAGACAGCATATTAGTATTTGCTTACGTTTACATTTAAGATTTTCGTATAATACTATAATAATCAATTTTGCGAGTAGTGGACAATATTTGTGCGAGTATTTGTGTGTTCTATTGTAACTCTTGTATAAATTGTGTATAAAAGTAAATTAAACAATGCATTATAACAAATTGTATAAAAGTAAATTAAACAATGCATTATAACAAATTGTATAAAAGTAAATTAAACAATGCATTATAACAAATTGTATAAAAGTAAATTAAACAATGCATTATAACAAATTGTATAAAAGTAAATTAAACAATGCATTATAACAAATTGTATAAAAGTAAATTAAACAATGCATTATAACAAATTGTATAAAAGTAAATTAAACAATGCATTATAACAAATTGTATAAAAGTAAATTAAACAATGCATTATAACAAATTGTATAAAAGTAAATTAAACAATGCATTATAACAAATTGTATAAAAGTAAATTAAACAATGCATTATAACAAATTGTATAAAAGTAAATTAAACAATGCATTATAACAAATTGTATAAAAGTAAATTAAACAATGCATTATAACAAATTGTATAAAAGTAAATTAAACAATGCATTATAACAAATTGTATAAAAGTAAATTAAACAATGCATTATAACAAATTGTATAAAAGTAAATTAAACAATGCATTATAACAAATTGTATAAAAGTAAATTAAACAATGCATTATAACAAATTGTATAAAAGTAAATTAAACAATGCATTATAACAAATTGTATAAAAGTAAATTAAACAATGCATTATAACAAATTGTATAAAAGTAAATTAAACAATGCATTATAACAAATTGTATAAAAGTAAATTAAACAATGCATTATAACAAATTGTATAAAAGTAAATTAAACAATGCATTATAACAAATTGTATAAAAGTAAATTAAACAATGCATTATAACAAATTGTATAAAAGTAAATTAAACAATGCATTATAACAAATTGTATAAAAGTAAATTAAACAATGCATTATAACAAATTGTATAAAAGTAAATTAAACAATGCATTATAACAAATTGTATAAAAGTAAATTAAACAATGCATTATAACAAATTGTATAAAAGTAAATTAAACAATGCATTATAACAAATTGTATAAAAGTAAATTAAACAATGCATTATAACAAATTGTATAAAAGTAAATTAAACAATGCATTATAACAAATTGTATAAAAGTAAATTAAACAATGCATTATAACAAATTGTATAAAAGTAAATTAAACAATGCATTATAACAAATTGTATAAAAGTAAATTAAACAATGCATTATAACAAATTGTATAAAAGTAAATTAAACAATGCATTATAACAAATTGTATAAAAGTAAATTAAACAATGCATTATAACAAATTGTATAAAAGTAAATTAAACAATGCATTATAACAAATTGTATAAAAGTAAATTAAACAATGCATTATAACAAATTGTATAAAAGTAAATTAAACAATGCATTATAACAAATTGTATAAAAGTAAATTAAACAATGCATTATAACAAATTGTATAAAAGTAAATTAAACAATGCATTATAACAAATTGTATAAAAGTAAATTAAACAATGCATTATAACAAATTGTATAAAAGTAAATTAAACAATGCATTATAACAAATTGTATAAAAGTAAATTAAACAATGCATTATAACAAATTGTATAAAAGTAAATTAAACAATGCATTATAACAAATTGTATAAAAGTAAATTAAACAATGCATTATAACAAATTGTATAAAAGTAAATTAAACAATGCATTATAACAAATTGTATAAAAGTAAATTAAACAATGCATTATAACAAATTGTATAAAAGTAAATTAAACAATGCATTATAACAAATTGTATAAAAGTAAATTAAACAATGCATTATAACAAATTGTATAAAAGTAAATTAAACAATGCATTATAACAAATTGTATAAAAGTAAATTAAACAATGCATTATAACAAATTGTATAAAAGTAAATTAAACAATGCATTATAACAAATTGTATAAAAGTAAATTAAACAATGCATTATAACAAATTGTATAAAAGTAAATTAAACAATGCATTATAACAAATTGTATAAAAGTAAATTAAACAATGCATTATAACAAATTGTATAAAAGTAAATTAAACAATGCATTATAACAAATTGTATAAAAGTAAATTAAACAATGCATTATAACAAATTGTATAAAAGTAAATTAAACAATGCATTATAACAAATTGTATAAAAGTAAATTAAACAATGCATTATAACAAATTGTATAAAAGTAAATTAAACAATGCATTATAACAAATTGTATAAAAGTAAATTAAACAATGCATTATAACAAATTGTATAAAAGTAAATTAAACAATGCATTATAACAAATTGTATAAAAGTAAATTAAACAATGCATTATAACAAATTGTATAAAAGTAAATTAAACAATGCATTATAACAAATTGTATAAAAGTAAATTAAACAATGCATTATAACAAATTGTATAAAAGTAAATTAAACAATGCATTATAACAAATTGTATAAAAGTAAATTAAACAATGCATTATAACAAATTGTATAAAAGTAAATTAAACAATGCATTATAACAAATTGTATAAAAGTAAATTAAACAATGCATTATAACAAATTGTATAAAAGTAAATTAAACAATGCATTATAACAAATTGTATAAAAGTAAATTAAAGACTTTATGGACTGTAAAGAAGAATAAGATGCATACATAACGGCCTATAAAAGTCCATTGTATGGCTTCTCCCGTAAGTGGTTTCATTGGATAGGAATAAGACAGCATATTAGTATTTGCTTACGTTTACATTTAAGATTTTCGTATAATACTATAATAATCAATTTTATGAGTAGTGGACAATATTTGTGCGAGTATTTGTGTGTTCTATTGTAACTCTTGTCTATTTACTTGTAGTTTGCGTTACTATTGAAGTAGCGCTCTAAGTGCTTCTTTCTGATCGTACTACAAATAGTAAGTAATTGCAAAGTGTGCAGTATGACAGAAGAGAATAAATAAATGAATAAATAAATATCTTCACGCAATTCCCAATACAGGGGTAGACAGAGGTCTAGTTTTAGACAATTAAGTCCCTTCGACCCACCTTCCACTGAAGATATTTCAGGACAACGTGACTGGTGGTGAGCCTGTCGCCGCCTTTATGTCCAAGCCAACGATGTAATTCGTACATAAGTTTTTGAAAAACCCATTGGTACGAGCCTGCCACCTGGAGATCGAACTCGGGTCTCTCGACTCGAAAATCCGACCACCCAACCACTCGGCTATCATGACTATTACTTTTTATTTATTGTTACAATAAAAGAATCGAACCCGTACGTTTTAGATTTGGCATTCGATGGCCCGGCTCGTTACAGAGCAGGAAAGGCGTCCGTCTGTTAATCACTATTCGCATCTGTGATGAAGTGCGCTGCGCTTGTAATTGCTTCGTGTGTTGATTTAAGTTTTATCACGGGCCGGAGAGGAGGGAATAGCCGGCCCTCCGCTCTCCATATTGAATTTATCCCTACGCAGTTACTACACACAATTACTGGGCAAGCGGTGGTGCCGCCGCGGAAACCTATTAAAATATGAGAGATAACATCGGATCTCTGCTCGGACGAGGTGGGCAGGCCCCCGCAACGATACAAGAATCGGATGCCAGCTACTTCCCAACCCCGGGCGTCCGATATCACGTTTTTTAATTTCTGTATTCACAATTGTTTCTAATTACTTATCGAACGGTCGCTCAACCTCGATATTTGTCCGTAATTATTTTTCGTTTGATTTTAATTTACATTTGTAATTTGATGTTTAATTGGCTTCCGATTATGAAGTGGTTTGTGATATTTTTAATTATAATCTCGTTAGAATATTGTGTTGTTTTAGATTAATTGCTTCTATTGATTACGTCGTAGGGTGCTTTTGCGTTTTACCGGGATTTATTTCATTTCTCATAATGAAGTAAGTAGAGATCTTTTCGACCAACTTTTCATCGAAGCCTATTTGGGACGACATGACAGGTTGTGAACCTATCGCCGTCTGAATGTCCTAGGTAAGAGTACCTCTCATTTATTTACATAGATAAATATTTATAAATACATATAATCGTCCATTACTCGAGAAAAAAATCTTCATATTCTTTATACAAATCTGTGCCCCTAGTAGTATCAAACCTGCGAAGGAAATCTTTATAAGGAAGGTATTTATACTACGTACCCCTGGGTATACTTTGACCGCTCCCGTACTGTACATCAAAATATTCTTCACGCCATTCCCAATACAGTGGTAGAGGTCTAGTCTAAACAATTAAGTCCCTTCGACCCACCTTCCACTGAAGATATTTCAGGACAACGTGACTGGTGGTGAGCCCGTCGCCGTATTTATGTCCAAGCCATATGAATTGTACATAGGTTTTCGAAATAATCCATTGGTACGAGCCTGCCATCTGGGGATCGAACTCGGGTCTCTCGACTCGAAAATCCGACCACCCAACCACTCGGCTATCATGACTATTACTTTTCAATTCTATTACGATCTAAACGTACGGGTTCGATTCTTTTATTCTATTACAATAAAAGAATCGAACCCGTACGTTTTAGACTTGGCATTCGATGGCCCGGCTCGTTACAGAGCAGGAAAGGCGTCCGTCTGTTAATCACTATTCGCATCTGTGATGAAGTGCGCTGCGCTTGTAATTGCTTCGTGTGTTGATTTAAGTTTTATCACGGGCCGGAGAGGAGGGAATAGCGGCCGGCCCTCCGCTCTCCATATTGAATTTATCCCTACGCAGTTACTACACACAATTACTGGGCAAGCGGTGCAGCCGCCGCGGAAACCTATTAAAATATGAGAGATAACATCGGATCTCTGCTCGGACGAGGTGGGCAGGCCCCCGCAACGATACAAGAATCGGATGCCAGCTACTTCCCAACCCCGGGCGTCCGATATCACGTTTTTTAATTTCTGTATTCACAATTGTTTCTAATTACTTATCGAACGGTCGCTCAACCTCGATATTTGTCCGTAATTATTTTTCGTTTGATTTTAATTTACATTTGTAATTTGATGTTTAATTGGCTTCCGATTATGAAGTGGTTTGTGATATTTTTAATTATAATCTCGTTAGAATATTGTGTTGTTTTAGATTAATTGCTTCTATTGATTCCGTCGTAGGGTGCTTTTGCGTTTTACCGGGATTTATTTCATTTCTCATAATGAAGTAAGTAGAGGTCTTTTCGACCAACTTTTCATCGAAGCCTATTTGGGACGACATGACAGGTTGTGAACCTATCGCCGTCTGAATGTCCTAGGTAAGAGTACCTCTCATTTATTTACATAGATAAATATTTATAAATACATATAATCGTCCATTACTCGAGAAAAAAATCTTCATATTCTTTATACAAATCTGTGCCCCTAGTAGTATCAAACCTGCGAAGGAAATCTTTATAAGGAAGGTATTTATACTACGTACCCCTGGGTATACTTTGACCGTTCCTGTACTGTACATCAAAATATTCTTCACGCCGTTCCCAATACAGGGGTAGAGGTCTAGTCTAAACAATTAAGTCCCTTCGACCCACCTTCCACTGAAGATATTTCAGGACAACGTGACTGGTGGTGAGCCCGTCGCCGTATTTATGTCCAAGCCATATGAATTGTACATAGGTTTTCGAAATAACCCATTGGTACGAGCCTGCCATCTGGGGATCGAACTCGGTTCTCTCGACTCGAAGTTCCGACCACCTTTCGACTCGGCTATCGTGACATAGAACATTCAGAAATAGATATTCTATGTACAGTATTGTAGATAGATACATACATAGAATACCCTCTATTGCACCCTAACAATGAAAATATACAACATTAATTTAGATTCATAAGGCTGTGGTAATCCAAATGGCGGTAATATAGCTTAAAGCGAATTCTTACCGACTTGTTAAAAATAATTTTACTTCCTTTGTTGAAAATAGAATGAAATAACAAAACATGGAGAATACCTACAGAGTTTCATCCTCCTGTTTCTTCTCCGCTAAAAACCTCATTACCAAACGCTGTTAGATTAAAAAGATTACAATCGATGGTGGTAATGTATGTTAATTATATCTATCGATAATAAAAAATGATTGGATATGATTAATTAAGTAAATACATACATAGGGACAACATTACATACATTGCTCTGATCTTTTTTGCATCGACCCGACTGCGAATCTACGTCGGATCTCAGAGCATCCGATGAAAACCATTGTGTACGCCACTCGTCCACTGAGGTCTTCGAATTGTATTATTTTAAACTGCGAGTCAGTTGTATTGTGTGACTCACAAGCCAGGCCCTACATCTCTGTTACACACGACGCGGGTCAATTATAAGTTTTAATCAGGATCTGCCCACAGAAACTCAAGGCCACTAATTATTTATACTCATGTAAAGACAAAGCATATTCCAAAACGGCAATAACCGGTTTAAAAATTCTCGATTGAATGTTTTTGTGCTTTTTCCATAAATAGAACAATTAATTGAATAACTATATGAGAAAAAAATCATTACCGATGAACTGCAAACTGTTTTAATAATAATAAATAAATACATATATAGATAGGGCAACATCACATACATTGCTCCGATCCCAATGTAAGATGCTAAAGCACCTGTGTTATGGGAATCGGAAACAACGAAGGCACCACAAACACTCAGGTCCGAGAAATTGTAGAAAAAGTGGTTTATCCACATTGATCCGACCGGAAATCGAACCCGGGACCTCGAAATGGCGACACCTTGAAAACCGGTGTTTACGCCACTCGTCCATGGAGGTCGTCATTTATTTTATTTCTGTAGAAACATAACTAAGCCAGTAACAATGCGAGAAATGTAACTAGAATAAATAAATAAACAAAACCCAAAATAAACATCATTTGTGTTAGGGCTTTAGTAACAAAGAAGGTATCACAAACACCCAGACCCGAGAAAAAATAACACATGTAGTTAAAGTGGTTTACTACAATGACCCGACCGGGAATCGAATCCGAGAACAACATCTTGTAAAAGTGTGTACGTCACTCGTCCACGAATGTCTAGAATATTAGATCTGACATCGGAGGGGCATAAGTTTTCTTCCTCTAGCCAGTCACAGAAATCATACCTTAGTATATTATTCCTAAGCACCCGCTACAAACGATGTCAAGTTCTATTTAAATTCTTTAACATTCTAACCAATTAATAAATACTCCATTTTGTACACCTGAAAAAAAATTGCTCCAATTTCGTGATAGAGCTTTCGCTTCCGAGCGTTTTCCTGTTGTTTTGTTTGTAATAGAGAAGTTTGGAGGTTGCGTTGTAACAAGATTAATGATGTGGCTGTCAACGCAAATTAAAGTTCTCTTTAAGATTTTAATAAGGCCTTTGTCGAGTAAAACTTTTGGATTTATGTAAATTGCTAAGTTTCGCGGAGTCGGTAAGTTTGTTGAGTCTCGAAGAACAATCGAACATTGGACTTTGCTGATGTATCTTGCTTCACTAATTAACTCGTCTCTACGTGTTTTAGCATTATAACGACTGTTCCTAATTAATTGTTGTTAAGTATTTAAGTATAGTTCTCTTTTCGTTTTAGTTTAGTTTACTTTTGTTTATATCTTTTTGTTTTAGCATGACAACTACTTAAATTTAATACACAGCATTGTATTTCTCTGTATAAAAGGTAAGAAAAAGCTAATAAAAAAAACTCGACGATTGAAATACTAGTTTTCATATAATGTTATCGGCTTCTCTCTCTTCTGGGATAAAGTGACAAGTGGTGTGCGTTTGACGTTATAGACGTTTATATGTATTTATAAATACGTCCATGCTTTGATTACAAACATTTATATAAATCTCAGAAATATTTGCCCCTAGCGGGATTCGCCCGCAACTCTTAGCTTTGAAGGCAGGATCTAATCTGTGATTTGTATCTTTCCAAAATTAGTTCTTATGAACTAATTTTGGAAAAGTCACTATAGCCGAGTTGTTGGGTGGTCGGAATTTCGAGTCGAGAGACCCGAGTTCGAACCCCCTGGTGGCAGTACCAATGAGTTTTTCAAAAAAACTTACGTACGAATTTCATCGTTGGCTTGGACATAAAGGCGGCGACGGCCTCACCACCTGTCACGTTGTCACGAAAATATCTTCGGTGGAAGGTGGGTCAAAGGGACTTAATTGTCTAGACTTGACCTCCGTCTACCCCTATATTGGGAATTGCGTGAAGATATTTATTATTATTAATTTATAGTTCTAATGAAATGCAGATTGAAAGGACTGTAAAAATATGCAACATTGGGGATGGGATATACGGCTTCGATCGTTCGATGTCTTTAAAATACTGTCAAAATTATAATCATTACAATGAGAAAGTAAATAAAATTATTATTTCTCAAACAAATAGGAACAGCTGATGCTATAATAAATTGAATAGTGAGCCTACCGCCGATACTTCGAACTTCGTTTCTCTTAATTTTTGTTTTTGGTTAATGATAAGTGTCAAAGAGATCTTCATAGTAAGAAGATAGAGAAGAGAGTCAGGATAGCCGAGTAGTTGGGTGTTCGGAATTTCGAGTCAAGAGACTCGAGTTGGCAGGCTCGTATTAATGGGGTTTTCAAAGAAACTTATATTGTAGTTCAAATTATATTGGCTTGGACATAAAGACGGCGACATGCTCACCACCTGTCACGTTGTCCCGAAAATATTTTCGGAGGAAGGTGAGTCGAAATGACTTAATTATCTAGACTAGACCTCTGTAAGATATTTATCTATTTGTTTATATTAAAAAGATCAAGATCAACCTAAATTTTTTAATAAATAACAAAATGATATCACACCAATCCAATAATGATTTATATGGAGAAGTTTTTTCAGATCTTGATTTGTATTATTAAATTTCAATACGATCTCTTATTAAAAATTCCGACTATGCCGATTATGAAGCAATCCGTTTGTAAAAGAAATTTAAAAATTGGTTACGAGATTTACGCGCGATACCGTAAGAAATCGAAAAAGATAGTACATAATATTAGTTTAAACTAGTTAGTAGCAGTTTTTAATATTAGTTAGGATTGTGATATTAGACAAAAAAATCGAATAGTGATTTCGAACAAGCAAACATAGACATACTACTAGAAACATACTTAGACTACGCCTCCAAGATGCGCGGTTTTGTAGCAATTTTAGGGGTGCAGCGCACAGAGTCCCATGCTAAGTCTGTGCTTCGTATAAGGCATAAATTTAATTGAACATTATACGAACGGGTAGTTCTATGTTTAAGTTGCGAAACGTAATAATTCTCTCGCAGCACGCGTTAGTATTCTGACACGGATAAAGCGTGCATCTCAGTCCCAAGTTTCAATTAAAATTTCATCGGCCTTCGCTACCGCCGCTGAATTGGCCCAATGAATGAGTGGTTTTGCATAAATGCCCGCCAGCTGTTTACAATAATCGATGATATGTTTTTACATTTTCAATTTATCGATATACATTCGCGGCCGGACAATTTATTTGTATCGATAATACGCCGGATGACTTCTGTTCCTTTTTTAAATGTTCCGCTACCGACGGGTTTATGAACGCAACGACCATCACAGTCATATATTTGCTCGCAGCTAATTATTTGTTTGATCATTCTAAACACCTGTATAGGCCGCGAGTGAATTTCGATTTTCATTCATCGATTCGAACGATCTTAACGACTTAAAAAACAAACGTACAGAGCGGACATAATCGAGAGTTTCTTATTGTTTCCACATCGATTGTTTTCACCTTTTTTTTCTTCCGTTGGCGTACCCGAAAGCTGTATTAATGTTTACTTTGGAGGCAATGACTTCAGTTTATAGGGCGTCGTTGGCGCAGCTAACCGACTACGGCGGAGGTGGAACTGTTTTTCAAGAGCCCGGTGAGATAAGTGCATTTGCATGTCGCAACACGTCGCGGCGCGGCGACCTCCTCCAGACCGCCTCGATGGCCGCTCGTTCTTTATTTATATACTCCCTTCTGTAATTAACGATAGTAAAAAGAAATACACATATGACTGATTTATTCTACAATGCTTTTTAGGGTTCTAAACAAATAATTTTAGTTTTATCTCTTATGGATATATGTTATCGGTATGTATGATTATATTTTACTTGTCTTGAATGGTTTTATCTCTTGCAAATATGCTTTAAAACGCGAACGGCAGATTACTGTAGTCTATCTTTTCTTTACCCCAGTCTGAAGTGGGTAGAGATCTAGACAACGAAGTTTTTTAGACCGACTCTTCACCTCTTCAGCTTTTTGTGGTCTATCAAAGTTTTAAATATTGAATGTTGGTCATTCACTTAATAAAGTAATTATACATTTCGGGTCGCTCTTGACCGTTCTATGTTCTTTTTTTTTTAAAGGAAACAGTTCGTTATCTGCTTCGTTCAACGTCGATTCACCTTTGGATTATCTACGTGTGTGCAATACTATAATTAGAATTAAGGAAACCCTGATTTTTTTTTATATCTTTAAAAATCACGGTATTTACCTATCTTAATTTCTTCGAAAGACGAAGCGTCTATTATATCTAAATTGAGGTAATTTAGGGATTTCAATTATTTACTTTCATATTTTATTTTATCCCAGACATCAATGGTAATTTCACTATGAGGGTTACATACACAGAGGCCTGTAATAGGCTATTGTTGAACCTAGGACTCGGCTGTCGTAAGAAAGGCCGATACCACCCAGACTAACGATGTCAGTTATATCTATGCTTAAACAAAGATTAAAAGTTCTTAACGTGTAATTTATTGAAGTATATCAATGATGAAGTAGATCTCCTTGGAACTTCGTCATCGCAGCTCGAATGGATTCCATGCGTTATTTGATCTAGGAGCAAGGTGTGTCCAAAATGTTAGCTGTCACAAAGCTTTGCTCGTTGTCGTTAGGTGGTCACTTGGTGGCGTCATTTTTAATTACATAATTCTTGACCTTTTAAACTATTTCAGACATTAGAGAACAAAGAGACTCAGGAGTGCATTAATCTAGGTAAACTTGGAAAATTAAAGATTCTTAATAAAGACTAGTTGCTCCCCGCGGCTTTGCCCGCAGTTTACCACTTAACTCGAAACACTGATTGTGTTTCTAAAATAAAAGTAACCTATGTTGCTCCTTATAACATTAGCTATCGGTCAGTAAGTCCTGTTAAAATCGGTCCTGCCGTTTCAGAGATTAGCCGTAAAAACAGACTGACAGACAGACAACTATTGTAAAAATTTTGTTTTTGCGTATGCTCCGTATATATAAAAAATAAATATCTTCACGCAATTCCCAATACAGGGGTAGACAGAGGTCAAGTCTAGACAATTAAGTCCCTTTGACCCACCTTCCACCGAAGATATTTTCGGGACAACGTGACAGGTGCTGAGCCCGTCGCCGCCTTCATGTCCAAGCCAACGATGAAATTAGTACATAAGTTTTTTTTGGAAAAACTCATTGGCCACCTGGGGATCGAACTCAGGTCTCACGACTCGAAATTCCGACCACCCAACAACTCGGCTATCGTGACTTCTCTCCGTATATATCATTATATATTACTACGTATATCATTTTTATGCAGTAAAAAACGGTTATTTCAATATTACAAAGAGACACTCTAATTTTATTTACATGTTACGTTGCATTCCGTTCTAATTGCACAAATGAATAATTAAAAAAAAAAAACATTTGAATTAATAAATGACTAAGTCGTACAGTTAATAATTCACTACGAAAGTTTAATATTGAAATTGTGCATGCGTCTGGGTGTCCACACTTTTTTTTATAGAAATAATACTAACAATGCCAAATATAATTGTCTAGACTAAACCTCTGTCTTCCCCTGTATTGGGAATTGCGTGAATATATTTATATATTTATTTTATTTTAGATACTTATATAAATTAGCACTTTTTATAAAAGACATTGTAATGTACTATACAACTTGTATTGTACTGCAAGTATGAACTCTCCGGGAAAGACTCCAATTCGTCAGATATGTTGATATAGAAGACCGCTGCGTCCGCTGCTCGATGCCACGTATGCCCAGCACTTCTGTACACGAACATAATAATTATTATGAATGTATAATTAGTGTGAAGAAAAAAATGTATAGAACTTTGTTTGACAGCTATTTTCCCCGCGCGCCGCATAAATCTTGCGGCGGTTACCCGGCCCGCTAAACGCTTCATTGCCTTTCCATTGCTCTATTTGTTCAATTCCAACTGAATTTATTTCATTTGCATTTGAAAGTCAATAGAAATAGTGCACACTATCTCACCCGTAGTCATTTAAAAATTATGTTTGTTATACTGCGTCTAGGAGGTACACGAAATTACATTTTTTTTTTCTATTTTAAGACTCCATCGCCGGCCAGTATTTTAGTAAATGTGCACCTCACAAAAAGAATAGTTATCATTTTTTAAGTGTTGATAAATAAAAATAATCTGTTCGTATTTGATTTAAATTCATTAAAAAAAGGTGTAACGCTTTAAAATGTGTCATATATGATTTAATTACTTATTGGGTGAGGGAAAGGTTGAAAATTATTTTAAAAAAATCATCATTGTCATTATCGACAGCCAGCATTTAAGACATTTTAAGTGTTGTATGATATATTCTATACAATTTTTGTTCGAATTAGAATTAAATTGTTGTTAACAAACTCTAACCGTTTATGAAAAGGTCTAACCAAATAGAAACAAAAGAATAATTTCAAACAATAATACGAATTGAAATTTGTCACGTATGATTTAATTACCAACTTAGAAAGAAAGAACGGATAAAATTAAATTATACCATTAAAAAAAAACGAGTTGCCCATCCGTCTTTTTCCGTGCGAAACGAAATCGAGCCCGCCTGAAACTATAAAGCGCAACGCGAACAAATAGAAAATGGCGACTGAACGAAACGAAAATTGAACGGAGCGTTGATAAAATAAGAGAATTTAGGAGTGGAGCGTGAGGAATGAGACATCGTCGCAAGAGTGCAGAGGCGTTGAGGCATCTGACACCTGTCATCGCGCAATTTATTAGCCGCTCCAAAATAACAGAGTCAGTGAACGCTCGAACAAAATGAAGAGACAACGCTCTATTAACGACACATCCACGGGGTGATCTGTTAACAGGCTCGCAATTAAATTCACAATGTTCAGACGGGAATCCTCGGCTCGATTTCGCTTCGTAATTAACGATGTATAGCATCCGTATAGCCAACGAAAGGTACGTCACGTACATCGCTCTGATCCTGTAGTGTGTAACCTCTGGTACGTAATCGGAATCATTAAGGTACCAAGCAGACTCGAAACAATGTAGAAAAAGTGGTTCTCTACATCTACCGGTCCGACAATCGAACCCGGAGCCGCAGAACTGGCGACATAGTGTTGTACAATTACGAATTGTACATTAGATATTTTCACAGTCGATGATACACTTAATTGCTTGAGTTTCGAATGTCAAATTAAACCGTGTCGACTCTTTATTTTTCACGTTTCGTTTTTTGTTTTTGTTTTTTTTTTTTGTATTCTTTTTTTGAGAGAATTCAACATGTGCGCCCAGTGTCAGACACAATTTGATGTATAGAGCAGTGTCGTGTGTCGAAGCAGCACGCAGAAAGAGATGATAATGTTAGCCGTGGCGTCGTCCTCTCGCTCCACTCTGATGCAGTAGTACTACCGCTTAATATCTGTCGACGAATGTTTGCGTCACCGCGCCAGCAATGCATTCTATAATAAATCGTCTCTTATTTTAGAAATCCTCATTCACCACACCAGTAGCCATAGGTGCGTATCACTCGCACGGCACGCATATCAACCAATGACGCTCGATGACTAATTGTGCGCTGCTCTGATTGTGATTAATTGTTTATGGTTTGTTTGTTTTTTTTTTGTCCGGCGAATCTGTAACTTTGCGGTGTGTTTCGGGAGCAAATTTTAATACTTTTATATTTTATATAAGAGAAGGACATGTACAGTATATTTCTAATTTGTTTTTATTTCAACTTTGAATTTTAATAACATCACCGATTAGATTTTAAATACGATTAATAGATTCTTGTGACTATAGCCCAGTGGTTGGGTGATTGGAATTGGAGTCAAGAGACTCGAGTTGGACCATGAGGTGGCAGGCTAGTACCAATTGGTTTTTCAAAAACCTTGAGTACGAATTACATCATTGGCTTAGATATTAAGACGGAAATGGGCTCACCGCCTCTCACGTTGCGCAAAAAATGTCTTCGGTGGAAAGTGGATCAAAAGTCCTCAATTGTTGAGTACGAATTATATTGTTATATTGGACATAAATACGGTGACGGGCTCACCATCTGTCACGTTGTCCTAAAAAATGCCTTCGGGTGAAGGTGAGTCAAATGCACTCAATTGTCTAGACCTCGATCCATTCATCCGACATACATTTATCTAAGCAGTCTGATCATACAGCTACAAATCCGTGCTATCAAACGATACAATAAATTTGCTAAAATCTAATACAACATTCAAACATGCTCACCAATACAGGTGAATTATCGACGGCGGATACGGTCACGTCATTACCCGTCCTCAGTGTACACGCACCGGGTTAGACCGCTGGGGTATTAAGGTTATTACTGAAGGCGAAATTGAGCAAAGCGACCGCTCAGGAAGCTGCCCCGGAGATAATCTATTAGCTGTATTACATATTTTTCATGCGTACCCCAATCGTTGCTTGATTATGGGTGCATTAAAGCGACGTCGGATCGGTCTGCCCGGCCATGGGAATATGCCGGCCGGGCGCTTCGCTCTAGGTTTTTCTTTTTTTTTCTTTTTCTTTTTCGATTCAGCCGGTGATCCGTCGAATGCGGCAGCTTTGCGCACGTTATGCGAAGGCGGGCGAATTTAATAATGGGGTAGGAGTTTTATTTGCACGGTGACAGTCTTCTAGATTTGGTTGTGCTATTCGTCAACTGTTTTCATTGGATGCTGTTGTTATTGTGGCATCGAAGCATCGTAAATGTAATTAATTTGAGTATATTCACGCCATTCCCTAATGCGACAGATAGAGGTTAGAAAATTAAGTCTTTTCACCGAAGATTATTTGTGACAACGTGACAGATGGTGAGTCGTCTTTACGTCAAAGTCAATAATTTAAAGCGTTGATAAGTTTTTGAAAAAACCATTGGTACGAGCGTGCCAATGGGAATCGAACTCAGGACTTTTGACTTTTTCGACTTTCACCCAACCACACAACTATCGTGACTTTATTTGAATTTGACAAAAAAAAAACTTAAGTTTGAATGATGAGGTGTAGAATATCCTAATGTAAGAACGGTAATGTGTAGGAGTCTAACGTTTTGCATACTTGAACTTGGCAAAAAAAAATAATAATCTTGCAAACTTGTACAAGTCCGGCTAATGTTACAAGTAATATGTGTAATAAAATTACTAAAGCAAACCCTACATTTTTATATAGAAATAAATAAATATCTTTTATATTTATTGTCCCGAAAATATCTTCGGAGGAAGGTGGGTCGAAGGGACTTAATTGTCTAGACTAGACCTCTTGTCTACTGTGTATTGGGAATTGCGTGAAGATATTTATTTATTTATAAATATCTGCACGCATATCCCTAAAGACAGAGAGGGTAGACAGAGGTTGGACAGTTAAGTTTTTTTGGCCCCTCATTCACCGACGGTTTAGGACAATATGACGGGTGGTGAGCCGCACTTTTAACATCCACGACTCGAGGACTGATATTCATGTTCATCACACAAATGTTTGCCTCTAACGGAATCCGAACCCGCAACCGTTTGCTTCGTCAAAATTATTCGTTGTACAGAAATTATTTTCTATCCTATTATCTCCTCGTCCCTTTGCTTGGTAGTGAACTGAGAACACCTCTTCATTCTTAATTTCACAAGAGTTCACTTCTAGAAGCGCGAAACGCGAACATTGACTTGACTTATCGAATATCTAACTATCCCCCGCGGATTTGCCCGCAGTTTAACACTTAACACGAAACACTCTACACACGTTTCTAAAATAAAAGTAGCCTATGATACTCTTTATAACATAAGGTATCTATCAGTGAAAGTTCTGTTAAAATCGGTCCAGCCGTTTCAGAGATTGTCCGGAACAAACAGACAGACAGACAAAAATTGTAAAAAAATGTCATGTATATATCATATACATGTAAAAAAACGGTGATTTCGTTATTATAAACAGACACTCTATTTCATTTGTATGTATCTGGGTGTTAGTGGTGCCTTCGTTGTTTCCGATTCCCATACCTCAAGTGCTTCAGCATCTTACATTGAAATCGGACCAATGTATGTGATGTTGTCCTTATCTATTCATGTATTTATTTATTTATTTATTTATGTATAGATAAATTTTTTATTATTATTTAATAAAATTTCTAAATTCAAAATCGATGGGATGACACATGTCACGTTGTCCTAAAAAGTGTTTGGTGAAAGGTGGGTGGAAAGGAATTCATAGCGTTTCTTCCCACATCTGTCTACCCCAGCATTGGGAATTTGCATGAAGATATGTATTCATATATTTATAGTTCAAAATCGTATACGAAAATCGATTGTTTCCAAAATTTACATATAAACCATGAATGTTAAAATACTGTAAGGTATTTTTTCTTTTTGTTACAGGATCCTTTCACGGTAAGGAAAGCGGAGCTCACTTGGTTTTGATGATGAGATGTAGATTATGTGAGTATTAATTTAATCCTTTCTTTTTCTTCTCGGTTCAATGTCTGCCTCCATTCGACGGATCATGACGCAGGGCGTAAGTATATCTTGTAAGACACAGTAGACAAGACAAAGACAACATACACGACCTTTGTACATGAGTGCCCTACACACCGGTTTTCATGATATCGCCAGCTTTAAGTTCCCGGGTTTGATACCCGGACGGTTCAATCTTGAAAACATTTTTTCTACATTTATTATGTAATAGCTTAAGCTGCTCTATTTGGGACCAGAGCAATGTATGTGATGTCGCCCCTATATATGTATGTTTTAATTATCAATTATTACACACTGAACCATATAAACAAAAATTCACACACATTCGCATAACACATATATCGACGTCCGACACGTCCGCATAATAACGCACACATGCAATGTGACAAGACGATAATTAGTCGATGTCGAAGACGCATCGTTCCGCGTATCTTAATTGACGTACATGCAAACGCAATCAATGTGACGTGGTGAACGGATGTCGCCTCATCGCCGGGACACGGCCCTTGCCAGCCACTCGGAACAGTTGTTGCACGGCCTCAACAATCCGGGTCCAGGCTTCACATTTACACGCTCCGTTTTGATGTTAAATTACAGACTAACTACTGTACGACTGATCGCAATTAAAAATGTAAACAAAGAGGTTTGGAGGGTGGGAGTGCAATGGAAAATCCAGTTTTCGGTGTACAGTTTTTTCGGCGAATGAAGTCACGATAGCCGCCGAGTGGTTGGGTGACGGATTTGGAGTCAAGAGATCCGAGTTTTATTCCAAAGGCCTGTGGATTTTTTAGACTTATGTATGATTTACATCTGTGGTTTGGACATAAAGACGACGACGGACTCGCCAACTGTGTGTGAAAAAAATGTCTTCGGTGGAAGGTGGGTCGAGGGTACTTAATTGTCTAGACCTCTGTCTACCCCTACATTGGGGATGGCGTGAAGATATTTTTGGTTTAATTTGTTAATATCTTTCCGATTAAGAAGGCATTAACCTTGATATTTCAGCATATATATTATTTGTATCAGACTCCTATACCTTGAAGTTATACCAATGCGTTTTTATTATGTAGGATATTTATATAGTTATTTTATTTATCTTCACGCACAGTCCCTGACGGGGTAGTCAGAGAGAACAGATCGCCAAGTGTCACGATCCTTACATACCTCTCTATAAAGAGGTATGTAGGATATAATTTCATAAAATTTTAACAAAATATGTCAAGTTGATTTTAAATGAATAAGCATATCAAAATCAGAGTTATATAAACTTACAAATCCCTCAATGTTCGTGATCATTACTATTATATTTATTAGACATCAGTCGGTTATAGTAATACCAATGCCTTGTTTAACAAATTTAGAAAATTATAAATAGAATATTAATTGTATGAAATCTTAAAGAAAGCTTTTAAAATAACCATATTAAAAGCATGGAGCAATGTAACTCTGTGTCATCGTATGTACATAACATCCAGATTTTTGCGACAGTTTGCGAAGTCTACAAGTTAGAAGTAACATTATTACTGTTATATTTATTTAGCATCATTCGTTTAACTTCCATTGCCTTTTTTATTATATGTAGAAAATTAAAAAGCAAAAATAAATTTCATGAAATCTTCACATATTCTATTTGTTAATTCTAAAAGTTGATTTGTAATAAATTGAATAACCCTAGAGTTTCCAAAGTTTATGAACATTAGAACTATTAGATTTATTTTGCATCAGTCGGTTAAACAGCGGAACACTTAGTGTGACGTCCCCGTCCGGTCACAGAACACAACATTGCTTTTTAAGAACACAAAATAAAATGACCTATAACAATTTACACGTCGCGGTGGACGGAAGTCGGTATAGTTTTATTGGCTCTCGAACTGTTGTCCCGATATTCGTGAAATCGTATCTACACTAATGTTGATGCGTTATGTATTTGTGTTATGGTGTTTTTAGTAAGCGCTTTTACTTCTATTTGCGTTATGTAATCTAATAATAAATGTAAATGTGCTTCTCTGCTTCGCTCAACACCCAGTCCACTGTTCTCCCCTACGGAGGTTTTGTTGTAATCGCCAACCTTAAAAAGCAAATTAGCGATCGTAGAACAGAGTTATACACGTCGCATCTTAGTTATGTCACGATAGCCAAGTGGTTGGGTGATCGGAATTGGAGTCAAGAGACCGGAGCGAGAGGTGGTAGGCCCGTGTCAATGGGTTTTATCAAAAAAACTTTGAACGATTTACATCGTTGGCTTGGCGATAGATTCGCCACAGTTACGTTTTCCCAAATAAAGAATGTCTTCGGTGAAAGGTGAGCCGAAAGGATTAAATTGTCTTGACCTCTTTCTAACCCAGTGTTGGGAATGCCGTGAAGATATTTGGATCTTAGTAACTGCTGTCTGTCACCGGTCTGCTGAATTATCGAGCAGGTTATCCCGGGTTCCATCCTTAGACAATTGTATTGCCACGGCTTTTCTTCAAGTCGCCTCTTACGACACCCACGGGAGGAAAGGGGGGCGTGGCCATCGCAGTGTTTTATCATCGCGTTAGACACGAAACTGCGAGCCGAAACAGTTGCTTTCGCAAAGTCTATTAAGATCGCTCGGCTACACCCACTCGAAGGCGTTACCCCCATGTTTTAAATTAGTCTAAAATGTTATAGTCAAAGGAGAGGAGATTTATATCGGGCAAATTATAAAGCTTTGCTTTGTGCTAGAGCCACGTAATCCTGTTTTAAATTTATTAGCTTAACCGACAATAAATTAGTAAATTCGGCTGCCAGCTGACCCGGAAACGACGCCGGAGTATGCCTCTCGTTTTGAACAACTACTTTCAAAGGATTTTAAAGCAGTACAGTACTGATAGTATTGAAGGTCCTGGAATTAGTCTCGTGGAGGGTATCTTCATATAGATTTGCAGTTGTTCTAGATAGCATTGGTCGAACGTTAAACGGATGATCAATTCTAACAAACCTGTAATGAATAAAAACACATTTAATCTCCGATTGTTGTGGCTCAGACATTATTTCTTCTTAGACTTTTAGGTTTACTGACGTTAATTGGTTTATTTGCTTTTAATTTTAGATTCATGGTTATTTGTGTATGATGTGTATCTAATATTTATCTTTGTATTTCATGTGTTCCTGGTGCGTGATCACTTTGTGCAGTATGTAAGTATTGCTTGATGATTTATTATTATTCGCTAATAACGATGTATGGAAGTACTCCGTGTTCGGACGGCGAACATAACGCGTTTCAAGTTGTCGCCAGTTCCGAGGTCACGTTCGATTCCCGGACCGGTCAATAACACAAGTAAATATAGTTTTTTTTAAAGAAGTATTAAAATTGCTAGTTTTCCTAATGACCACTCAACCTAAGCTGGAACGTGTCTGGAGTCGTTCACGACTAGAGGGACTAAACCTTTAGGCTATTGCCTCTACTGAGCTATGTGTCAAATGTGTTTTAAATTAAGTCACTTTGAATAAAATCATATATCTTATAAATAATAACGTCACGATAGCCGAGTGATTGGGTGATCCGAATTTCGAGTAAAGAGACCCGAGTTCGATCCCCAGGTGGCTGGCTCGTACCTATGGGTTTTTCAAAAACTTGTGTACGAATTACATCGTGGGCTTGGACATAAAGACGGCGACGGGCTCAACACCTGTCACGTTGTCCCGAAAATATCTAGTCAAGACTAGACCTCAGTCTACCGCTTTATTGGGAATTGCTTGAAGATATTTATGTATAAATTATATTCCGCGACTTCTCTGTAACCTTTTGCTGATATAAGTACCACTTCAAAGACGCTTTGCTGACGTTCAATATTGCAGCTTTAATCGTAGATTCACCGAGATTAATTCTAACTTGCGAGTTATCTAGTTATAATTTAGCCGGGATATTGGACACAGAATAGTCTGTCCCGTCGATACACGGACCGAAAATGCCTTCGCCAATACCCCGACATTCGCGGTGAAGTTAGGTTGCGAACATATTGAATGATAGGGCGGTTTAATATATACACAGTCAGGTCATAAGTATTGTCACACAGTAAAAACTTTTCTTTTAGAATGCTGACCACAGAAAAGTTTATTGAATTCGAATTTCGAAATGTTCATGAAAATAAAACTACATACTTTTTCGAATTTTACTCATTTTTAAATATGGAGTGGACGCCTATAGAAGACCGTGTTGCAGTTATTGCGTTGCATCGTTGCGGCTACGCACCAATTCAAGTTTTTGACATAATGAAAATTTGAATATAACCAAAAGATTCGTTTATCGTACCATCAAACGATACAATGAAGACTCTAGTGTAGATGACAGGTCAAGAAGTGGTCGCCCTCGGTCTGTTAGGACTCCAGCAGTGATAAAAGCTGTGAAGGCGCAAATTCAAAAAAATCCCAAACGTAAGCAGAAACTGTTGGCCCTTCAGATGGGGTTAAGCAGAACCACGGTGAAAAGGGTGTTAAATGAAGACTTAGGGCTTCGGGCATATCGAAGTAAAACAGGACATTGTTTGAATGCTCGTCTAATGCAGCTGAGACTGAAGAGATGCCGCGCTTTGGTTAAGCGGTACGTGGGAAAAAATATCGGGAAATTCTTTTTTCGGATGAAAAATTTTTTACCGTAGAAGGGAGCTACAACAAACAAAATGATAAGGTGTACGTACACAGTAGTGAAGAAGCGAGCAACCGTATTCCGCGTGTCCAACGAGGTCATTTTCCATCCTCGCTCATGGTATGGTTGGGAGTTTCCTATTGGGGCTTAACAGAGGTACATTTGTGCGAGAAAGGTGTAAAAACGAATGCATTTGTGTATCAAAATACAGTCCCGACGTACCTTGTGGAATCTGTTTCTCATTTCAATAACAGGAACTGGGTATTCCAACAAGATTAGGCGCCGGCACGAAGACTGGCCCTCCTCCAGTCCAGATTTGAATCCGTTAGATTACACGATATGGCAACACATGGAGGAAAAGGCGTGTTCAAAGCCTCATCCCAATTTGGAGTCACTCAAGACATCCTTGATTAAGGCAGCCGCCGATATTGACATGGACCTCGTTCGTGCTGCGATAGACAACTGGCTGCGCAGATTGAAGGCCTGTATTCAAAATCACGGAGGTCATTTTGAATAAACTTTAGTGTCATAAGAATCTATGTTTTGTTAAGTTCATTTTGGTATATAAATAGTTACATAATGAATAAACTTTTTACTTATTTTAGGTTAAACATATGACAGAATTTATGACCTGACTAGGTATATATATGTTTAATGACTTCAAGTATAAGTAGCGAAAGTAAGTATACTGTAGCGTTTTAATTTTATAATGGCGGCGAACATAGGATACATAAACAACCTAATGTATCATTTTCGCCAGTTTCTTCTCCGTTAGAGGAACCTCATTACGAAACGGCGGTAGTTTAAAAATTGACGATCGATGGATGTAATGTACATTGCTTAGAAAGATAGATAAGTGATTTGATTTGATTTGGCATGAATGAAAAAATAAAAGAAATGCATTTGAAAAATTATACGTAAATATGGTACAATTTTTATTGAATTTTTCAAGCATGCACATTATATGTCTTTTTGGTATAAAAGAAAAATTTAAGAAATCAACTAAAAAATTGTAAAATTGTATTCCTCCCATGACTTTAATACCAAAACTTAAATATGGTTTGATAATATGATAATAATATAATAAAATGATTACTACGTTATAAGTCAACGATAGCCAAGTGGTTAGGTAATCAAAATTCGAGGGACCCGTTCGATCCCCAGGTGGTAGGCTCGTAACAATGCGTTTGGTCAAGACTTATGTACGATTTATATTCTTAGGCTTGGGCATAAAGACGGCAAGCTCACCGCCTGTCACGTTGTTCCTAAAAATGTTTTCGGTGAAAGGTGGGTTGAAAGGTTTTAATTATCTCGACCTCTGTCTATCTCAGTATTAGGAATGGCGTGAAGATAGAAATTGACATGGAATTGTTTTACTAAAAATAAAATAGTTTGTAATAGTTGTAACGTAATGTGTGGGCTGAATCAAATTGAGGAGAAAATTGAAATAATAGACTTAAAAAATTTTTTACTTGAAAGTTATTAATAATTTAAATCAGTGACAGAACTGATACCATGACAACTTTATTTGAAGACTGCCTACAACAATTTTGTACTAATAATAATATTTTTGTTTGTTTTATTAATTTGTACTCCTACTAAGACAGCATACGGTTAAAATAATTGACAAAATATGGTAAACGTTTATTATTAACATCTGTTTATACCTTAATTTAAGCAACTTGATAAATTAATAAACATTGTACGTCTATAGCAAGAGACCAAACATGTTAATATGTTAAGAATTCTATTTAAAACTTTCGCCACAACAATTACAGCATTCTGTACGTTTTCTTTTTAAATTGCGAAAGAAAATATACAGTTTGCCGCTTCCGCTTACGCTTGCGCCGGCAATGTAACAATTATATAGATACGTGGAAAATCCTAGCAACATCCATTGCTCGCTCGAAATTAACAGCGCTTCCCTCGGCGCCAATATTTCTCCGTGCGACGTCGAACCTAGGAACGCCCGCCACTAACTACCCCACTGAATCAGCGACGATCACGCCTACACCTTGTTCATACCCCGATTGGTAGGTAACTCGTACCCTCTGATAAAGTGAAATTGACTGTTTACTCCGTAAAATCGTTAACGGTCGCAACTTTGTTAATGGGGTATATTGGGACAGCCTTTTATTGGTTCAAATCGTCTCTTCCAAGAAGTAGGTTTTATTTTTAATTTCTATAGTTCAATAGTATATTCTTTTTGCCCATGAGTATTGTTGTACAATGAATTAAGGGACAAAATAAAATAACAAGTTTAAAATTAGAAGCCGATTGGAAAATTAATTCAATGTAAAAGCTAAACGAAAAAGTTAGTACAGCTTGCAAAGGTTGTATACTATTTGTATAAGAGTGTGTGTGTGTTTTACAAAAATACAAATGTGAACAAACCATTCTGCATTTGAAATATGCATGCATAATGTTAAAAATGATAATGTAAACAACATAAAATACGAGTATAAAACAAATGCTAAATAATTTAACCGAGAATACATAATTTCCAAATATGGCAATTTTGTTGCCATCTCCGAAATAATAGCATTACGTAATTAACGTTTTTTCTTAAACTCATGTTAAGAAGCTTGATTCCGTACCGGTTCCGTGGAATTATGCTCGACTTACTGATAGCGTTTTAAAAATTAAAATGACCGCTCATGATGGTAAGCTAATTCCTATAACTATGCTAATGGCGCCCACCTTCACCAAAAAATATAATCTTTAATCTGGATGCAAATCATCCTAATACGTTCCGGTTATAAAGAGCTATAATTTGGACATTATATTGTCCATCAAAGTGTTTTACATATATAAAAGTAAAAGAGGACGGCAATCAAGTAATTTGTTACCCGACCTACTAAACTCATTTCGTGATAGAGCCGTGTTACGTGTTTTTTAGATTTTGAAATATTTCGCTCAATTTTTTTTCTCCTTCTCGATTTAAGTGAAGGTTATTCATGTTAACGCATTAGCTAGTGGCAGTCTCGAAATCATCACAAAATTTTAATCCCCCCCCCTCCCCCCCTACTCCTCTCCTCCCTTATTTTTATTCCTGTATTGATTTATAATCATAACACATTCTTGAAGCATCAATAACCTTTTGGTTTATGGTGCGAACTGCGAAAGATAACTGCAGTTTCGGGCCACGACATTTGACTATTGTCTTGAACCAAAAGCATTGCATTAGATGGAGTGGTTAACAGGAATGCTCGTAATGTTATTTTCCAAATCATGTATCTTCACGCAATTCCCAATACAGGGGAAGACAGAGGTCTAGACAATTAAGTCGAAGGTTCTTAATTGTCTAGACCTCTGTCTACCCCACCCACCGAAGATATTTTCGGGACTACGTGACAGGTGGTGCAAACCAGCAGTCCAAACCAGCCTGCCATTTAGAGATCAAACTCGGGTCTCTTCATTTGAAATTCCGACCAACCCACCACTCTGCTATCGTGACTTTTTCTCGGCTATCGCAAGTATTATATTAAATTAAATCTGAAAAAAAATTATGTAGTTTCGAATTCTAATTTCAAAAATATTGGTTCGAATTTTCAAATGTTCTGGCTTCGAATTTCGCATGTAGGTTTTGTCTTATTTGTTTTTTAAAGACTACTAGGAAATGTCAATTACCTATAGACTAGTCTATTATTTATCCATTAACATTCAACGTTTATAGTAATATCGAATCAGATATGAATAAATAAATAAATAAAATAAATATCTTCACGCAATTCCCAATACATGGGTAGACAGAGATCTAGTCTAGACAATTCCCTTTGACCCACCTTCCACCCAATATATTATTGGGACAACGTGATAGGTGGTGAGCCCCTCTTTATGTCTAAGCCAACGATATAATTCGTACATAAGTTTTTTTTTTTTGGAAACATTTTGGCACGAGCCTGCCTCGAACTCGGATCTCTTGACTTGTAATTCCGACCACCCAACCACTCGGCTATCGTGACTCTTAATTGTCTCTTAATCAGGAATCAGATATGTTAATAAATAATATAATGTAGTTTAAGTAAATAAATGTAACATATAAATAAATAAGTATAAATTAATGATAGAATTATACAAGTTATTATTACAACTATTTCGATTTATTAGTGTCAAAATATGATGGATAAAATTGTCGCAACCTTATGGTAGGGTCATTATGATTTTGTTCGCTCTATACGGCTCTCTTAATAGAGTTTAAGATGTAGTGACGACTCACAAAATGTTGCGGGCAGTCGATGGATGCAGGTAGCTGGGGACCGTTCCTTGTGGCGAATTCTTGGGGAGGCCTATGTTCAGCAGTGGACTCTTGATAGGCTGTAAAGAAACAGATAAGGTAGATGATACAGTGTTACGCTGCTCAAATATGAAGTACTACTAACAAGTTTACAAGTGTGTTATTCGATTTACATCTGTAACGCACTATAGCGTGTTTCTTCTCCGTTAGAGGAACCTGATGACGAAACGGTGGTAGATTAAAAAATGACTATCGATAAACGAATGTACATTCTTATGTAGATAAATGAATGATTTGATTTGAATGCATAATTTTTTTATATATTTTCGCAAAAAGATTAATTGATTAGGCAATACATGTCGGTGAATAAATGATTTGATTTAAAAAAAATTAAATAAATAAATATCTTCACGCAATTCCTAATACAGGGGTAGACAAAGGTCTAGTCTAGACAATAAAGTCCTTTCGACCCACCTTCCACCGAAGATATTTTCGAGACAACGTGACAGGTGGTGAGCCCGTCGCCGTCTTTATGTCCATGATTTCATTTACTATATACATTAATTTTCAAGGTATATTGGAATGTTCCAGACCGCCATGCACTGGGCCTGCAAGCGTGGTGACGAGAATCTAGTGAAACTGCTGGCCGGCATTGCTCGACAGGTTGTTAATGAGCGTTCGGTGAGTACTCGACGCTTTGACCCGAAATACCGACACGGGCGGGATTCGAAGCTGTGACTTCTATTTTTTTTTTTTGAATTTTTTTTTGATACAACGTAAAACCTGACTCTGTCTTTATGTCTAAACATAAGTCTCTAAGTTTTGGAAAAACCCATTGGTACGAGCCTACCAATTAGAGATAAGCGTGTCTCTTGACTCTAATTCGATCACCGAACCACTCTATCGTTACTATACGTAAATTGTTCAAAGTCGATTTCAATCGAAATCCTTTTTTTTTATAGAAAAGGGAGGAAAACGAGCAGGTGGCTCACGTGACGGTGATTACCGCCGCCCATGAAGACCCGCAATATCAGAGGCATAGCAGATGTGTTGCCTCCCTAAGAGTGCCCCCTACCCCAAAAGTGGGGGAGGCGGGTGAGTGGGCCAACGGTTACCTGCACTCACCAGACGAAACGCAGAAGTTAATTAGACAACTTCACGCCGGTATTCTGAGGTCGTGGTACTTCCGCGGTCGAGCCGGCCCATTCATGCAACAACGAAAGCTTATGCGTGGCTCTACCACTATAAACTTTTAAGATCAAAGATTAAAGTCACGATAGCCGAATGGTTGGGTGGTCGGAATTTCGAGTCGAGAGACCCGAGTTCGATCCCCAGGTGGCAGACTCGTACCAATGGGTTTTTCAGAAACTTATTTACGAATTATATCGTTGGCTAGGACATAAAGACTGCGACGGGCTCACCACCTTTCACGTTGTCCCGAAAATATCTTCGTTGGAAGGTGGGTCGAAGGGACTTAATTGTCTAGACTAGACCTCCGTCTACCCCTGTATTGGGAATTTGCGTGAAGATATTTATTTATTTTATTGATTCCTCTTAAAATGCACCGCACTAATTAGGTGTTTACATTTAGAGGGTCGTAATCGGGCGCTTTACCGTTTTACCTAGAAGTTTTAATGTCCAATCGGGCTTAGTTGCACGAAGCTATTTCGCATGTTTTACAGCCTCGTTAAATTTTCATTGCGCTCTTTTTCATGTGGCGGTCGTCGGCGACACCAATGTACGGCAGAATGGGGTGAGTGCGACTTGTGTTTCATTGCTGGACTACTTGTAGTTCCTGGGGAACTGCTTGGTTGTAAAGCGTCGATCGTTAACCTTTCTATATTCCTCTAAAGACTCATTATTAATCGGTAGTGTTCTTTGTGAAGTAATCGGCGATACGTGTTAACCACCTCTGTGGAGAGACGTCTTGGAAAATGTACCTAATCAATCTTTGTGGGAGATTTTGGGAGTAGCCTTTGTTCAGCTGTGGACTCTTGATAGGCTGTAAACAAGAAGAAGTGGACGATTGGGGTTTTTGACACTCGCGGTCTCACTAGATCTGCGGTTGCGGGCTCGATTTCCGAATGTGTAAAAAAAATGTCTTCACGCAATTCCCAATACAGGGGTAGACCAAAATATCTTCGGTTCCACCGAAGATATTTTCGGGACAACGTGACAGATGGTGAGCCCGTCGCCGTCTTTATGTCCAAGCCAACGATATTCGTTCATAAGTTTTTGAAAAACCCATTGGTACGAGCCTACCAACTGGGGATCGAACTCGGGTCTATTGACTCGAAATTCCAACTACCCAACCACTCGGCTATCGTGGCTCCGAATGTGTGAATGTAGAAAACCACTTTATCTACATTGTGCCGAGTCTGTAACACACTTTACATAACACAAATGCTTCAGATGCTTACTTTGGGATCAGAACAATGTGTGAGGTGTCCCTATCTATTCCCGCTAAGACTGTATGAAGATAATTATTTGATGACCTTTAATTTGTCGGATATTTAGTATTTGAGCGATTTTAATTAGAATCGAAGACGATGGTCGAACTCGATTGGTACAGGGAATGACACTTAAATAAAATTCTTTGTTTTTTATTTTTAATTAGCACGTCACTGATAGTAAAGTAATCACTGTAATCATAGAATAATTGCTTAATGCCTCGAAACGTCGATTCGTCGAACTTAATATCGACTATGGAAACGTCTAAATTAAAAAAATAATTATTATTTGATAAAGAAATAATTTAAATGTTTGTTTGTAACTCCAAATTAGCAGCTTTTAATTGAATGCATATGGAAGTATTACGGTAAAAAAATATTTTTTTTGGAATATTTGTCTATCTGTTTGTTCCTGCTGATCTCTGAAACTGCTAGACCGATTTTAAAAAGATTTTCTTTGATAGCCAGCTGATGTCAAAAGATTTAAGGGCTACTTTTATTTTAGGCTACTTTTATCTAAGGCTACTTTTATTTTCGAAGAATAAGTGTTCCGCGTTAAGTCTTAAACCGCAGGCAAAGCTGCGGGGGCAGCTAGTATATGATAAATTCACTGGATTTATTTCACGCCATTCCAAATACTGGGGTGGACAGAAATGTAGAGAATTCAGTCCTTTCGACCCACCTTTCACCGAAGACTATTTTAGATAACGTGACATGTGGTGAGCCTGTTGCCGTCTTTATGTCCAAGTCAACAATGATTAAATCGTACATTCGTTTTGAAAAACCTTGCGCCTTTCACCTGGGGATCAAACTCTCGTCTTGATTTTCGTCGACTTGTCGTCATATTTATCGGACGTATTTCAAATACGCTTTTTTTGCGCAATCACGTAGTATATCGCAATCCGTGACATTCGCTTATTTTGATGTACATCTGTCACAGCGTAATATTATGTTACATCAGCTCTGAGTGTCCCGAATTGAATTTAATATCAATCCGGAATATTATTCGTTGTAAATATTTGAATCGGGGGGACGGCCGAGGTTATGAACGCGCGGCAGATGTGAAGTACTTCGGCTCAAGTTCGTCTAACTTACACACGTAGACGTTTCGGAAGATTTTGTACGTTTTTTCCTCATATGCCCTATTGTTTTGTACATTTACTTTACTGTGTTGATATAAACTTATATATGTATAGAACATATAAATGAAATTGGAGTGTCTGTTTATGATATTGAGATAACCGTTTTTTTCTGCATGCATATGAATATATTTACGAGATACGAGTACACACCAAAATATTTGTTTTTACAATTTTTGTCTGTCTGTTTGTTCCGGCTAATCTTTGAAGCGGTTGGACTGATTTTAACGGGATTTTCACTGGCAGAGAGCTGATGTTATAAGGAGTAACTTAGGTTACTTCTATTTTAGAAAAATAATTATCGTTCCTATTAAGAGTTAAACGGCGGGCAAAGCCGCGGGGGGCAGCTTGATATTCGATAAATAAAGATATAAAAAGTCAAGGTTTCCGTTTCGCGCTTCTAGAAGTGAACTCTTTTGAAACTATGAATAAAGAGGTGTGCTTAGTTCATTCCCATACATAAATTATTTCAGCCATTTAGGCGTACATACACAATGATACTGTTTATGTGGGGATCAGATATGATCACCAGGTTATGGCAGGTTCGTACCAACGGCGTTTTTTCAAAAACTTTGGTACGAATTATATCATTACCTTGGGCATACGGGCGGCGAAAGGCTCACCACTTATAACGTTGTCTTAAAACGTCTTCGGTGGAGGAAGGTCTAGACCTCTGTCTACCCCTGTATTGCAAATGGCTTGAAGATATTTTGTGTCGTTTTATTTTGTTTAATGATGTATTTATATTTATTTCAGGGTTACACACCACTGCACATCGCCATGCAATTTCGCAACGAGAACGTTTATAAGCTCCTTATAAATGTTTATGGTAAGTGTGTGTTCTTTAATACACTGCGACCTCTGCTATGTCTACATATATAGATTTTTTTTATAGTTAGGGGAGGCAAACGAGCAGGTGGCTCACGTGATGGTAAGTGATTACCGCCGCCCATGAACACCCGCAAAACCAGAGGCATGGCAGATGCGTTGCCTCCCTTAGAGTACCCTCCCCCCCAGGGTTGGGGGAGGGGGGTGTGTGGGCCACGGGTTACCTGCACTCACCAGACGAAACGCAGAAGTTTGTTAGACTTGTACTTGACGCCGGTATTCTGTGAGGTCGCGGTACTTCCCCGGTCGAGCCGGCCCATTCATGCAACAGCAAAAGCTGATGCGTGGCTCTGGCACTGTTAAACTATCAAACTCTCTACCAAAGATACATATAAAGATAGGGACAACATCACATACATTGCTTCGATCCCAATGTAAGATGCTAAAGCACTTGTGTGCTAAAGGAAACAACAAAGGCACTAAAAACACCCAGACTCGAGGAAATGTAGAAAAAGTGGTGTTTCTACATAGACCCGTCCGGGAATCGGACCCGGGACCTCGAGATGGCGACACCTAGAAAAGCTGTCTTTACGCCACTCGTCCGCGGAGTTCCACCAAACGCACTTTAAAATGAATTCTCTGTCTTACTACTCTTCAATTACTACTACGCTAAAATTATTGTTGTTTTATATGGCGACTTATTCGACGTCTTAAAATGTCTAGACCTCTGTCTACCCCATTCTTTTGAAAGTTCGTGAAGGTATTTATTTATTTACACTTTATTGCAAACCTCACAAAGAAAGTTATACAAAGGGCGGACTTAATGCCATTAGGCATTCTCTGCCAGTCAACCCGAGGCGTGGAGAAATATTGTTAAGGTGCTTTAAACTGGGTTACAGAAAAAGAAAATCAATATAGGACCTAACGAAAATAAAGATGCAATATAAAATACTAATACAAATAATAAATATAATATATATACATATACATACATACACACATATATACATATATATATATATACATATACATACAAACACACATATATACACAAATATACATATACATACATACATATATAAAAATGTATGAATATTTAAAATTGACAATGTAAATGCATTAACCCAGTGAAATGAAAGTGTTTATAAAAGTCACTACGAGCACCCAAATATTTTATCATATTGAAATAAAATGAAAAGAAAGAAAGAAACATTTATATATACTATTGAATACCCAAATATTATATTGAAGCTGATTTTTTAGCGGTTTTTTAAAAATCTGATTTTTTATGTAACTTTCATAAAACAAATATATTTTCCGTTGCCTTTTACAATATGTAGAAAAAAAAATTGATAATACAGTTTCGATTACAGCGCCATCTAGCATAACAAAACGACATTAAGCAGTGTTTATGTTGTCTTATGTTCGCCGTAGTCATTTTAGTGGCCATGTTTCATTCAACCCACTAGATGGCGCTTATACTAAATCTAGCTCATTTTCTAAACAAGCTTTGTAGGTTTAGTTTCAAAAGTCCACTGCAGGACAATCTTCTCGAGAGGCGATTCAAGTACCTTTGAGGGACGCCTATATTCAGCTAAGGACTTTTGATGGGCTGTTATGATAATGATAATGGTGGAGTTCTAGCAGAAGAAATATGTCGCCTGCAATAGAAAGAGAACATTAAGGAAAATAATTAAAAGAGAACAGTGTATTCAATCCAAGATGTTACAAACTTGTTGTTAAATAATGATTTCTTGTATTTACGCGAACACTGCACATGTTAAATAAAACGATTTTCGGATTTTATCGGGTTTCTTATTAGTTTTTAACACATTAGGCCGCATTAGGCCCCCCATGACCACGGATGCTGTAAAGCATCTAAACCGTCGGTTTTATTCAAGTTTTAAAAATATCTTCACGCAATTCCCAATACAGGGGTAAACAGAGGTCTAGTCTAGACAATTAAGTCCCTTTGACCCACCTTCCAGCGAAGATATTTTCGGGACAACGTGACAGGTGGTGAGCCCGTCGCACTCTTTTATATCCAAGCCAACGATATAACTCGATCATAAGTTTTTTTTTTTTTTAAAAACCCATTGGTACGAGTCTGCCAGCTGGGGATTAAACTCGGGTCTCTTGACTCGAAATTCTAACCACCCATCCACTCGGGAATCGTGACTTCTTTTAAGTTGTATTAAAGATTACGACTCGATTGTAGACTCGAATACATTCACATTCAAATTCATCACGTAAATATCATCCACTAGCGTGATTCGAAGGCGCTACCAATTACGCTATTTCATGAATGACTGTTAGAGCGGTGCATTCATAAAAGCTTGCAAAAATAAAAAGAAGAAAAAGAAATGGAATCAATGATTTACTCTTTACAAATGGCAAGTAAAAAAGTAGGCCTCGAGATAAATCTAAGTGAAACTAAAACAATGACAAACCACGCGCATTATCCCATTTGCATAGATGGAAACCCTTTAGAATATGTCGATACATATATACCTTGGCAAGCAGATTTCTTTTGCTAAACGAAGCAACGAGCTAGAGGTAGAAAGAAGAATTTGTGACGCATGAAAAAAGTTCTGGAATTTAAAAGAGATATAATAGCTAAATATAAATAATAGCTAAGGTGGCGATGGGCGGGGCAAATTTCTAGAATAAGTATGACCGATGGACGAAACGAATAACGTCATGGCCTGGACCAATGTGTACCAGAAAGAGAGGTAGACCTATAACTCGATGGGAAGATGATATTATGAAACTAACGGGTAAGAATTGGATATTAAAAGCGAAAGATACAGACCGGTGAAACAATCTGGATGAAGCCTTCACCCTCACACGAGGGGCTCTTGCATCATTCAATCAATAATTAATCAGAATTAAATATAAAAAGGAAATAATTTTATGAATAATAGGAATAGTCTTATGTATAATATTATATACCATTTCTTTGCAATTTTATACTACAATAATAAATTAAAAGATAATATATTGTATAAAAGAAATTGATGTAATTATTAAAAAAAATCATTAGGTAAAATGTATTATGTAATTTTAGTGCATGAAATAAAAGGCTATTTTATTTTATATATTTTATTTATTTATTTTATTAACCTTGCACGACCTCCGTCGACGAGTGACGTACGTACAAATTTTCATCTTGTCGCCAACTCTGAGGTTGTGAGCAGGTTCCATAACCGGAAGTGGAAACCCAGACCGCTCAATATAGAAAACCACCTTCTCTACATTGTCTCGAGGCTTGCTTGTGTTACCGTCGTTTACAATTCCATAGCAATGGATCGAGGCAATGTATATTATGTTGTCCCTTTCTATCTATGTATATATGTAAAGAACAAATATCTTCACGCCATTCTCTATACTGGGTTACACAGAAGTGTTTATACTTCTGTGTAACCCAATATAATTGTGCGTTTCGGCTCACTTTTCACCGAAGATATTTTTTGGGATAATCATACATAAGTTTTGGAATATAAACCATTGGAATCGAACTCGGGTCTCTCGACTCGAATTTCGAACACCCAACAACTCTATCGTGACTGTATTACTAAACCTCCTTAACGACCTCCGTGGACCAGTGGCGTAAACACTGGTTTTCAAGGTGTCGCCATCTCGAGGTCCCGGGTTCGATTCCCGGCTGGGTCAATGTAGAAAACCACCTTTTCTACATTTTCATGGGTCTGGATGTTTGTGGTGCCATCGTTGTTTCCGATTCCCATACCTCAAGTGCTTCAGCATCTTATATTGGGATCGGGGCAATGTATGATGTTGTCCCTACCTATATATACATATAAACTATATTATATTAGTTATCTATGTATGTATTTAATTTATAATTATCGATGTAAAAGGTCGCAATTTGTTCTCAGATGCCGATCCCAACGTGAGGGACTGGTCCGGCCGGAAACCGAACCAGTACTTGGTACACATGGACACGTCGATGTCGCCCGGCTCCTATCGAAGTAAGTCGGAATTCCTCATCATGTTTCTAAAGAAACGATTCGAACATTCTCGTTCCTGGTCTGCGTATATAGAGGCACTTTACTTACGCCATCGAAACTGAATATGTCTGCTTATAAATCACATGACCACCAGATCGCCTAGTTGGTAGTGTGCTGCCTTCGAAGTTAAAGATTCGGGTTCGAGTCAAAACATTTTGTGATGTTAAAAAATTCATTTTTGCACACTTGTAGAAAGTTCCTTTTACTGATAAGTGACTATAATCGCAAGTATAAATTATATTTGTGTAATGAATATCATATATGTTTATATGCATTTGTATATTGATTATCTAGATAACTATCTAGACTACCCCAGGATTGTGAAACGAATCCTTTATGAGACAAGGTGACAGGTGATGAGCATATCGCCGTCTCATTGTCCAAGATGACGCTACAATATAATCTCCTCCATATATATTCAGAACTATTCATATAAACATCCATGACTCGATTTCGAACTGTCATACATTCATCACACCTGTTCGACCCCAGCGAACCTCGAAACCGCAACCCTTGGCTTCGGTGGCACCGCTACCAGCTCTACCGTGCCGTCGTAACTTTACCCGTTAAGATGTTAACAAGTCAACGTGTTACAGAGTCTGATTCGTACAATTTGAGACGAAACGTCACTACGCCCCCGGCTATAGCTACGTCCAACACATTGCCCGCATTGTCAAGTAAGGCTGTCTGTCCGTCGAGTGGTAAACTCGTGTGTTTTACAAATCAGTTTTCATTTGCGATTCTCTAGGTGTAAAAATAAGAAAGGTGTTGTTTAAAATCATAAGGTGTTGTTTAAAATCTTAATTATTGTAACCATTAATGAATTTTATATTTGTATGTCGGTTATCGACGAAACATGTTTGATCTTTTATTTTATAGTTGGCATCACGTGTACCATGTTTCTAGCAAATAAATAAATAAATAAATAAGACAGAAGTGAAAAGTTCTTACGAGGTTATACGAAATACATTTACATTTTCGTTCTAAATTTTTGTGTTATATCATGTCATATGAGTGCCCACGAGACTGAGCCATCACGCTTCTGAGTAGAGTTACGAATGAACTTAACATAGCCGTGCGTGACGGCTGTTTTAAGGAGTGCCCATAACAGCAGAGAGGCATCAACTATATCTCTCTCGCTCTCTTAGACGAATCGAGACGACATATCCCGAACGCGGGTTACATTGCCGAGCGAGAAGGCTCAGTCTTGTTGAGTGCCCACAAAAGAGCAGAGGGGCATCAACTATATCTCTCTCGCTCTCTTAGACGAATCGAGACGACGTATCCCGAACGTGGGTTACATTGCCGAGCGAGAAGGCTCAGTCTTGTTGAGTGCCCACAAAAGAGCAGAGACGCGTCAACTATATCTCTCTCGCTCTCTTAGACGAATCGAGACGACATATCCCGAACGTGGGTTACATTGAAAAGCGAGAAGGCTCAGTCTTGTTGAGTGCCCACAAAAGAGCAGAGACGCGTCAACTATATCTCTCTCGCTCTCTTAGACGAATCGAGACGACATATCCCGAACGTGGGTTACATTGAAAAGCGAGAAGGCTCAGTCTTGTTGAGTGCCCACAAAAGAGCAGAGACGCGTCAACTATATCTCTCTCGCTCCCTTAGCCGAACCGATACTAGTTATCCCGAACGAGCTTTGCATAGCCGAGCGTAAATGTGCACCTGCGCCTAAAGAATTTTTCACTTCAGTAATAAAGTTCCTAATATCTATTCAACTTCAGCATATTTTGCTGTATAATTAAAACTCACCTTTTGGAGTCGCTTATGGATAACTGATTTGCTGTCACTTCTGTCTTCCATAGCGGGGTTAGAAACACAGTAGTTTGTGGTGGGACTGACTTTCTTACATGTTTGTTGAACACGTTGTTTTTTTTTTTTTTGTGAACGGTACTTTTCTTCGGTTGCACCCTTGACGAATGGCAAAAACTCACTTTTATCTAAAAATTACTAAAACTTTTTTATGTGACTGTCTACTTCTCCTCCAATATAAAATGAAATGCGATTTTATTAAAAAGTATTTTCTAATAATGGTATCCATGTATTTATTTAACATAAAGACATAAAGAGCGCGACGGGCTCACCACCTGTCACGTTGTCCCGAAAATATCTTCGGTGGAAGGTGGGTCGAAGGGACTAAAGTGTCTAGACTAGACCTCTGTGTATTGGGAATTGCGTGAAGATATTTATATTTTTTTATTCATGTATTTAAACGATTTCTATACTAATATTTTGTTGTGTGTCTATTTTACATAACTGTACCTTCATTTATAGTGTATGAAATTGGTCCCTGGTATATGACCATTTTAAAATAGTTGTTTTTTTTTTAATATGACTTCTAGGCTGTACATATGTAATATATTTATATCACAGGAGTATAAAATTACATTTTCACAGTACGTCTAGTATAGTGTTATGATTCACGTATTAACTGTTTTAAGCGATTGCGATTCTGGTTCTTGTGTTGTGGAGTGTCAATAGCCTAATGGTTTAGGGTGCGGACTGCGAAATATAATATCGCAGGTTCGAGCCGGTCGTTCGACTATTGTAGTGAAACACAGGCATTGGAGCTTAGTTGCGAGTGGTTTAACAGGAATACTAGTAATGCTATTTGGCTTAGCTAGTAGTTCTTTTGAAGAAGAGAAAAAGTGTGAAATTCCCACAACTCGTGTGAGCGAGTGGCGTACGCACCAGTTCATGGTCGCCAGCTCAGAACACCCTGGGTTCGATTCCCGGACGGGTTGAAGTAGGAAACCACTTTATATTTTATCTCTCTGGTCTGGGTGTTTGTGTAACCTTTGCTGTTTCCGATTCCACGATACAAGTGCTTTGAGCTACTTACTTTGGGATCAGAGCAATTTATGCGATGTTGTCCCTATCTATTATTTATTTATTTATGTACAATAAAGAGTCACTACAGCCGAGTGGTTGGGTGATCGAGATTCGAGCCAAGAGACCCGAGTTCTTGTAGCAATGAGTATTTCAAAAAATTTATGCTAAAAAAATTTAGGCAACGTGCGTGCTCACGACCTGTCACGTTGTCCCAAAAAAAAATCGTCTTCGATGGAAGGTGGTTCGATGAGACTTAACTCCCTACACCACTGCTAACCCACGTACTGGGGGAATAGCGTAAAGATGTTTTTAATTGTTTTACACATAAAAAAAAAATATTATTCCAGAGAAAGAGGGCTTCCTCCGCATTGGATCTCTGAACGTGCGCGTGAAGAGAACCACGGAGGCGTTCAGTAACTTCCTGGGCGTGGGCGCGACCAGGTCCACGGCCTACGTGCCCAGGTCCGCCCGCGAGAGGGACCAAGACCGGAGATCGGGCGACGGAGACCAGCTCCACAAGTCCTGGGGCTCCGCTGACAATATTCCGGTAGTTTGCTTTTTTTACAATCTTAGAATCTACATACATACATACATATAATCACGCCTCTTTCCCGTAGGGGTAGGCAGAGACCACTTCTTTCCACTTGCTACGATTCTTACATACTTGTTTCGCTTCGTCTACTTTCATTATTCCCTTCATACATTCTCTTCGATTCAGGGTACTTTTGATCGGGCCTTTTTTCAGGACGTCCCTGATTTGGTCTTAGAATCTAATAAACAATATATAAGATATCTTCACGCAATTCCCTATACAGGGGTAGGCAGAGGTCTAGCCGAGACAATTAAGTCGTTTCGACTCACGTTCCTTCGAAGATATTTTCGGGACAACGTGACAGGTGGTGAGCCCTTAGCCGTCTTAATGTCCAAGACAACGATATAATTCGTACGTAAGTCTTTGAAAAACCCATTGGTACGAGCCTGCCAACTGGGGATCGAACTCGGGTCTCTTGACTCGAAATTCCGACCACTCACCACTCTGTTATCATGACTTTTTTTTTATTTTATTCTTTAAAGTCCTATTTTTATAGCTAAATTGTTTAGTTTATTGTAGGTGGAACTGTTAATGTTATTATACTGCAGGTATGTGAATCAAGAGTTGGTCTTGATCAACAAGGCGTTTCAATGCACTTATTAATAATGTACTATTGTATGTACGTGTAAGTAAACAACGCTTGTCGGGTCAGCAAGCGAATGAGACGAACGTCCTTTGTAAATCGCAGAAGGAGGATAAGCTGATGCCGCCGCCGATGAGCAGCAAGGTGAGACGGCGGGGCGCGGGCGGGAGGAGGGGGGCGGGGGCTCACAGCAGGAGCACTCCTTCGACTCCTGATCAAGTACGCATCATAGATCTTGATACTGGGAGGAGGCAGTGATCCAGACGGTCCTTAGACAAAATCCTCGTCTTTCCGAAGTCATCTCTTTTTATATTTGTACACTCGAGGGGTAGGCAGTGATCCAGACGGTCCTTAGACAAAATCCTCGTCTTTCCGAAGTCATCTCTTTTTTTTATATTTATCATCTGTTTCTCAATGAGGTTCCGAGGAGAAATCGACCGAGAGAAGCTCAGTAGGTTTCCTTGTAATGGTTCATATGATGCAGTTACATGTCTATTTGAAGGTAGCAAAGAGAAACAGACGATCCAATACAAAAATTGTATTCCTAAAATAAAATGATGTAGGAGTAAGAGAAGAGAGACACATCGTCATGTAATGCATGTGGTCACGATGGCCGAGTGATTGGGCGATCACATTTGCCCATTCCGATCAAGACAAGTAGTACATAACGAAAAAAAATCTTCACGCTATTACTAATACCGGACTACCTATACGCAGTCATTTCGACCCAAATTTCGCCGACGTAAATTTTTTGGACAACGTGACAGGCGATGAGACCGTCGCCGTGTTCAAGTACAAGCCAACGATTGTACAATTGGCACGGAAGTTTGTTACAAAAAACCCATTGGTACGAGCCTGCCACATGAGGATCGAACTCGGATCTCTTGACTCGTATCCCGGACACCACCACCCACTCGGCTATAGTGACTGTGTATAGATTAATAGTCTGTATATAACATTGTATATACGTCTGTATAAATGTATAAGGTTATATTTAATGTCTTATTGTAAAGAGAGTGGTTGGGTGGTCGGAATGTCGAGTCGAGAGACCCGAGTTCGATCCCCAGGTGACAGGCTCGTACCAATGGGTTTTTCAATAACTTATGTATGAGTTATATCGTTGACTTGGACGTAAAGACGGCGACGGGCTCACCACCTGTCACGTTGTCACGAAATATCTTCGGTGGAAAGGTGGGTCGAAGGGACTTAATTGTCTAGACTAGACCTCTGTCTACCCCTGTATTGAGAATGGCGTGAAGATATTTTTTTCTATTCTATTCTATAAACGTATATAACTTCGTAGCACGAGACGTGTTTATATGTATATATCGCAATTGCCCCAACAGCCGCGTGCGCAGATCGGTGCCTGTGATGAGGGGGACTCGGATTCGGACTCCGCGGCCGGCTTCCATTCGGCCTGGAGGCAGCAGCGCGCCTCGCATTGCACCTAAACCTCCCCCCCCCATTACACACCCTCCCTCCCTACCGGTCCATTAACCATAATTGACCATTACAGAGCGTGCCTTAGTCTTCGTAAAGACAGATGTCTTCACTTCATGCGTATTCCCAATACTATTCAGGACGGATTGGTCCTTTCGAGCTACATTTCTATGGAGTCGTGTATGGGAAGTGACAGGTGGCGAGCCTACCGTCAGGAAAGCGTCCAAGTCAACTGTACAATATGCCAACATATGTATAAATAGATCTGTATATATTCATATTTATAAACGTCCATTATTCATTCAAATATTCGTGTTCGGCACAGGAATATTAACACCTGGCTGAAATCGAACCTGAACTACCAATAAGAGTATCGGATCGTCCACTTAGTTTTCGTTATAATCTAAAATTACTTGGAAATATTTTGTAAGTTAAACTTTAATGAAATTTCTGAATAGAAATGTGCAAGGTGTCTGATATGTCGCAATTTGAAATATAATAATTTAAAAACCTTTTTTTCTTGTACCAACGAGCGAAAATGTATGTACTTGATGGGCAAAAAATATTATAGAAACTCTGTATTATGACGGGCTCGTCACCTGTCGCGTTGTCCTAAAAATTTCTTCGGTGGAACGTGCGTCGAAACGACTGAATTTTCTAGACCTCTGTCTACCGCTGTATTGGGAATGGCGTGAAGATATTTATTTATTGATGTTATATGTATATATAAATGTTTATCAATATTAATATATACATATTTAAGTTTATTGTAACATTGGCTTGGACAAAAGGACGATGATATGCTCGCCACAAAATTTTCCCAGACAGACTTCGCTGCAAGGCAATGCGATAATACTCAATCTTCTAGACCTCTGTCTACCCCAGTATCGGGAATAAAAGTGAAATTATTTTATTATTATATATTCATGTGCCTATGAACCATTTTTTTTTTTTTGATTAATAATGAGATTTTGAAGTTTTGATGTCAGTATTAGAAAAGACATTTAGTTTTTAGTTTCATGTCTCCGCTACATTGTTAGTCTTTTGTGATATTTTTTTAAAACCAATCGAACCACTTTTATTACAAATTTACTGCGAGTATATGTATACATATATATGTATATATATATACTGTATAATGTATTATTTTAGTTTAGTCTCACATATTTCGTGAGAATTTTTCACCACAAATTAGTTTTGTAAGTACAGACGGACAAATGGGAACAATTTTTAATTGATTTTTGATTGACTTACATTCCATTCACAATTTATATGTGATTAGTGAATTATGTATGAATTCCTTTATTTTTCATTCCCTTTTTTTTTTGCTTTACAATTGTATTATTTGTTACATCTCTTTTAAAGATGAGCTTAGTATTATAATATATTATTAATTTATAAAATGTTATTATACATAATACTCGATGTACGAAGTATTACATCTTGTTCATTTACCCCCGTTTACACCCCCCCCCCCTCTTAACCTAATCCCTTCCCCTTTCGAAATTCCTCTCATATCGGTTTTCAACATCTACAGAACCAATGGCAAGACCGTCGAGTATACCAGCTAAAAAACCTTTTGCTCGTTTCTCCCTTAAAAGAAATATTTGTTATCGGGCTTAATATTATGCTGTATGAATTATTTCACGACGTCCGTGACACACACCGGTTACCATGGTGTCGCCAGCCTTGAGGTTCCGGGTTCGATTCCCGGTCGGGTAAATATAGAAAACACTCTTCTACACCCAGTTACTTAAGCTGCTTACTTTGGGATCAGAGCATTGTGTATGATGTTGTATCTATGTATGTATTTATTTTGTAATTTTATTTTATTATTTTGTTTGATTTTAATGTATTTGGTTCCTTATCGACTTTAATAATATGTACTTATTACAAAGTATTTTTTAAAATACAATGAATTACAGCAACAAGTAAAAATACTATTTTGTAATTCCGTAGCATCGGATGACATTATGTTTAAAATCATTCGAGACATAGTTTATAATAATTCTGGGGAAATGTTTATTTATAGCTGGTAACACTTCATGCGTCATATTAATTTTTGTATTCCGTTTATATCGTTTAGTGGTATGTTAAAATAACTATAATTACTAAGAGTATTATATATTATTTCGAAGATCTCCGTGATTGAGTGAAATACCGGTTTTCAAGGTATCTTCAACTCTGAGGGTTTGACTCCCGGGCGTGTCAATATAGGAAACCACTTTTTCTACATTATTTCTTGCATCTTGTGGTACATTCGATGTTTCTGATTTTATAAAGTTGGTTTAACTACTTAGCTCTTGATCAGAGCAATGTATGTGATGTTGTTCCTATCTATGTATGTATCTATAACCGAGTAACAAAGTTTCACTTGCAGAGAAATAGATGGCGGTGTAATACATTTTATGAACTATCATGTACAAATAAGTTTTCTCAGAGATTACGTCTGTTCGGGAGGAATATATATAGTACACTATTTAAATACAAAATATTAACCGAATCGTTACATCACTTGTCTAAATACAAATATAATCAGTATTATATACTCTATTTGCACAATTTCTACTTTTTTTTTTTCAATAATTCAACTAAAGTTTGATTCAACTTGACGACCTCCGTGGACGAGTGGCGTAAACACCGGTTTTCAAGGTGTCGCCATCTCGAGGTCCCGGGTTCGATTCCCGGACGGGTTAATGTAGAAAACACTTTCTACATTTTCTCGGGGTGGGGTCTGGGTGTTAGTGGTACCTACGTTGTCTCTGTTTCCATATTGCAAGTGCTTAAGCTGCTTACTTTGAGAACAGAGCTATGTATGTGACGTTGTCCCTATCTATCTATGTATGTATCTAGACTAAGTAAAACAGTGAGTATCTAGACTACTAGTATTACTAAACAACCATGTATTCCTATGAACTAATCTAACTAAGCTGCAATGCTCGTGTCTGGTGTGGTCCACGACAAACAAAAGACGGATTCGAACGCGCGACGTTAAGTTCACATTCCGCTTCCTAAACCATTAGACTATTGACGCTTAATATATTATTGTAATAAAACACTTTCACACAATTTATAATTTATACGTATGTAGTTCTACTTTTGAATAAGTAACTTTGATATATGTAATGAAATTACTTTATATAGTTCTGCTTATGACAGTATATTTATGTATGACATCAAATGCTTTATATTTGAACCTATGAGATTTGTCACAAGATTTAATTTATATATTAATCGTAAGAGGTTTTGTTTACATCATTTTGTAGTATCACAGAATAAAATATTTGGAAGAAAAATGTTTTATTTTTTATCTAAGTAACCTGTAAAATATATTCCTGTTAACCACTCCAACTAAGCTGCAATGCTTGTGTCCTGAATGGTTTACGACAATAGTCGAAAGGCGGAGTCGAACCAGCGACCTTATATTTCGCAATCCGAAGACTGTGGACGCTTAGTATTAAGCAGTTCTTATAGTATATAAAAAAAGTCACGATAGTCGAGTGGTTGGGTGGTCGGAATTTCGAGTCAAGAGACCCGATTTCGATCTCCAGGTGGCCGGCTCGTACCAATCGGTTTTTCAAACAACTTATGTACGAATTATGTCGTTGCGTCCCTATCAATTCCCTAACCATTGTACGTATACATATTGTCCCTATCTATTGTATGTATAACCATTTGAAAAAATACAAGACCAAAATTCAATGGACCTGTGACAGGCAGAAGTGTATGATGCGAGATATTTCGTACTGCTATGACCAATCTGCTTGCTAAAAGTGGCTTTAAGTAAGATGCCTATATCCTGCAGTAGACCCAACAGGCCCCTATCCGTGGTTATATCTAATAAATAAATATCTTCACGCAATTCAGGGGTAGACAGAGGTCTAGTATAGACAATTAAGACCCTTTGACCCACCTCCTTGTTTACTTGTTACGTTTCCCGAAAATGTCTTCGGTGAAACGTAACAAGTGGTGAGCCCGTCATTGTTTTTATGTCCAAGCAAACGTAATTCGTAAATAAGTTTTTGAAAAACCCATTGGTACGAGCCTGCCACCTGTGGTTCGAACTCGGGTCTCTTGTCTCGAAATTCCGATCACCCAACCACTTGACTATCGTGACTCTAGGGTTATATCTTCATTACATATTCCCCATGTAGCGGCCTTATACATACCCATGAAATATAAAAATATATATTTTAAACAACACACTCGTCGTGTCTTAAAATGCCACTAAAAAAAATATCTTCACGCAATTCCCAATACAGGGGTAGACAGAGGTCAAGTCCTTTGACCCACCTCCTTGTTTACTTGTTACGTTTCCCGAAAATGTCTTCGGTGAAACGTAACAAGTGGTGAGCCCGTCGCCGCCTTTATGTCCTAGCCAACGACATAAATCGTAAATAAGTTTTTGAAAAACCCATTGGTACGAGCCTGCCACCTGTGGTTCGAACTCGGGTCTCTTGTCTCGAAATTCCGATCACCCAACCACTTGACTATCGTGACTCTAGGGTTATATCTTCATTACATATTCCCCATGTAGCGGCCTTATACATACCCATGAAATATAAAAATATATATTTTAAACAACACACTCGTCGTGTCTTAAAATGCCACTAAAAAAAATATCTTCACGCAATTCCCAATACAGGGGTAGACAGAGGTCAAGTCCCTTTGACCCACCTTCCTCCGAAGATATTTTCGGGACAACGTGACAGGTGGTGAGCCCGTCGCCGCCTTTATGTCCTAGCCAACGACATAATTCGTATATAAATTTTTGATAAACCCATTGGTACGAGCCTGCCACCTGGGGTTCGAACTCGGGTCTCTCGACTCGGAATTCCGATCACCCAACCACTTGGCTATTGTGTCTCTATGGTTATATCTACATTAAATATTCCACATGTAGCAGCCTTATACATACCCATGAAATATAAAAATATATATTTTAAACAACGCACTCATCGTGTCTTAAAATGCCACTAAAAAAAAATATCTTCACGCAATTCCCAATACAGGGGTAGACAGAGGTCAAGTCCCTTTGACCCACCTTCCACCGAAGATATTTTCGGGACAACGTGACAGGTGGTGAGCCCGTCGCCGCCTTTATGTCCTAGCCAACGACATAATTCGTATATAAATTTTTGATAAACCCATTGGTACGAGCCTGCCACCTGGGGTTCGAACTCGGGTCTCTCGACTCGGAATTCCGATCACCCAACCACTTGGCTATCGTGTCTCTATGGTTATATCTACATTAAATATTCCACATGTAGCAGCCTTATACATACCCATGAAATATAAAAATATATATTTTAAACATTTGCACACTCGTGTCTTAAAATGCCACTAAAAAAAATATCTTCACGCAATTCCCAATACAGGGGTAGACAGAGGTCAAGTCCCTTTGACCCACCTTCCACCGAAGATATTTTCGGGACAACGTGACAGGTGGTGAGCCCGTCGCCGCCTTTATGTCCTAGCCAACGACATAATTCGTATATAAATTTTTGATAAACCCATTGGTACGAGCCTGCCACCTGGGGTTCGAACTCGGGTCTCTCGACTCGGAATTCCGATCACCCAACCACTTGGCTATTGTGTCTCTATGGTTATATCTACATTAAATATTCCACATGTAGCAGCCTTATACATACCCATGAAATATAAAAATATATATTTTAAACATTTGCACACTCGTGTCTTAAAATGCCACTAAAAAAAATATCTTCACGCAATTCCCAATACAGGGGTAGACAGAGGTCAAGTCCCTTTGACCCACCTTCCACCGAAGATATTTTCGGGACAACGTGACAGGTGGTGAGCCCGTCGCCGCCTTTATGTCCTAGCCAACGACATAATTCGTATATAAATTTTTGATAAACCCATTGGTACGAGCCTGCCACCTGGGGTTCGAACTCGGGTCTCTCGACTCGGAATTCCGATCACCCAACCACTTGGCTATCGTGTCTCTATGGTTATATCTACATTAAATATTCCACATGTAGCAGCCTTATACATACCCATGAAATATAAAAATATATATTTTAAACAACGCACTCATCGTGTCTACATACCTATGTAATATAAAAATATATATTTTAAACATTTGCACACTCGTGTCTTAAAATGCCACTAAGGGTATCTAATCATGTTCAATTTGAAACATAACTGCACGAGGTGCTGTGTTAACCAAAAAACCTCCAAAAATCCCTCGACTGGGTTCCCAACTTGTAGTGTCCGAGGGACTTAGTAACCGAGGCTTAGACTCTCGGTAACTCACGGTTAAACAAGAGAACCCTACATGGCTAGCTTGACTGCGGGGAATGGACGGCTCGAAGTAACTAGCATGAATAGCCTTAGTGAAGCAAAAGGAACGTAATGACCGGTCTAACTTTGCCGGAAATGGCCGACCATAGGAGGCCACTGCACGAGGGTCGGTCAAGCTTATTTGAGCCCCATGACCTGCGAGCGGTGGGTTCTGGGGTTCGGTACCCACGTGGATTTGGAGGACAAGGAGATAGACGCGTCCGTGGTCTTGCTCGTCTAGTATGGGGGAAGAGGAAAATTAAGTATTCTCTGCTGTGGAGGGGCCGTCTAGGGCTGAAGTGCGGCCAGCGCGAGTGGGATGGTATTTGTAATAATATTCTTTAATCATATTAGAAGTGAAAAATATAGCAGAGTGGTAGAGGTAGAGGTGATCGGAATTCGAGTCAAGAGAGCTCGTACCAATGAGTTTTTTTTTTAATTATGTACTCTTTACATCGGTGGTTTGAACATATAGACGGTGACGATGACCATCATGGTCACGTTGTCCAAAAATATTTCGTCGGTTAAAGGTTGGTCGAAATGACTGAATTGTCTGGACCGTTGTCTAACCCAATATTGGGAATGGCATGAAGATATTTTTGTTTTACATCTTGATAAAAATTGGTATCTGTAATAACATTTTGCTAAAAACCTAGACTTGACTATGAACAGTGTAATTGAAACACCTGTTATCGGATACCTAAACGGAACTTATTCCATCTAATAGACACCTGACATTGGAATTAATTTAAAAATTTTCATTTGGAAGTTTCCATTTCTAGCAAGCGCACAGCAGAATGGTGATAGTAATAACAATTTTAAGTACATTCGTTATTGTCATGAATGTTATTCCACATTGCGAAATAATTAAACCTTCAATTTTTACATTCACGACTTCTTAACATGCTAAGAACTATCAAGAATTTTTCCTAAGTGTTTTGTTTTCTTTAGATGGATAGATAACTCTCTGTTGCAATATTTAAAACAACCTTACATGTAGCAAACGGCGGTCATATCAACTACTCTTAATAAATTTTTATTATCATATAAACATTCTTATAAGCGATTTCTATTTTACAAACCGATGATTAAAGGAAAATTTTATCCAGAAAGTATGGTCGCAATATCACTTACTTTACTTACGAGGGCGACACTGATAATTTATAGAACTGGCCACTTTTAAATAATATAATAAGAATAAGTTTAAATTTTGAATTATGCAATTTTATTGCTTTTTAAAGCATATTTATGCTGAACTTTTATGTTATTCGCCGATCCGTGGCGACGCTCTTACCTTTGAGCGCGGGTTCGAATCCCGCCCGTGTCAGTTGATATTTTAACTTTTTCCCTTTAATTTAATAACATACAAGTTCAGCATAAATATGCTTTAAAAATCAATAAAATTGCATAATAAAAATTAAATTTTCGTTATCGTATTGATAATTCCTAACTGAAAAGTCAGGAATATCAAATTGTTACCTGCAAAAGGGAAAATAGATGGGGTCGATGCCAGAACAGGTATAAGTAAAGAAAAGAGAATACAGATTTCAAATTTCAACTGATGCGAGTAAGACACGGTTGCTCGGAGGTAAGAGCATCGCCACGGATCGGCGAAGGTCGCGGGTTCGAATCCAGCCCGCGTCAGTTGAAATTTTAACTTTTTCTCTTTAATTTTTAAATTTTTAAAATAGAACTCTTTGTTAATATTATCGAGTACTGATTTCATTCATTCATCATTTGTTTTACGATATGGTTGCAAATTGAAATTTGTCTGTGTCACGGCAGTATCAGGCAGAGAAAATTTTCGTACTATGTTTTTTTTATGACTTCCGGTGTCATTTAAGTCAACAAGATGTTATTACAGACTTCGATTGGCCTATCACCATGAAGCCCCTTCTCGAGCCTCTGTTTATGACTGGTTTAATGCGTTTAAACGTTGTCACACCAATCTCAACGACGATTTGCCTGAGGGACGGCCTTCTACAGCGACGACTGAAGATAATACCGGTGTTGTGCGATATATGATAGAAACTGATACAGTAAGTAATCAACTTATCAGCAGATTCGGACAAGCATAGGCACAACAGTAGGCACAACAACAGTAGGACGCAAAATCCTCCACAATCATGCCGTTAGGAATGTATTGATGTGAATGGAGTTTCCATTTCGAAAAGGTATAATAAAAATAGTAACTTGCTAGTTTGCTCATATTTTCGATTTTCTAAGAACTTTCAGTTTCGCCCTCGTAATAATTTTCATTATTTATTATTTATTTATTACATTACATTATAAATACTCGAACCCAGAGAACTCGAGACTTCTCTGGGTTCGCTTTAAATTGGGACTGACGAAGTTATTCCTTTTGGCTGTTTATGCGCCGGTAGCTTCGTCGTCCAGAGCTGAGCTGGAGGAGTTTTGGTGGAGATTTGAATGGATGGGTAGGTACCGCTCGGCCAGGGTACGAGTCGGTGCTTGGAATGTTTGTTGATAAAAGGGTTAACGATGCTGGCAAGCTTATACCGGCTGTATGCAAGGAAAAGGGTCTTCTTGTGACAAACACTATGTTAAGTCACAAGAAAATCCATATGTATACTAGAACAAGAGAGAAGTATGATCGATTTATTCCTGGTGGATGACCGACTGCGAAAACAGGTGATGGATACATGAGTGTTCCGGGGTGCTGACCTGGGAACGGATCACTATCTAGTGATTACTAGATTTAAGGGTCTGTTCGCGGGTTGGCACCACCGGACGGCGATACCAGAACCACAGTCGGTCGGTAGCATCCGAAGCTGGAAGCTTCAGGAAGCGGACACTAGGGATAAATATCAAGCAAGGGTAGCCGAAAAGCTGGACAGCATCGCTGTCAGGAAAGAATGTGTGGAAGAAATATGGATGAGCCTTAGAGATGGAATGGTTAGTGCAACGGAAGACGTGTGTGGAACTGTGAAAAGAGGTAGTAGTAAAAAGGGTGATGCATGGTGGAATGACGAAGTGAAAGAAGCAGTAAATAAGAAGAAGAAAGCATGGTTACACTACTTAGCCTCTAGTAATGATAAGGATATGAGAGAGAAGAGGAAGGAAAGATATAAGCTCCAGAAAGTTCACACGAAAGCATTGATTGAGGAAGTGCGTGAAAGGAGTAGAATGGAAGCGGACGAAATGTTGTCGCACAACTTCAAAGAGAACTCCAAACTTTTCTGGGAAGAGGTTGGAAGGACCCGGAGTGGTACGACAGCCTTAAGAATGAAATAAGTGCTTTCGGGAACCAATGACGTCCTCACAGAAAAATCAGACGTCATGCAGCGATGGAGCGAATTTTATAGAGAGATGTATGCGTGTGATGATCTTAGTGGGGGATCCGGGGGTGACGCCGTGACTGGTACGCCAGACTCGGACCTCGATGACACTGAGGTCATGAATATGAAAGAGATTGAATGTGCGATTAGAAGTTTGAAATGTGGTAAGGCTGCGGGACTAGACAGAGTTACTGCTGAAATGGTCAAGTATGGTGGGCCACGCGTCTGGGACAGCTTTCATCTGCTGTGCAATTTGTGCTGGCGAACGGAGGCTGTTCCGGATGATTGGCGATCCGCGGTCATTGTGCCTTTATATAAAGGTAAAGGCTCACATCATGACTGCGGGTGCTATCGGGCGATCAACTTGACCAGTTTAGCAAGTAAAGTTTACTCGAAGGTTTTGACACGTAGGATGCAAGAGAAATCGGAAAGATTTCTATGGGAGGCACAATGCGGATTTAGACCTAGAAGATGCACCCTGCAAGATGGATGCACGGATCAAATGTTTTCTCTCCGCATGATCACGGAGAAGCTTCTGGCTGCTAACCAGAAGATTTTCTGTGCTTTTGTGGATCTTGAGAAAGCATTTGATAAGGTTGTAAGGAAGAAAATTTGGGAACTGTTGCCGGGGTATTTTGTGGATGGTCGATTGCTAAGGGCTGTGCAGTCACTTTACTGTGACTGTAAAGCCTGTGTGCGGGTAGGGCATGACCTGTCACCCATGTTTAGCGTCCAAACGGGCGTAAAACAGAGTTGTGTCATGTCTTCCTGGCTGTTCATACTGTATCTCGACAGCTGTTTACAGAAGCTGAAAGATAGCTGTTTGGGTGTGAAATTGGGTGACATAAAAGTAAATTGTCTGCTATATGCTGATGACGCAGTGCTCATTGCACCATCAGAGGCAGAACTGCAGGCATAAGTCACGTGTATTAAAGAAGAATGTGAAATTAATGGTCTCCGTTTGAATGCTAATAAAACTAAGGTTCTGGTATTTGAAAGGGACGAAGAAAGAACGAAGTGCGAAATTTGGGTAAATCAGGAATGTCTAGATCAGGTAAATGAAATTGTATATTTGGGGAGTGCGTTTAGCCGGGATGGAAGATGTGATTTAGATGTGGACAGGCGTGTCGCTGCAGAGAACAAAGTCAATGGTGCCCTGACTGCGTTAATCAAAAGGCAAGGCGTTGTGAAAAGTGCACGCCTTGCAATACATAACGCAGTGTTGGTACCGACTTTGTTATATGGCAGCGAAACCTGGGTATGCCAGAAGAAGCATAAAAGCAGGTTGAATGCAGTGGAGATGCGATTTCTTCGTAAAATGTGCGGCCTTACCATGGCTACCCCGTCAGGGATTGTGCGTGAAGATAAATAAAAAATAAATAAATAAATAAATGAAATTATAAATATAAATAAACGACAGTTTAAACTTATTATACATTGTTCATTATAACTATTTACACAATCTTCTGGTTTTTGTATGGATATAACTCTATGGATATTTCAGTTTTAACATGTAAGCAGCAACATGTTAAAACTGAAATATCCATAGAGTTTATGTTTAATTACAGAATCAAAGCTGTATAATAGCTATAAACAACTTAAATAAATTGTGCCGGACTATATTAGTCCCAGGATTCGTTATTTGATCTTATCACTAATACAGACGAAGGCGTGCTTCGATGGTTTGGGCGCGTTGAGCGAATGGTGAAGAAAATGTAAATCGCAAAAGTCAACTATAAAAAGGCACGAGATAGGCCGAGACTTACTTTTGAAGATCATGTGAGGAAATTGATAGCCGAGTTGTTGGGTGGTCGGAATTTCGAGTCGAGAGACCCGAGTTCGATCCCCAGGTGGCAGTACCAATGAGTTTTTCAAAAACTTATGTACGAATTTCATCGTTGGCTTGGACATAAAGGCGGCGACGGGCTCACCACCTGTCACGTTGTCCCGAAAATATCTTCGGTGGAAGGTGGGTCGAAGGGACTTAATTGTCTAGACTTGACCTCTGTCTACCCCTGTATTGGGAATATATTGAATATATAGTGAAGATATTTATTTATTTATTTTTTATTTTATGTGAGGAAATTGCTGGAAGAGGGGAAGGTCAAGAGTACTCCTAGACCTACCTAGACGTGTGTTTATTAGGAAGATGACGGAAGATCGTGACGCTTGCGATCTACGCGATGGCGATTTGGGGACACTACACATATACGCAAGAGTATACTGCAACTTATATGATACTTATGTCATCTGAAATTTACGTATTAAATTTATGTATATTATGAAAAAAAAATAATAATAATTAGCTTTAAAACGTTATGACTATAATATCTAATTCCAGTGCCGTTTTGCCGTTGGCAAGAAATTTCATTTTAATAGTAAAGTAAATTAAGTACATGATTTTCATATACCGTGCCGACCTCCGTGGACGAGTGGCGTAAACACCGGTTTTCAAGGTGTCGCCGTCTCGGGGTTCGATTCCCGGTCGGGTCAATGTAGAGAAACCACTTGATCTAGGGTCTGGGTGTTTGTAGTGCCTTCGTGTTTTCCGATTCCCATAAGCAATGTGTGTGATGTTGTCCCTATCTATAAGTATTTATATACAAAAATTATTTACTTCAATGTATAATGATTTACTTCAATAATATCACAAGAGCCGAGTGGTTGGGTGATCGGAATTCGAGTCAATAGACCCGAGTTCGAGTCCCAGTTGGTAAGTACGATTTATATCGTAGGCTTGAACGTAGAGATACATGCTCACCTATGGTCACCTTGTCCCAAAAATTGAAAGGTTGAGCCACCTTCCTTGTTTTATTCAACAAAGTTCGACGTGTTTCCACTCACAAAGGTTGACGAGCACAGATTGCTTTTAGCAAAATGTCCGCCTTTTATATTCATATAATTTTACAGTTTTTTTTTATATTTTGTCTTTTTTTTAGGCCCGACAATAAATTAAAAACGTATTGAACTTATTATATAAAAATATATCTTCACACCATCATCACCCAGTACTGGGGTAGATAGAGGTTGAGACAATGAAATCCTTTCGATTTACTTTCCACCGAAGCTTATTTGTGACGAATTCTATTTAAAATAAAACAAAAACTCCATTACATTATCATTTCATTCATATAGTAGGAACAGCATCACCCATTGCTGTGATCCCAAATTATCAAAAACATTTGTGTTATGGAATGAGAAACAATGAAGGTACCACAAACACCCAGATACGAGACTGCAAGAAAAGTGATTTGCCACGTTAACCCGTTCTGGAATCCTACTTTTCTATTTTCTCTCAATAAATTTACAGAACAAAGAAACTATAAATAAAAAATAATAATTAGAAATAAATAAAATAAAATCAATATAATCTATAAAAACGATACCGCACCGCTTGTCTGAACATCAAGACAGCGATAGGCTCACCACCTGTCAAACTGTCAAAAAAAGTCTACAGTTAGAAGTTAGACAAACAGACTTCACTGTCTAGACCTATGTCTAACACAGTATTAGGATACGTGAAGATAAAAAATTTACAAAATAAACCATTTTATATTTGATATTATGAAATAAAATATCAATTTCATATCCGTACTTGACTTTGAACTGTCTGAACTCAACAAAACCGCAACACGTCCATTGCAGACCGTGACCTTTGGGCATTGCAATATCAATTTATACATCGTATATTCTGTGAAATGAATTACGAAATCTATGTGAAATTTCTATTGCCTTTTTTAAATAGTAACCTAAAAAATATTTAAATATTAGCTAAGGTATATAAATCTAAACATATGAATAAAATTGGAGGGTGTGTTTGTAATATTGAAATAACAGTTTTTTTTTATTACATGTACATGAATATATACGGTAAATACAACAAAATACTTTTTTTACAATTTCTGTCTGTTTGTCTATCCGTTTGTTTCGGATAGTGTCTGAAACGGCTAACCAATTTTTAGAAGACTTTCACTGACTGATAACTAATGTTACAAGGAGTAACATAGGCTACTTTTATCTAAGAAACATAATTACGGTTCCGCGTTAAGTGTTAAACTGCGAGCAAAGCTTCGGGGGGCAGCTAATAAATAATAAATATTTACATAGATAGGGACAACATCAGATACATTGCTCTGATCCCTAAGTAAGTTGCTAAAGCATTGTGTTTTAGAATCAGAAACAACGAAGCTACCACAACAACACCCAAACCCGATAAAATGTAGAAAAAGTATTTTATGACCTGACCGGGATTCGTACCCGGGACCTCAGAGCCCGTGAAAACCGGTTTGTACGATACTCGTCCACGGAGGTCGCGTATGCGTATCCATTACGGTAACAGACAATACGATCGAATTAAAAACATAGTTTAGAAAATCTCAAAATACACGTCTCATACAGCTCATTTCACTATAAATGAAAAGTAAATCATTTTATTAAAAAAAAAGGTCGTCTAAAAATGATAGCAAAAGCATTTTATTATTGAAGCTACGCGTCTAGGCTCCGATCTCAACCTAAGTAGCTAAAGTGCTCCGTTATTGAATTAGAAACAACGAAGGTACCAGGCATCTAGAACTGGGAGGCACTGAGAACTAAGACAATAGGGAAAAAGGTATTCTTTCTACATTGACCCCTTCGGTGAGGTACATACACCAGTCGACCATGGAGGCCGTCAAAGTATAACAGTAAGAAATAATAACATTATATGTT